>OU015498.1:180515367-180901752 GCA_907164885.2 Dolomedes plantarius | reverse complement strand
TATCTGTGTTCGTAGGCCCCACAATTCCCACAATTGAGACCGAGTAGCCACGGGCGCGACCTCTGAGGGCCTCGTACCCTCCCTTCAACCCGTAAGGAGGGTCTTTCTGACCCACAGATTTAACATGCTCACACTGGGCGTAGACATGTGACCATTCAGTGGCGCTCGTCGGGACTTGAACCGAGGTCCCTCACTACCGAATCTCGACGCGGACCACTAGGAATATCCTGCCCTAAAAAAATATTAATATTATAAAGTAATCTAAAATCAGCTTAAATCAGTTCTTTTAGATTCATTTAATTGTTCCGAAACTTTAATATTGAGTACATTGCAAGAATAGTAATCAAAAATTAACTGTATTACTTTACTCAAAGTAATATACGCTCAACGCTAGTGATACCCTGGCAATACGCGAGGGTGATGTTTATCAGGGAGAAATTGTTCTCTCGCATAGACACTCGATTTTCAACTGCGTTATCAGTACTTCCGAAGGTCTACCAATCGTCTCGGACAGTGCAGAAGAATCAGGTTAATTGGGGCTTTATTTTATTCAGGTTAATTTTTTCTTGTCACTGTTTTTATTGCTTATTTCGTAACAACGAAATCGATCGAAGTATTTTAGTGGTTCCGGATGTTAGCTTAATCTATTTTGTGATCATGAGTTAGAAAGAAATCTTTCTGTGGATTTTTTACTTTAATTCGAAAAAATGAAAAAAAAATTATGAATAATTGATGAAGGTGATAAATATAGAAATGTGCAGACTTTAAGAATATAAAAGTGGATAACTTCTTATTTAAGAATATGTTCAATGCAAGGCAAAAATGAGAGGGGAAACTTCTCCCAGAGTTTTATACAGTAGGGTGTAGAGAAAAAACTTTTTCTCGATATTCACATTGCCTGAGTCATTATTTGGTGTGAAACTGGCTGGAACAAATTTGCTCCAAATTTCAGCTCAAAATGTTGCAATCTTGAGGTTCCACACCTCAAGTGAATATTTGTATTACCTTTTTTAAAAGTTTTTAATGCATTTTTATCAAAATAATAATAATTAATTAATTGAATAATTAATTAATTTGTAAATTAATAGTAATTAATGTTTAATATTAATAATTATTTAATAATTAATATTAGTATTAATATTTATTGTCAAATGTCAGTGCTAGAAATGGCATTTTGTACATTGACTGGAGAGAACATCGAAAAGTACGATTACAGGTTAATTCTGCACAAGTAACACAGTTTTTGTACGGCATCTACTTCGATGGAAGAAAGGACAAAACTATAGTGCAAGAAAAGAAGGGAAGTTCTTTATATAGGACTACTTTTATATAGGACCTCTTTATATAGGAAAATCTCAAGTTCTTTATATAGGACTATAGCTGTGGAAGAGCATATTGTTTTGTTGCCAGAACCTGGTTCTGTTTATATAGGACATGTGACTCCAGATTCTGGGTCTAGTGCAGATATTATACAAAACATCATCAACTTCGTTACGCAGAAAGGGATTACACTTTCGGAGCTGGTTGCCGTTGGGAGTGATGGAACGAACGTCAACGTTGGGAATGAAAATGGCGCAGTTAGACGGCTTGAAATCTTTGTTGGCCATAAATTGCACCAGTTTGTATGTTTATTGCATACTAATGAACTACCTCTTCGCCACCTTTTGCAGGAGATTGACGGAAAGACATCTGGGCCACACCAATTTTCCGTAACAATAGGTTTGGCTTGGTTTGGTTTGGAGCGCTACGGTCAATTTTTGCTACACGAGGGATAATTAGACCGGGACCTACAATTTAAAGACGATTCCGAATGGCTACAAACATCCATACCAAAAGTGGGACTCGAACCCACAGGATCTGATCCGAATGCCAGCACCCTAGCCATTCGGCCATCATCCTGGCCAAGGGACAATAGGAAAATCTTTGTAAACGTGTGAAACCCTTGTTGTGACAAGTTTTGTTTCTATTCCAGTTGCTCTGCCTGAAATTGATAAAAAAGACCTGAGTGCAGACCAAAAATACCTTTTCGATATTTCTAGGGCAGTATCCTCGGGGGAGTGCCTTTCAGATTAGCGAACAGAAGTCCAGGAACGATGTCTCATTCAAGATGACTCACTGAAGCCAACATAATTCTGCGCCTATATGTGTCGACTGCCGAACCAACAGAATACTTTAAGCTCCTAGTAGAATATGCCATGAAAATTTACGTGCCATCCTGGTTTGAAATAAAGAAAATCTCAAGAGCTACTCATGGAGCACATCACCTGCTCGGAATGATAAAAAAAGTCAGCTTCTTGCCAGAAGATTTTAAGTCAATCGTTCACAAAGTTATTCAGATGAACTCTTATTTTGCTCACTCTGAAAACATTCTGTGGCAAGGCTATTAGATGAACGATCACATATTCGAGATCTTGGCCTCAGATAATACTGAAAGTAAGAAAAATTGACTGGAAGGGGAAAATAAGCCAGTTTGATCTTCCAAATTTAAATTTCGAAGCAGAGGAATATTTTAAGATGATTAACTGGGACAATCATTTTGAATCACCAGCTACCATGAAGCCATAGCAAGTATGATCAGAAACGGTTCACAATTTGAAATAGAGAAGCTCCCTTGCCATTCTCAAGCAGTAGAGAAGCATGTGTGCTTGGTAACACAAGCATCATTGGTAACATGTGGAATAGAAGCCAGGGATGGATACATTCGCAGTGGAATCATGTCACGAAAGGAAATTCCAAAGTTTGACACCAACGATAATTATTTTGGTCCTCATGTGAAATCCGAAATTGAAGTCTGATCAAAGTAAATTGCAGGTTAGTGATATTTTTTAAAAAGACAATATTTTCTTGTTTCTTTTTTTATAATTATAACTATTTTTCAGTCAGAAAATAAAGCTATTGTAAACATTAAAATTAAATAAAAGAAATTGATTTTTTTACTTTTGACGTTAATATTCATTTCTTTGACCACCTGTGTGGAACCTGAAGATGATGACTGATTGCGCTGGGATTTTTTTTGCAGTGTCTTTTTGCCAAACAGCACCATTTGTTAAGTCAGGAAATATCAAAATTAAAAAAAAAATTTGTTTGCCTATTTCACTCCTCCCTATTATACAGCCTTCGTGAATCGAATATGGGCAACAGCCACAAAAAATATCTAAAGAAAGTTCTTAATTTAAAAAAAAAAACGTGATATTACGAAATGAAAATTTAGTAAAGAATTTCATTACGTTAATTATATATTATTATTATGTTAACGGTATTATGTTATGATAATTTTTTGTCACGTTATGCAAACAAATGTAATGATTATGAAAGTTTCAGATTTTCGAACGAATTTGAATTCGCACGAGTTTTCTAAAGTTTCGTGTTTCACGGATATTTTTATTGGACTAACGAGGGAAAAATTCTAATTAATTTTTGAGACGTAAGACGTTATAAAAAGAACTTCTCTTAATTTTTCTAACGACGGCGCTAATTAACACGTTCCGTGAAGTCGAATGAGAGAACAATTTCCACCGGAATTAAAAGAATCCTAACGATAGAAAGGTGATAGGTGATATCGTTCGTTCCTTTTTCGAACCTCACTTTTGGTTTTTAGAGTCTACTGCAGTCGGTTCCAGCCTTGTTTACTTAGGCCATTCATTGGGGTTAATTATCCTCTGCAGTCGCCATTTTATGGAAGAATTGTTTCACTTCTCCTCGTTCGAAAACGCTTTTATGAGGGGCGAATTTTGTGTTCCTAAATTAATGTAATTGAAATAGAAGTAAATGAAAAAAAAGGAACTCTAGTCTTCTTTTACTCTTCTGTTTTTATTCTTTCCGTGGACAAGAGAGCGACACAAAAGGAACTTTCGGAAAAGGCACAGCGAAATGTGCTTCGTTGGCAAAATTTCGATCGGTACAGAGGGAGCACATTTTGCCCCGGGTCCGCTTGAAACGGAAGATAATGAATTGCATCGCTGGCAGAGGGTGGGCGGGAGAAGTTGACTCCCTGATATGTCACGTTCGACCCCCATTAACCCCGATTTAGAAAGGCAACTAATTGTTTTACAATTATTTCTATCGTGGGATCCTTTCCATTTATCAGAAGAGGGTTTGTAAGTTTGTGGACTTACTTTGCTTAATGTGCCCTGAAATTAGAACAGCAAACTACTCAGCACTCGTGCGAAGCCATGAGGCGACTTTAAAATTTTCCTTCCCCTTTAAAAAAGTAATTTTAAGTATTACTTAATAACAGAAATATTTTGTAGCCGTGAGTAAAGAAGATCTAAAGTAAATCTGTTTCCAGTTCTATGCAACTTGACTAGTGGCCAAGTACGTACAGAGGGGACAGAGTTTAAAGCCACTCTCATACACGATAAAATAAAGCAAGGGTTATAGTTTTGAAATATTATATACATCTATATCTATAAAGGAAGAAGTCCTGACTTATATATACATATATACATACACGTATCAACGCCCAGCAAAAACTATTGGAGATACAGATATAAAATTTTAGGAGCTTATTACTTTTGTGCTGAAGGCGTCATTTAAGAAGCGATTTTTCAAAATTCGCCCCCCAAGGGGGGGAGGGGGGCAAAACGTGTTATTTACATATCCCTTCATATCTCAAAGAAGGATATTGATATCCATAACATTCTTGCTTTAAAATGTAAGTAACATGAATACCTAAAAACCAATTTCAGGATTTTTCAAAATTAGGCCCCCAAGGGGGGGAGGGGGGAAAAACGTGTTTTTACGTGTTTTATCACATTTTCCTTCATATCTCGAAGAAGAAAACAGATATCCATAAGATTCTTGCTTTAAAATGTAAGGAACATAAATACCTAAAAACCAATTTCAGGTTTTTTTCGAAATTCGGCCCCCATGGGGGGGAGGGGGCAAAACGTATTTTCCCATATTCCCTCATATCTCAAAGAAGGAAATTGATATCCAAAAGATTCTTGCTTTAAAATGTAAGGAACTTGATTACCTAAAATCAGTTTCAGGATTTTTTTCAAAATTCGGCCCCAAGGGGGGGAGGGGGGCAAAACGTGTTTTTTACATTTTCCTTTATATCTCAAAGAAGAAAATTGATATCCATAAGATTCTTGCTTTAAAATGTAAGAAACATGAATACCTAAAAACCAATTTCAGGATTTTTCAAAATTCGTCTCCCAAGGGGGAGAGGGGGGGGCTAAACGTGTTCTTACGTGTTTTATCTATATATATAAAGGAATCAACACCCAGCAAAAACTATGGGAGATACAGATATCAAATTTTAAGAGCTTTTACTTTTGTGCTGAAGGTGTCATTTAAGAAGCGATTTTTCAAAAATCGCCAACCGAGGGGGGGAGGGGGGCAAAACGTGTTTTTTACATATTCTTTCGTATCTCAAAGAAGGAAATTGATGTCCATAAGATTCTTACTTTAAAATGTAAGGAACACGAATACCTTAAATCCATTTTCAGGATTTTTTAAAATTTGGCCCCAGGGGACGGGGAGGGGGGCTTAACGTGTTTTTCACGTATTCCTTCATATCTCAAATAAAGAAACAGATATCCATAAGATTCTTGCTTTAAAATGTAAGGAACACGAATACATTAAAACCAATTTCAGGATTTTCAAAATTCGGCCCCATGGGGGGGGGAGGGGGCAAAACGTATTTTTTACATATTACCTCATATCTCAAAGAAAGAAACAAATATCCATAAGATTCTTGCTTTAAAATGTAAGGAATATGAATACCTAAAAACCAATTTAAGGATTTTTCAAAATTCGGCCCCCAAGGGGGTTAGGGGGGGGGCTAAACGTGTTTTTACGTGTTTTTTACATATTCCGTCATATCTCAAAGAAGGAAATAGATATCCATAAGATTCTTGATTTAAAATGGTAAGAGACACGATTAAATGTAACAAACACGATCAATGTCACCATTTTTCGACATTCGCTTTAGATTTTGAAAAAATTGCTAGAAACAATCCAATAATTTATATTTCCTATATATCACCATTTTGAACACCAAATTGGTGGTAGGAGAAAAAAGAGAGATCAACCTTAATTAAATGAAGTGTGGAAAGGTGTGTGTGTGTGTGAATTGTATATATTTCGGTTGTTAGTACGTATCCATCTAGAGCTCAGGTTAACTCCATTCATTTTTATTATCCTGGGCAACGTCCGGTAATTCTTTGTTTATGAAACCGGCGATTTTCACAAGGGTTTACGGGGAAGCCCTCAAACTCCTCGAACGGCCGGGATCCAGTAGGTTATCAAAATTGAAAGAAACATTTTAATGCTGACATTAGCATGGGGGGGGGGGGGTTATTATAATATGCTGATGGGATGATGACCAGTGGAGAGGGGTATAGATTGCCATAAAATACAAATATACATATCATACATGTAAGCTTTATTAAGGGTTCACCCGTGCAACGCCGGGTATATAAAGCTAGTATATATATAAGTCAGGACTTCTTCCTTTATAGATATAGATGGACAAAAAAATTAGCGCACCAAGAAGGAGTCGTCAAAATGAAACGAAATTTTACATACGTAATGACTACTTTGATATAAGTAAATGATAAGAAAATCAAAGAAAAAGGATAATTTATTTCAGAGAAAAAGGCAAAAGAACGGAGGAGTTAATACTCCATTGGACCCCCTGTAGCGCGAATGCACGATGCGATACGATCGGGCATTGGGTCATACAAGTTCTGTATGATGTCTTGAGACATTTCGTTCCATATTTGCTGTAACCTTGCCTCTAGTTCGTTCAAACTCGTGGGATGCCCAACTCGTCGTCCCAAATGATCCCAGATATGCTCGATTGGAGACAAATCTGGGGATCGGGCAGGCCCAGGAAGGGTAGTAACGGTGCGGAGACAGTCTTGTGACACCCTTGCCGTATGAGGCCGAGCATTGTCTTGTTGAAAAATGGCTCCTGGGAGCCGTTGCATGAGTGGCAACACATGTGGTTGCAGGATTTCATGAACATACCGCCGGGCTGTCATGGTGCCACGGAACAATACTAGGGGTGACCGTGTATTGTAGGCAATGGCACCCCGTACCATCACACCAGCTGTGGGAGCGATGTGTGGCTGTACAGCAAAGGCAGGATTGAAGCGTTCACCACGGGCTCTCCACACACGAACACGATTGTCATCACTGCCGAGATTGAATCTGGATTCGTCGCTAAAGACGACCTGGTTCCATTCCGCTGCAGTCTAGTATATATATATAAACATATTTTTACGTTACAAGAGGTCGAGAAAATGAAATTCAGTAAGAGTTTATTTCCTTATTGTTATAATAAAATTTAAAATCAAGATTTGACAATTTTGTCCTTTAGGAGTTTTACAAATTTATGTGTTTAGTTATAATTCTTTTAAAAGTACAAGCATGCGTGTGTAAGCCGGAAATAGAACAAAGGACTTAAGACTGAATCATTCGACGGGTAAAATCAAGTTGTTTCATTGCTTAATAAAATGGATTAAATTTTTTTTCACACACCTCTTACAGGAGAGAGAAAACTTATGCGTACGCTAATGACTGTCGCGTAAAATGATGTATCAACAACCGTTGATATGGAATCCATAACTGCAAAATTGTCTAAAAGCATTAGAGGTCTGTACATCAGTCCTCGTGTTACGCTATGGGGAATTTATCTAATCACAGATAAACACTTTTGAAATTTCGTTTAAGCCTATATGAAGGTAGTCGTTTCAATAAATATAATAAATAATTTTTTAAAATTAATATTTAATTACTTAAATTTTTATACGGCACTGAGTTATTAATATCTGTCACTACAAAATTAAAATTTGTTATGAAAGCAATCAATAAAATAAAAAGGCTTTTGAAATGATACATTTTCTAATCTGTGGTTCGGACATCCATTTTGAATGTGGACTTATCACGACAGGATTGGGCATTGAGGGAGCATTCCACTGAAGCTCTCGGGTCTATGCCGGCCATGGGCAAGTTCAATAGTCACTCCGTGAGGTTTCTAAAGGTGGGAGGAAGGTATGAGCTTCCCCCCCCCCCCCCGCATGTCGCCTCTTGGGGTGCAAGGTCGAAATTTGTTATTTTGGCTGGCGCTCCCAGTTTAGAAGAAGCCAACAAATCCTCTGTTACGACTCAAAACTCCGTCTGAAACTGTTTGTCCCTATAAACGGGGAAGTTTGGTTTTACTCTCCTTACGGGGGGGAAATACTGTATGTGTATGTCACATGTTAAAACGAAAGTAACTTGTTGTCGCGTGGGAGAGCCGCGACAACAGCTAGGCTAATTTCAACAGCGAGGCTCTTAGAACCATGTGATGGCTCGACGTAGTCGAGTGTGAAAATCTGGGCGGTATAAATGAAAGGCCGTAATAAATTATTGTAAGAATACTGTAATTGTGCGGTGATTGTGAATGTTAATAAATGTACAGTGTTTCGTAAAGAAACGGAGTCGGATACGTTTAATTTATGGTACATCCTCGCTATGAATGAGCGAATATCTTTGGACAAGAGCTTCGCATTGGAAATTTTTTATTTTTTTTACTGTGTTTAAAAATATTTAATATATAATGACATAATATATTTTAAATATAATAATATATTTTGACATTAATATTAAATATTTTATATAAACTAATAATATTAATACATAATTAAAAATATTAAAATATTAAATATAATAATTTATTTTCATAAATATAATATTTCGACATTATATAAATACATATATAATGTGAAAAGAAGGCGAAAATGAGTGGCATAAAAGCTTACAGAAAACTGCAGCGGCTAGTTCCAAAGATCTTAATTATCCTCTTAAAAGTATTAAACAAGTGTTTGAACGACTCCTTTCATATCAAATGCACAGATTTTGCTAGAACAATTAAATTGCGTTAAGTTTTTTGAAAGAAAAACAGTTTTTAGATTATCAATCTAAATCGAACGTCATCAGTGGCCCCAAAGCTCAGCCTCGTTTTGAGGCCCTTTTGTTCTAAATATTAAGTAATGCTAACATATCAATTTATTTCATAGTAAAAAAAATCAATCTCTTCGTTTAAAATAAATCTCTATTTTTTTAGCCTTTTGCAGTCACGAATAGGATCCTCATAACCCAAAACTGTTTATAGTGGTCTTTTAAAATAAAATGCAAAATATAATATTAAGTGTTTATTATTAAAAAAAGAACAGGAAAAATGACGCTGTGTACCTTATTTATTGCAGAAAAATCACGTCAATTAACCAAAAATTATAAAACAATTTTGGAACATTAGAACAAACAGGTACATACAATAGAATTGAAAATATAAAAATGAATTTGGAACTTTTCCCTCTTTATGTTTAGCGAATTTTTCAATATTACACTCCTAATCTAATGATGCATCGCGCTCTATGAACATCATTGGAAAATTAGTTTAAAGGCAACCGAGTGAACGAGAATTTTTAACACGTTTCAAGGCCGAAAATGAACGACACCACAAGCGTCAAAAATCTTTTAGAATTGTTTCTACAGTTGGATTGAGGCGGGATCTGCATAAACATCTCAAGCAGTTTAAAGCTGTTACACGACAAAACGTAATTTCAAATTCTTTTTTAGGCAGCTCGTATTACATACTAGCCGGGCTTCGGCCAGCTACGCTCAAGCCATCCGTCAACCAGACAGACGGCTTTGAATTGATTCAGTGAGAGGGAGAATTTTCATAAGAGGCACTACTAATTTGCAGTCTCCCCCCACCCCACAAAAAGAAAAATGTTTATTCCTATTAACACCCACTACCACCTGGTATGATATGAGCATACCTGCATTACAAAAAGATAAATTTTCATGTGCCAGTCTGGAATTGAATTCTAACGGAACAGCATTAACCCCTTGAGACTCGAGCAAAAAAAAAAAAATAATTAAATATTTTTTATAATTACAGTTTATTAAAACAAATGGGCATTAAAAAGCGTTTTTTTTCAAGAAATTAATGAATTAAATTTTTTAATATTTCCGGGGAGCATATCCATTTTATTGGATGTTGAGGTCATAAACACGATAAATAATGAAAAACTCGCACAAAAAAATGTAAACAAAAAACCTTATTTAGGTAAACTAATAAACTTTATAAAGTTAATACTAAGTTAATTACTGAATTTTAAACTAAAATTTAATTAAAAAGTTAATTATTGAATTTTAAAAGTATATTACTAACAGTTAATAGCAGTTAATTACTTATCAATTTACATTAAGATTCATGAAAAACTTTAAAACAATTTCTTTCGGCAGTAATACACAAAAGCATTTTGCAAACTGTACTACTAAAAGCTGTAAAGTAAAAATGTCAAATTGTGGAATAATTGTTAACCAAAATCAATTTAAAAACTACACTATATATATATATATATATATATATATATATATGTATATATATATATATATATATATATATATATATATATATATATATATATATATATATATATATATATATATATATATATGTATGTATGTATGTATGTATGTATGTATGTATACAATCCCCAATTCAAAAAGATGCCCCCCCCCCAAAAAAAAAAAAAAAAAAAAAAAGAAAGTAAATAAAAAGTCTTCCAAATTAGAGTGTTTAATTCTAAAAACGTTCATCATAGGGTAAACAGAAATAATTTCTTCAAACAATTACAAAGCAAGAGTTAAGTAAATGGCGGAGGAAGACAACCCCGCGTCAAAAACGAGAGTGACGGTGCGCTTTCTGCAAACGTCACAAAAGTCTCGTCAATTAAGAGTTCCGAATATCTAAAAATGCTCGGTATATGATAAACAGAAATAATTTCCCCGAACAATTACAGAGACGAGAGTCGGGCCCGGCCGAGATAATGGCGGAGGCACACGACCACGTGACAAAAACGGAGTTACGGTGCCTTTTCTGCAGACGTCACAATTCATTATCGCTCTTTCGCCCAAAAGGGCCCGGAGCGAACTCTTCCGAACTAAATTTCGAAACGCGGAGTCAGCGTTTTATCTTAACAACCCCCGAAAGGCCGCGGGCGAGCACTTGCCATTTGCAGACTTTTCCCGCCCTTTGTGTCGAACGGTTTCGAGAAAGAAAAATCGCGAGGATAGTTTATCCCATTTCCTTTTGCCAATTTTAATCGCATTAATTAAGGAACGAAAAGATTCGCACTCCAAAGGAAAATGAAACAAACCTGGCGCAAAATGGCGACCGCACCACGATAATTAACCCATTGTCTCGGGCAAAGAAATTTTAGAAGCGGAAGCGTTTTTAGCTGCCGAGAGAACATCTCCGATTCATCATCGCTTTATGGAGGAGGATTACTCGAATGCAACGAGCATCCAGGAAATTGAGTGAAAAGGCATTCATTACAACCTTGTATCCATTCATCTATAACGTTGAATTAAAATCTGGCTCAAGCTAAAAGGGAGTTATGTTTATGAAGTATGAAAAATTTTACTCTAACTGACACACACACACACAAAAAAAAAAAACACATATGTATATATATAGTGAATCTTCTCTTTGGCGGCCAGTCATGGATCCGAAAAAGAATGGGCGGTTTTTCTTTACTTACACACTCACACAAACACATGTATATATATATATATATATATATATATATATATATATATATATATATATATATATATATATATATATATATATATATATATATATATATGTGACAATTTTCACGGAATCACGATGGAAAACAGGCCGGTGAACTCTTAACGTCCCATATCATCTTTGTAGTCGTTCCAAGGAGGAAAACAGGCAAATGGCGAACCACTAGTCGAAACGGTTGATGCAATAAGTCGTTTTATTTTTGTATCAGTTCTTCTGGACGAAGTTACAGTTCGTATTTAGTACATTTCTGCTCACCACAACATTCTTATAATTACAATCAGGCATGGTGCTGCCTGAACAGCACAGGATAAAACAAAAGACAAAGGAACGCAGCGCCCCCCCCCCCCAAATTTGACGTCCTAACAGTTCCGTGGCAAACACACAAAGGCCTGGCACGTCAGATTGACCTCCTGAGACATGTTGTATGGCACCCCAAGCCCACGGTCAAGAAAGCAGAGATGGGCACCGCCGGCCTTGGTCCATTGCGGACTGTTGCGCCATGAGTATATATATATATATATATATATACTCAATCTGAAATAATCTTGGCTGGTCGATGCACGACAGAACGGTGGACTCGAGATATGCCTGTAGTCTCGGCACAAGGGCAGGCGAAATGAAGGCTCGGTGCACTTCACAGGAGTCGTAGATTTTTAGACGATGGGGTTGGCCCGCATATGGATGCAGGAACGCTGACTCGTGGAACTGAGGTAGGCGCGGTGAAGAATCAACTCAAAAGAAATCCAGAGAGGCGAGAGTTGGGTCACATTTTCAAAGATTTATTTCAGCATACTTCCTTACTTGACAGTTTCTATATCGGATGAGCGTACATCAACTAAATTTGTCCGGAGAATTACGGACAAAGGGTCGAAAACCCTGCAGGGAAACTTGCTGCATGTTATCGGTTTGGGTGCGAACTCAAAAAGAAGCAGAGGGACGCCAGATTTCGCGAAAGTTCAGGCGCGCTGAACTTTTTTAATTGGCCAAAAAGTGACACCTGACCCAAGCACGTCATATGGGATGATCGTTCGTCATAGTTCTCGAACATTCTTCTTATATAACGGTTATATAAGCTATCCTATCCGCGCGTGGACTTCGGGGAAAATCTAATAGAATAATTTGGAAAATCCAGGTTAAAGTCAAAATGAGGGCAGTTGTTAGAGTGCGCTAATTCGAAGTTAATGATAAGGAAAGGTTATTTTTTCATATATCTGTGGCTTGGTACAGAAAATGCCTAAGTCAGTTTTTTCCAAGATGACTTTGTTTGCTTGCGTCTCTTTAAAAGAATATTATTTTCAATGTAAGAAGTAACCAAGTCTGTCCGATGCTTTAAAAGCGTTTTCTAAACCATTGTACAGATTTGGGTTCTTCTTACTTTGAAAATAATATTTTCTTAAAGAGACATAAGCGAACGAAGTCATCTTGGAGAACACTGACTTAGGCTTTTCTTGTACCGAGCCGCAGATGTAAGGAAAAACGCGACCTTCTTGTTTTGATCCAACGCGTATTCTAGATTCTCTTTTTTAATACAGCACAAACCCTCTTCTAAAATCCGATCTATGAATAACTGAATTGATATATTTTATTTCCCCTTAGTACCGTGCCGATCATGACGCAGACACTGGAAATGCCTAAATCCTTGTAACGTTACCGGTCCGAACCGTAATTCTCAGTAAAGTTTTTAATATAACAAATAAGGCCTGTTTTCAAATTCCTACTCACTAACAGAACGCACACGTGACCCAATATGAACTATTTCATCATAAATTGAAGTCACATGAAGCATACGAGAGTTAGGCCATGCGACTGATTTTAACCAATTAAGTAATTCTAACCTTAGTTGTGAAATATGGAAATGTCCATTTCATAAATGCTTGAGCGGAGGACTTCTAAATTGATTCATCGCTATATAACACTATCTTTCTGTCACTCTACGTATTAAGTCCGGCAATCTTATGCTTTCTACGATGTGGCCTCTATTGCTAAACTAATATATATTTTGTGTTATGTGCTGAAAATCTATCGTCACAATGATTCATGATGAATAAAGGGTTTTGGAGAACTATATTCTTTTTCTAGATCTACGACTGCGTCATCTCTCTGTTTACTCGCCTCCATGACTGTGTTTCCAATAAATATTTAAAATGACAAAGCATCCTTATCCTTCCTACGAGCAACTGCCTCGTGTGTGTGATCTATGACTTCATCTTAAATTTAATCCTTCCTTCATAATATATTTGCTCATTACTGCATGCATCTCCCTTATTTGTGAATTAACAAGCATCCGTCTCCAACTGGATAAAATGTTTACGCCTTCATCCTTCCTAAATTCCTTCAATCATTTTGTGTATTATCTCATACAATATATATATATATATGTAGGATTTGATTATCGCTCTTAACCACGCCCCTCAGCAGGAGTTCCCGTACTCCGAGAGGTTACTCCAGAGTGTAAGATGTTTGAGGCGAAGAGTGGCAACAGGTGGAACGACAACATATAAGTAAGATGACGGTGGGTGTGTAGGGAGGCAGAGAGAGACGAAGTTTGACGTGAAGACGCCATTGACGTTTGGTTGTGCTTTTACTTACTTACGACGTATTGATCTTTCAATAAATCTGTTTTAGAAGGAAGGTGTTTTTATTCATCACGATCGACAGAGCCCACAAGTGTTGTCAGAAGAGGGAAATTTTATAAGTGAGATTGTGGGATAGAGCTTACTGTGTTTTGGATTACGACGCTAGGAATAATTTGAAAAAAAAGTGGTGAGTAAATCTTGTTCTTGTCCTGTTTGCTTGATTTTGCATGTGAAAATGAAGCTTGGTGATATTGAGGATATACGCAATGCACTGAAAAATTTGAAAACAAATAAAACTAAACTGTTGCATAAATTTATATTCGACGTTGAGGGAGACAGGAGAAATAGAGAGCGACTTAGAAATTTTTCCGGTTTTGAATTCAAGTTCAATGATTCTGAATTTAAATCTAAATTTAAGAAAGTTAACGATACATTTTCTTTGAACGAACTTATCGTAATTTGTAATATTCTGAATATTCCATCTCATGGTGCTCAAACTGAAATCAGCGAACGTATTTTAAAACTGTTGTGTGATGTTACTTATTTGGCTGAAAGCATTCAAAATTCAGAAGAATCCGAATCGGAAAGTGAAATTGAAGAAATACAAGGTGATTATTCAGCGCTGTGTGGAAATACTCATGCCGGTAGATCTGTTCATTCTGATAGCGTTTTTAACTCAAATGAATCAGCAAAATCAAAATTTTATGATGTTGATAGTCGAAACAATATGAGATTATCAATCAATTTTAGTGATATCGAAAGTGTTGTACCTAAATTTAATGCTGAATCTCATGAAAATATTGTTAATTGGGTAGAAAATTTTCAAAATGTTGCGGAGTTATTTAACTTATCTGACATTCATAAGTTTATTTTTGCCAAAAGATCTCTTGGTGGTAACGCGCTTTTGTTTGTCCAGAGTGAACTAGTTAACTCATGGAATAAGTTAAAAGATTTGTTAATTAACGAGTTCGGCACTGCCTGCAGTTCTGCACAACTCCATGAAACATTGGCTAAAAGAAATATGAAGGATAATGAAACAGTCCAGCAATATTTTTTAATTATGAAATCTATTTGTAGTCGCGGTAGTGTTGATGACAAATCCCTAATGCATTACGTAATTAATGGCATTCCTGATACCGTTCAAAATAAAACAATATTATATGGTTGTCGCACAATTAACGAATTCAAAGAAAAACTTAAAATTTATGAAACTATAAAGAATGATATTGCAAGAGTTAAATGTAATTTTGATAATACAAAAAGTAAATGCTCTTTGGATGAGGTAAAACCGAGATCAGAAAATTTTGTTGATCGGAAACGCCCTTTGAACTGTTATTTGGAGTGGAAATGCGCAATCCTGAGTTGCTTAAATTAAGACAGTTACTTGAAGAATTTTTAGCTCAATTTCAAGAAAATCGTAATGACTTAAGAGAATCTGCAAAACAGCAAATTTTGAGGGTTCAGGAAGAAAACAAGAAATCCTATAGCAAGTACCGACGTAAGCCTGCTCGGTATGAAGTGGATGATTACCTTGCCATTAAAAGAACTCAAGCCTGTCCTGGTCGTAAATTAAGAGGTCAATTTTTAGGTCCCTATAGAGTGACAAAGGTGAAACCCAATGACACCTACGATGTGCATCGTATTGGACAACATGAAGGTCCCATAACGACTAGTTCATGTGCTGAATTTTTAAAACCATGGGCATCTCCTACCCAACCTACTTGATTTCATTTATGTGCACTAACTGTTATTTTTTTTTGTTTCTTTGTATGTGATGTCGTCGTCCATTGCCCTGTGACTGTTGCTGCATCTACTTTTGGCCGGCTTGTGGTCAAGCCGCTGCCAGGATAGCCGAGTTGTAGGATTTGATTATCGCTCTTAACCACGCCCCTCAGCAGGAGTTCCCGTACTCCGAGAGGTTACTCCAGAGTGTAAGATGTTTGAGGCGAAGAGTGGCAACAGGTGGAACGACAACATATAAGTAAGATGACGGTGGGTGTGTAGGGAGGCAGAGAGAGACGAAGTTAGACGTGAAGACGCCATTGACGTTTGGTTGTGCTTTTACTTACTTACGACGTATTGATCTTTCAATAAATCTGTTTTAGAAGGAAGGTGTTTTTATTCATCACGATCGACAGAGCCCACATATATATATATATATATATATATATATATATGTAAGGAAAAACATAAAACTAAAATATAGGGGGGCTTTTGTTAGGGAAAAAGGGGAATTTATAATCAAAAATTATTAACTCACGAAAGTTCGCCATAAAAGAAGAAGGGCTGTTAATAGCAAAAAATAGCAATAGGGGTCGCCACTAGACGGGTGCTGTTCAGAAAAGAGATATTTTTCGGCAGAAGTAAGTTACGTAAAAAGATTACATAAGAAGAAATGTGGAGAACATTCCATGATGAATCAGCGGAAAGATTGGGCGGGAGTGTAACAAAGAAAAGCTAGTTAGTCGGCACTTAAGTTTGAGAGAGGTAACACGTACGTCTTCATGAGAGATTTCAAATGGGGTGGAACTTTGTCTTAATGGAATAAAAACCAGTTAATGGAACTATGTCGTGTATATTCATTGCAGTGCCCGATTGCTTTTCATTAATTAATAACCCATGACAACGAACTCTGTCATATATATATATATATATATATATATATATATATATATATATATATATATATATATATATATATATATATATATATATATATATATATATAATATTGTTACTGTGTCTATTTTGATTATCTGATTATTTCTCTAGAATTGGTAATTTTAAATTTACGAGTTGAATAACTTAAATTACATCTACAGTTCACATCAACTTCAATATAACACTACGCGCACACAATACAAGGCACGTAAAAAAATAAACGCAAAGAAATAATTAAATAGACTATAATAGTATCTTTAGTTCAGTTAACCTGATCTTTAAGTGCATTGTTTACACATTTAGTGCAAATGAGTCCGGCGATTGATTCGCGCGAGGCTTGTAATTGTCTGATCCCAGTCTTTTCTCCGTTCAATATTTGGAAACTAGTCGTAGAAAAGGAAGAACTGTCGAACATGTTTGGAGAGAATTAAGGTGTTAGATGTCGAAGCTCAGTCCACTGGCAAATATGCTGACAATGAAGTTATGCTGACGATGATAGTTTTTATGCTCTGAGCCAGCCTATTACTTACTTCTTTAACTAAAGTTGATAAGTTTTTCGAAAAACTCACTTTTTGGTTTTCGACTGGCAGATGGGTTCATTTTTTCCAGCTGATTATACGACTCCAGCAAAGCGAAGATCAATTTTGTGGATACTCAAAACTGTAACTGAACCTTTCAGAAAATTTTAAGTTGTTCAGAGCTAACATCACAATAAACGTTTAGATGAGAAAAAAAAATTTACCCTTTACTCCGACTACTGTTTAAAGACAATTCTGGAACAATAGAGACAAAGAATTCTAAAAAGTTTTGTTGACAAATAAAAGGAAATACAGTTAACTGGTCATAAATAACTCGCTTGATTTAGAAGAAAACTGTCACAAAACAGTTAATTTTTTTTTTGTCAACATCGGTCTGAATAATCTGCCAAAAAAAAAAAAAAAAAATCCGAAGAAAGTGCCTTCACTCACGCAGATAAAAAATGAATACACAAACACTACTAATCGTACTAAAACAATATTGAAGCGGAGAAGACTTTCTTCTTCCAATTTTTCTATCATCTTCCATTTTAATCAGTGAAAATAAAGAAAATAAAGAGATTTGCAAAAGAAATTTCCAGGCGAAAATGCAACAAACGTTGCGGAAAATGACGACCGCAGACGATAATTAACCTCATTGTCTTTAGAAAGCGCATCTGCCGACGGGATACAAAATTGTTTTCAGACTCAATTTTTTATGCTACATTTCTATTTAAGCACCGGAATTTTCTGTTTTATTGGAAGAAGCCTTTTGTCGGAATCATACATGTACACAAGGAAAGAGTGAAAAATCATGTGGTTTCTCATGAAATATTTCTGTTCATTTAAATAGAAAATCACATTATGCAGCATTTAAAAGTATTAGGTTACGAGATAGGTAAGAGAGATTAAGAGTTGTAGATGTTTGTATGTTGCTAAAACTTTTAAGAGTTACGATTTCTATTCGTCAGTAAAAGGAATGATACACCAAAAAAAAAATAATAAAAATCGAAAAATTGATGCTTGTTCCGATAAAACCGAAAATTTCAGTGCTTAAATAGAAATGCAAAAAAAAAAAAAAAATTCTGAAACCAATTTTGTATCCTCCTTGGCAGATGTGCTTCCTAGATACCTGAGGA
The DNA here is from genome assembly GCA_907164885.2 of Dolomedes plantarius. Taxonomy (NCBI): domain Eukaryota; kingdom Metazoa; phylum Arthropoda; class Arachnida; order Araneae; family Dolomedidae; genus Dolomedes; species Dolomedes plantarius. The sequence continues at coordinate 180,883,262 of OU015498.1, read as the reverse complement.
TAAAAAATAACCAGAGAAAGGGAAATTAAACGAAACAATGGAACATTGTGGAAAGAGGAGTTAGAATATTTTCAGCAGATAGTACGAAAATTCACAGGCGTGAGCGATGTATTACTTAACGTTTATATCTTTCGGAACCAGAGATGCCTCCCGCCTAAGAAAAATAAAACAAAAGCGCAATGAGTTTATTAGAAAAATTTTATTGGTATCGATAACCTCTTTAGTGTTGCCAACAGCACAAAATCAAAGAGAATTCTCTCATTACTCTTCTGGTTTTTCCTATTAAATTTTTCTTATTGAGTTTTAATTATTTACGTAAAGATGCACCCTTTTCGGAGTTTTTTAAGGGGATGGTGAACATTCAGATTACCAAAAATCGAACAAAATCTGGATTTTTTTTTGGGAGTGTATTAATATTTTTAAAATTATGTAAATATTGGAATAAAATGAATTTAAAATATGTAATGAAAATTAAAATGAAAACTTAGTGGCTTTAGAAAAGTAAATATTAAAGGTAGGTGAAAAAATATCTTTTAAATGGCTTTTCCTCAAAATCCGTAATTTCCAGATTTGCAAGTCTTTGAAATGCTCCTTGCGTCATAATTTACGAAATTTTATAAAATTTATAATAAAGACTCCTCTAATTTATAAAAATATAGTTATGTATCCATTTCAGGTTTCGACATCATTCAGATTATCAAAGTTTAACTTAAGCGTAGAAAAGTACAAAAATTTCCCGAAAATTCAGAGTACAAGCATAAAAATATTTACTAAAAATTAAGTATTCAACGGAAGCAAAAAGTAGGGATTGACGGTTTTTCAAACCCGGTTTTAAAAAACCGGTTTTTAAAATAAATTTGTCACATTCGAAAACCGGTTTTTAAATTAAGAAAACGGGTTTAAAATAATTCAAATTATTATGTAAAAATTAATTTTTAACTTATTTGATTTCTTGAAGATCCTGAAGAAACACTTACAAATCCAAAGACACTGAAAGCTGAACTTTCATTATTTGAGGCAACGAATAAAAGAACCAAAAACTTAGATTTGTTATTTGATGCCCTGAAAACTATAAAACCAAGCTCAATAGCTAGTGAAAGAGTATTTTCAATTTCAGGCAATATAGTGTCCAAAATATGAACAAGACTTAGCCACCGTCCAGTGAATATTTTATGTTTTTTAAAATCCTATTTTCTTAGGAGAAATTAAAATTAGTGAAATAAATATAAATATTATTTGAAATTTGAAATTTTTGCTTGAGTTTTCGTTATTTTGTGTAAGTAATGTGTAATCCTTAATTTTTTTTTTATATTTTGACTTTGATATTGATTTCGTTTTTTGTTATTTTATATAAATTAAATAAAATATTTTTCCGTATTCTATTTTTTTTTGACAAAAATTCGAAAACCGGCTAAAACCGGTTTTTTGGAAATCTGGAATTCGAAAACCAGTTTTTCAAAAAGTAGGTTTTTGAAACCCTAGCACAAAGTAATACATAACACTGTTCAAAATGTATTTATAAGCAATATAAATGTAAAATTAAGGGAGAAAGTTAAAAAGTGGATCGCAAGGAGCATTTAAAAAAACATAATAAAAATTTCAATTTTTTAAATATAAAAAATTCAAAATATTTATGAAATTTTATAAACTGTTTGACATAGTTATACTTTAATGAATATATGAGGCGGTGAAAGGCAAAGTGGTGTAAGTCAGTAAGTCAAGTGGTGTAAGTCAAAAGAGTTTAACTGCCAAAACTACAAAAAATTCCACCATAAATTGAACAAATTATAATTCATAACAATTATTACAATATTGCAAATAATAACTATTTACAATTCCACTATAAATTGAACATGGAGATTACATATTTATCCCCAAATGAAAAAAGTTGAAAATGTGACTTACACCACTTTGCCTATCAACGCCTCATATATGCAAAATTTCATATCTCTGAGGTAAAAATTTCAAAAATCGGTTTGTAATGTCCACCATCCCCTTAAAGCCATAAACGTGACAGAAATTATATTATAAAGTAGGCAAAACTATTTAGATAACTATCTATAATAATTATCTCTCTGTTTTGTATCCGTATGCTTTAGACAAGTCAGAAAATCTGTCTGATATATAAATCGAATTTTTACAATCCTTTTCCTTCAGGGCATTCAGTGGTAAGTAAACAAGGTATTTTAACGACGTGCTTAAAGTTACTAAATATTACATATAGTAGAAACTTGATTACTCGGATCAGTTGGGATTGGGAGTAGTCCGGATAACGAACAATCCGGATGATCGAATTTAGAAAAATACGATTTAAAAAAAATTAAATTATTAGTTTAGTTTCATAATTATTAACTTCTTACAATAACTTCTTAAAATAAATTAATTTCTTACAATAATTTCTTCTAAAGAGCATAATAAATGACGTCATTTTTCTTAAAAGTATGCTGCAGTAGTTTGTTTTGACGTCAATCCACAAAATGTGGGTCATTAGGCATTCGAAGAGTCTCGCTACGTCCAATAACATAACAGAACGATATACTCAACTAAGACATCCTTAAACGATAGAACTTAATGGGAATATGCTCAAAGCAATAGAACCCCGTTTTGAGCATATTTCCTTAACCAAGTGAAATTCTAATAGATTTTTACACATTTATACCCCTACACACACAATACACTTTTAAGCATACCTTTATATACCCTCTTTTTATACCTGTCTACACATTTATACCTCCTTACATACAATATACTTTTAAGCATTAGGAGAAAATATATCATTTTAAAGCATACTGAAATTTTTAATTTTATGAAGGCTTGCTCATTTTGTGGATTCACTTCTTTTGTTTATTCCGTTCTAATTCTGTTCATTCTGTCTATGTCATGTATGATTAATTTTATAAATGCTTGCTCATTTTGTAAAACCGCTTTTATTCTGTTTGTGCGGTATTTACGGGTTATTTCTCGTCGCCTTAGAACTCGCCTTAGCCACGAATAGGTTACTCGGGATGACTGAAAAAGTTCCTATAATTTCATCAGGGGTGAAAAAAAAAAAAATAAAGTAAATAAACAAAATCTAGAAGAAGAGAGACCATCTCAGATGAGGTCAAACGCTCTGGAGGAAAAAAGGGACTTGCGCTTCGAAGATTTTCTCGAAAGGAAAAAAAAAATAAATAATAATGTTCCTCGAGATAATTCAAAGGAAAGGGTTCCGTTTTAATTGGCTCACAAAATTTTCTCCGGCAGACGCGTTTTTTTTTCCTCAAAGGTTTTTTTTTTTTTTTTTTGGGGGGGGGGGGGGGGAATGGTAATTAGTCTTTCGAATTCGCGGTCCGCAGGAAAATTATCAGTTTCCGTGTTTTTTTTTTCGGCGTCGAAAAACACCAGTGCAGAGGAACAACTATCCGCTCGCAGTTCCGGAGAAGTTCCGGCTGAAGACCCGCAACTTTCTCAACAGAGCGAGCATGCATGCGAGGCACCACTCGGTGCCCAGGTGCAAAATGGCGGACCGGTGGTTTTGCCAGAGTTTCGAGACGAGATGCTCAAAAGAGTGAGTCGCTATGAGCAAATACAGGTAGCTCTCCTACAGCACGGCATCTTACAACACGGTTTCGCTCTAACACGATAAAAAAAATTGCGAAAATCTTTGTACAACACTGTACTTCTATAGCACTAGAAACTAAATTACCTTAAAATAATGACGGGAAGGAATAATAAACTATAGTGGCTTTACATGAAAATGTATAAACAGATTATAATTTTTTCATCTATAACTCCTATATCCTCCCTTTTCATCTGTAACCTGTATAAAATTACAAGAAGGCCTAAGCTTAGCTGAAAATCTTGAATCATTTTTCCTGAATGTAGACCCTTCCGAATGAAAGAAGCCAAAAATTCAAAAGGGAGCTGCAAAATTGTCTATCTCTATACCGTGAATCTACAATGACCTTGTAAGAACCATCAAATAAACCAAAATTACAGATTTTTTAAAGAGGATAGAAGGTGCAAAAAATCTAAATGAAAAAAAAGGTTCTGAAAGTGAAGGTGATATCGTTCAATCGAAAAAACTTTCTCGTTTGATTGTACTGAGCAGTGATGAGGAAGAAATTAAATTTAGGTCGCATAAAAAAAAAATAATTTTTTTTCTTTCTTTTCGTTTTGTGTTACAAACATTTATATTTTAAATAAAATTTAAGTTGCTTTTATAGAAATAAAAAAATTATGTTTGTTTTTAATAAGTTTTTGGAACGTAACCTCCTTTTTTGAACTGTGGCCGGGTCTCATATAACACTGTTTCACACAACACGGCATTTTCTAGGAACCTATCTACCGTGTTATAGGAGGGTTACCTGTATGTCATATTGACTTCAATGAGAAAGCAATCTTCTGAGCGTGCTGAAAATAAAGCTTGGAAGAGTAAATACTGCGGGACAAATGAGAAGAGGAACATGAAGTACTTTTCCGCAGTAAGACGTTGGCCTCATAAACGTACCTAAAACAGATTTTGTGGGTTAGCACCAGTGGTGGGATTCAGCCGGTTCGCACCGGTTCTGTAGAACCGATACCTAATGTAGGTATCGGTTCTGCGAACCGTTTGCTAAAGAGCGCCAGCTGCATCGTTCACAGGACAAACATTTTAAAAAAAATAATCCTACCCTACACCGGGCGGCCGGTCTAGTCTAATCGGAAAGGAATGGAATCGTACTCCTACAGTATAAAGATTGTTAAGAATAAATCCCATAGCCTATTGTAGAAGCAAAGAAAATTGCAAGTGAGGACGCCAGTCAAACAGCAACATGGAAATATCTTCAATAATAGATTGTCAGGCATTTAATATTTTAAAGAGCTTTCTTAAAACGTAATCTAGTTTGTGTACCTCTTTTATTGTTTTTATTTGAGCAATTAATGCAGGAATTATTAAACTACCTCTCGTATATCTTTTGGCATACTTAAAATGGTCATTAGGACATAGAACCTGTTGTTAATTCATTTGAATCTCACCACTGGTTAAAACCCTCCTACCACCCCCTACAAACCCCATGGAGGAACATTCCGGCCGACAGATTGAACATGCTGTACCGTAACGAGGCCAATAAATCACACTTTCACATCAGGAAAGACATCAGGTAGCGTTTTCTTCATTTTATTTACGGCACAGAACACACACACACTATATACAACAGAATTATATACAAGAACTGAAAAACATCACCACACTCTAGCTTATGGCCCAAGCGTCCCCCTCTCGCAGGAGGGTAATGACCTTTTCCCTTCAAAATTATCTACCCACCAAAATTCTTTTCTTCTTGACGCGTGCGCTTAGAAACAGCTGAGGACTTGACTCCCACAAACATATTTCGGGGGTTAGTACGGTACAATGCCCATACCCGGCATAGATACGAGGTCAGTCAGTGGCCTTATCAGAACTCGAAACGAGCACCCCCATTATCGAATCCCGATTCGCTGAGATGATCCATGTTATCCATATGTGGTCAGTTAATTAACGATCAGAAAATAATTTTATTATAGCTATAGATATTGTGGAATAAATTAGTGGAAAATAAATATTGGTTTGGAGCGCTATATTTTGAAACAAATGGGGTAAACTGCATGGGACATACAGTTTAAAGACGATTCCGATTGGATAAGAACTCCATACTATCGAACCCGCTGACCCTCGTTCAGATGACTAACGTTCTAGTCCTTAGAATCTTCGTCCGACGACAGTAGTAAAGGTTTTATCCCACTTGGTAACATTTCTTTTTATTTTAATCATATTTACGAATGAAATCAGAATTTTACGTTTAAGATGTATTCGGAGTAAATATACGGAGTGGAGGCAACGATTACATATTTGTTTTCATAAAAAGGATAAGAAAAATAAATGATTACAACCACTTCATTCAGATTGTGATGAAAGCTAATTTCAATGAATATCCACAAAATTAGATCTTTCACTTCATATTTTTTTTTAAATGTTGGGATTTGGATGCGTTAACAGGCATAAATAATCGCCACCATAATCAAGATACTTGATAATATTAATAACAGATTTTTGAGGCATCAAGCAAAGCTTTTTTGTCGTTATACGAGAATTAAAACAAAACAAACAGGACAGGATAAAAAATGCTATTTTGATATTATGCCAAATGAAATGCAGAATCCGGGGGAAAAAATAAAGACACACTGTTCGACCGGGAAATCAAAAGCGACTGCCTTCAGAATTAAAAAACACGACTTCTTGCACTTGCGTGCCAAAAAGTGAGTGATCCCTAAATTTGTTAGTGTTTCCCGAGGCCATATATATATATATATATATATATATATATACTAGCGGACCCGACAGACGTTGTCCTGTTCAAACGTTGTAATTCTAGCTGAAGTACCCGGCGATGCCCAGGATTTTAAGAATGTTAACCAAAATCAATTTAAAAATTAACACAGTATAAATAACAGAAAAAAAGCATACGAAATGTTATACATATTAATAATATGAAAACCCTATTAGAAATGTATAAATGTATAATAAACTCCTCAGATTTCAGCTATATTCGGTATTTCATCATAAAAAAGCTGAAAAAAATAAAAATAAATAAAAATAATAATTTAAAAAAATTTAAATAAAAAAATAATAAAATAAAATAAAATAATAATTAAAAAAATAATAAAATAAAAGCTTAAATAAAAAAGACTTAAAAAAAAAGCTGAAATAACAGGTCTAGCAAAATTTACACAACTCTGGATTCGAACCCGGGTCGAGAGCATGGTACTTTCCAAATTGGCGACCTTCCGAATGCGCCACGATGACACGGTGTTCTATTGAGTACAATGAAACATATTCGCTATTGGAAAGTTGTTGTGGGCTGGTGATTATACATGTCAGAGGAGTTTTTAGTCAGAAATAAGTTAGCAGGATAGAAGCTTAGTCTTTAGCTCTTCAATAGACACAAAGATATAGGCGAGGAGGATTGCAATAGCGATTAAAAAAGATCTCGTATCACTTAACGTGGTTGATTCGAATCTTCCATCGCATGTCGAGAGTATCAATATGCCGTTGGATCTGATCCATTTTAGAGTATAAAATCTGACTTGAAAGATTATTTTCATTTATTATACTGGTTTAATATATGACTTGAAACTTTTTGATTTTATTTATTTTTATTTTTTCGCTCGCTGTTTGCTAACTAAACCTAACGTGGACGCCATTATCTAGAGGGGTGATTTCACAAACTGTAACAGCTTCCATTTACCGGACGCACCCCCTTATAAATTGTTGTTTTTTTATTAATTAATTAAAAATATAAAAACATATTCTATCGGATCAAATTGTGAATCTAAACCATTCTCGAATCAACTAAATTGCACACACAAAATTTCATAAAAATCAGTCCAGTCGTTTAGGAGGAGTTCAGTTACATACACACGGACAGAAGAAATATATATATATAAGATATATATATATATGTGTGTGTGTGTGTGTGTTTGTGTGTGTGTGTGTTAGTTAGTTAGTTAGTTAGTTAGGTTAGTTAGTGTTAGGCCGAGGAAATATTTCTCTTTCCCTAACTTAATTAAACGCATAACTTGTCCCATAAATTACTAATTTTAATAAAGGCTTTAAAGAAAAGGCTTAACATGGCCGAATCTCGAAATATTCTCGAGCATATAGTATATATATAGTGAAATTTCTCTAGTCGGCCACCTCTCTAAATGGCCCTATTTTGTTCAGAACCGATTCGGGACTGTATAGAGCCAATGTTATGGAAAGAACACCTTTTTGACGGTCACCCCTCAAAACGGCCCCTCCTTTTCGGAACCATGACTGGCAAACATCGAGAAGTTTCAATATATATATATATATATATATATATATATATATATATATATATATATATATATATATATATATATATATATATATACAGTGCCGTAACTAGACATTTCTATGCTCTGGGTAAGAATTTGCATTTGGATAATTAATAAGGTTTGGGAAAATAATAAAGCAAATACACAGCATTTTGGGCCCCCCTTCCAAGTAGGCCCTGGGTGGGTGCCCCTGGTGCACCTGCCTAGTTACGGCAATGTCTATATATACACTCTGTCACAAAAAAATTTATGCACACAGAAGGAAACGAGCTACTATCACGAAACTTAACATCTATGTAGTGTATGAGGAGATAAGCAAATGATTACAAATTCAGAAGAACAGACCGTTTTATTAAGATATGGCATGAAAAAGGTTACAAATCAGTAAGTAGTAAATCCACCTCTGGCAGCTATACAAGCCGAAACACGGCGTGGCATCGAATCAGTGAGGTCACCTATGACCTCCTGCGGAAGATCATGCCATAATCTTTGCAACTGGGCAGTTAATTCACCAGTATTCCGGGACGGCTGCAGTTACCTTCCAAGCACGTCCCAGACGTGCTCTATTGGCGAGAGGTCTGGTGACCTGGCAGGCCATGGGAGGACGTCATATCCTTGAAGACATTGTTGGGAGAGTCACGCAGTATGTGGACGAGCGTTGTCTTGCTGATAAAGGGAACCTGGGCGACTTAATAGCATAGGCAGTACAACTGGCGTTAAAATCTCGTCCACGTAACTGCGTGCCGTCAAAGTGCGTTGAAGGATGACTAGAGGTGATCGTGTGTCTCAACAAATCGCTCCCCACACTGTCACACTTTGTGTAATCGCCGTATGCCTCTCGACAACAAATGCCGGATCGGACCGGTGGCCTGACTGCCTCCACACGGGTATGCGCTGGTCATCAGCATTGAGACTGAATCGGGATTCATCGCTGAAGATCACACGCCTCCACTCGGTCACACTCCAGCTTTCCCGAAGTCGGCAAAAATCCAATCGACACTGCCTATGATGTGGGCTCACTGGTAGGCGTCTTAATGGACGTCGGCTCCTTATACCTGCGTCGGCCAGTCGTCTCCGAATGATTTCCCTTGATACCACTGTCTGGAAGGTGGTAAATGGCGTCGAACCGATTCTAGCGACGTTGTTGGTTCGGACGTGGCCGCTCTTATGATTGCGCGATCCTCGCGCGCATTTGTGTTCCTGGGACGCCCGGACCCTCCGCGACGGTAGACTATCCCTTCCGTGATCCATTGTTGCCAACACTGTGCAACTACCATATCGCTCCGACCGAGGTGGCGGCCGATACGCCTGTTCGACCAACCTGCTTCTCTGAGGCCTACTATACGTCCCCTCTCAAAGTCCGACAATTGTTCGTACTATCGCCGGTTACGTCTCAGAGGAATCTCTAGTCACAATACCGTCCATCCAATTCGACAGAATTGCTTGAATAACCCTATGGCACGAACAATCATGCTTTTAAACTCTCCCAGCTGCGCATCTCATATGCGCATAGCTCGCTTACCCTTGTCTCATTGGCGTCGAAATTTTAATCATTGCATATCTCTTACCAGACTACATTCCTGCCCAGTTTCGTGATAGTAGCTCGATTTCTTCTGGGGCATAAATTTTTTTGCGACAGAGTATATAAATACAGTGCTCGATTTGAGGCAGAATGCGCCGGAACTCCATTACGGTACCTCTCTTTAGGAAAAAAAATTACGATAGTTAAAAACATTTATTTGATCACATAATTACTGTGTTGTTATTGAGTGGGCCTGGCCTGGCCTATTATATATATATATATATATATATATATATATATATATATGTAAATTGGTGTCCGTCGTTCTAAATTGAATACATCGGTTCACACTAACACCAATTTATTCTTGACGGGTCACAGGACAAAACAGTTACAAATAACAATTATGGAACATCATTTTTACTACTTTACGGTAGCCATTTGCTACCACGTATATCTTAACGTCTTACTCTCTGCCTAGTCGTGCGTTCCCCGTAGAATGGCGGGGATCTTCATTCGGTGGGAATGTCTCTGATTCGTCTCGGGTGCTGTGGATGCTGTTGCTACAGCTCTGTATATCATATATATATATATATATATATACACTCATGGACAAAAAAATTAGCGCACCAAGAAGGAGTCGTCAAAATGAAACGAAATTTTACAAATATACGTAATGACTACTTTGATATAAGTAAATGATAAGAAAATCAAAGAAATAGGATAATTTATTTCAGAGAAAAAGGCAAAAGAACGGAGGAGTTAATACTCCGTTGGACCCCCTCTAGCGCGAATGCACGATGCGATACGATCGGGCATTGAGTCATACAAGTTCTGTATGATGTCTGGAGACATTTCGTTCCATATTTTCTGTAACCTTGCCTCTAGTTCGTTCAAACTCGTGGGATGCCCGACTCGTCGTCCCAAATGATCCCAGATATGCTCGATTGGAGACAAATCTGGGGATCGGGCAGGCCAAGGAATGGTAGTAACAGTGCGGAGACAGTCTTGTGACTCCCTTGCCGTATGAGGCCGAGCATTGTCTGCTCCTGGGAGCCGTTGCATGAGTGGCAGCACATGTGGTTGCAGGATTTCATGAACATACCGCTGAGCTGTCATGGTGCCACGGAACAATACTAGGGGTGACCGTGTATTGTAGGCAATGGCACCCCATACCATCACACCAGCTGTGGGAGCGATGTGTCGCTGTACAGCAAAGGCAGGATTGAAGCGTTCACCACGGGCTCTCCACACACGAACACGATTGTCATCACTGCCGAGATTGAATCTGGATTCGTCGCTAAAGACGACCTGGTTCCATTCCGCTGCAGTCCAGTTTCCTCGTGCGCGGCAAAACTCCAAACGGAGGCGTCGATGGGTGGGCGTCAAGGGCAGCACACGTAATGGGCGCCGCGATACCAACTGTCCTTCAGCCAGGCGCCTTCGTATGGTTCGAGAAGACACAGAGGCCCCTAGTGAAGGTGCTACCTGTGCCTGGATGGCGGCCGATGAAGCAGTTGGCTGTACGCGTGCATTTCTTACGATGTGGCGGTCTTCTCGACGACTGGTCTGTCGAGGGCGTCCTGAGCCTGGTCTTCGTGTACATGACATCTCTCGGGTCCACTGGTCGCAACACCTCCTCACAACACAATCAGAGCGGCCTAATTGACGAGCTACTCGCCTAGCTGACCACCCAGCTTCCATCATCCCGACGATTCTCCCCCTCTCAAAAAGCGACAACTGCTTATATTGTCTTCGAACACGGCGGAATGGCATGTCTATCTCAGCTCTTCCTTTGTAAATGATTCAGCACACTCAAACAAGCTTTGGTTACCTGTTTTATACTCCACAGAGTACGATGTTCAACGCCCTCTACCGGCTATACGTAATGCGCAATCACGCTGCATTTCTAATCATTTGCATATCTCCCCGACATGTACCTTCATTGCAAGTTTCGTTACGATCCCGAAATTATTTCTTGGTGCGCTAATTTTTTTGTCCATGAGTGTATATATATAGTGGCTCCCAAAAGTGTTCGTGCCCTTACGAATTTCAATGAAATAGGGATCTATCCATTAATTAAAATGAATATTTCAGAATGGATATTTAATAATAAGATCTATAATCTATTCTTAACAAAACTACATGAAATATTTTGAAAACATAGTAAAACTTTATTTTTAAGAAACCAATAACCAAAAAGTAACGGAACTTTATCTCACAAAATTCATCGTACACTGAAATATTTTCGGATAAATTCATAATTAAAATTATAGTCTGGCGCTCTATTTTTATTTTTAAAGGATATCCTACTAAATATTAATTTAACGAAAAATTAGAATATTTACTAATATGTAGAGATTTTTTACAAGTGTACGATGACTTTTGTGAGATAAAGTTTTTGTTACTTTTGGATTATTGGTTTCTTAAAAATAAAGTTTTACTGTCTTTTCAAAATGTTTCATGTAGTTTTGTTAAGAATAGATTATAGATCTTATTATTAAATACCCATTCTGAAATATTCATTTTAATCAATGGATAGACCCCTATTTCATTGAAAATCGTAAGTGTACGAACACTTTTGGGAGTCACTGTATATATATATATATATATATATATATATAGCTTGTAGTGGAAAATGTACACACTCTCCAAAAGGAATAACGATGCTGACAATTCACCAACATATTTAGAGTATAAACAGGATTAGAAAAAATTACGAAAAGGAAAGACAAGACTTAAGTCTCCTGATGATTTAATTATTCAAATAATTCTTCCTCACTTCAGCGGGAATATCGAGTGGCTGTGAAATCCGTTTTCGAACTTGAATAGTCACTAATATTTCCGAGGTTGGATAATCACTAATTTAATGAGTTAATATGTTTCCGTCATTTTCACGCCGAACTGTTTTCTAAAATACAGCATTCGAGCGTGCATCGTTTTTCTTGGCGCCACTCACTCAGAAATAAAGGAGCAGAGGGAAAAAGTTCCGATGCAATAACCAAAAGTCTGGCAGACGATAAAAATCGTCGGGCAACGTCATCAACAAATGTTCCGTATACGCCGCTGGCTCAGCAAAACTACGAAACCAGCAACACCTCCACTACCCCCCCTCTTCGAAACCCGCACACACAGACACACACACGGCTTCTTTTCCACTCCCTACCCCATCACATCAGTAAACACCACCTGCCCCACTTGGAATAAATTTTCATCTTATGGTGGCGAGGAACATTTTACAAAAACAGAAGAAATTGAGAGGCAAGAGAGAAAAGGGTAATCTCTTCTAGTTTGGAGTTCTAGTTGTTATCGTCTGCTCGGTACGAATGGGAAGGGGATCGGACGGGTTAATTGTCTGCAACTCCCATCATTCAAAGCAGGTGCTTGCTTGTATTAAAGGGATACATGAAGGTAAACCGGCTGCATCCGGATGAAAAGCGAACTGAAATGATCCGAGAGTTGTGCAAACGTTTTGGTCAGTTTAAACTCACCTGTCAGGAGTGGAGGTTAATAGCACCAGCTTTGAAATCAGACTCTGATCCGGAATTTAAATGAGTTCGATTTAAATCTTGGGTCTTTGTAACAACCGCGCGATCAGGAGGGCATGACGGCGAACGAAAGCGTGGAGGCTAAATGTAGAATAACGCTCGGAAATAACCCGCTAGCTGAATGGAGACCCGAGAAAGTTGTCATGACGTAATGATCGCCTCATTAACTCGGATGCACAGGCGAGTTACAGGTTTCTGACGTGTAGACTGACAGGTAGGTGAGGCTGCATATCGAAATAATAACAAATTAATTTTTCCGGTGACCCGTTTTTGGAAAATTGATTTTCTGTCTCAGGAGCAGTAAAATGGAAAAAAAAATAAAAAAAAACCTCCGTGATAGAGAAAGATATATTTTATTCGATCTTATTCCTTTTAAAAATATCGCCCACGAAAACAAATTATTTGCGTTTAAAACACAGTATTCTCTCTTTTCCTCAGAATAATTAAAATTTAAAAACTATTATTGGCGTTTTCATTAAACAATGAAAAGAAATACCCAAATAGAAAACTTTGCTCTCTATTACAGAGTACAATTGAAAAATAAGATAGTTGAGTGTGCAGTGTTTATCTCAGTTATAACCTCTCCATATTGTGAGTGCAATTTTACATCGCGTAAACTCCCATTTCTTTAATTTTGAATGGGCGTTTTGTGGTGACTTTATGGCTCTGATGCGGCTTAACTCCGATTTTTACCACCAAATATTTTAAGAAATTGTGAAATGTTTTATCATTTTGAAAGAAGATTCGTACTACTTGCACTTTGTAACAACAATACACTTTCTATGGAGTTTTACTTAGACTATTACTCCCACATAGCACGAGGAAGACGTTTTACCTTTACCTTTATCAGAAAAATTCATATTAATTTTCGCACTTATTCTATTATAGAGTAACATTTAAGTTTTCTTAGGAAGGTACTTCATATTGTGTTTTCCGATATCCTCGGATAAAATTTTTAAATTTTATTTAATTTTCAAAAGCTTTACCATACATTTTATTTCATACGAAACAGAGACACATATGTTTTGTCCAGTTCACGTAACTCCTATGAGTTTTGATAGTGGTCGCAAGAAATATTTCGTACGCAGTGTTGAAACAGAGATAATGTATACATTTTGAAAATAAGCTATCTCAAATGAACTAGTTTAGTGGTTATCGAATTACAGAAATGGGCTTGTTGTTTGCCCGGCAGTTCTAGAATTTCAAAATATTCAAATAATGCGACGGCCACACAACTCCTGAGGCCACACACCTCATTAGTACGCTCGCTGTCACTTTACAGAAGGGCTGGTGAATGGAAGATCATGTACCCCCCGGGGAGCTTACAAGAAGCATCATCTGCCTTCTGAGTATCCACCTGCTCCTCTCGGAAAACATTCGACCCCTGTGTTCATGGAACGGCAGGACTCGTGGCTCCAGCGCATCTCATTCATTATTATCTTTCTCGGGTACGGGAGAACTCGGTACTTAGCAGCTGGACAGGTGCTTATGAGTTCAAGGAAAGATTAATTGTACAGCACAGCTCCCGCCCCACACTCTGGTGGGGTACAAATGACGAGTTCACTAGACTCTCTCAGATCAATGTGGGGGTAATAGCCATGGTATGCAAATCAGTTTCCAAAATACCGATAGGGTAGAGACAGTAGAAAAAAACATGTCCTATTTCGTTGCTTAAATTTTAATCTTAAAATGTTGAAAAAAGTAATAATCGCCGAAATTTTATTATTGAGAGGAAGTGTTGTAAAAATCCGGAGAAATTCTCATATCTTTATATATATCTATAGTGTCTAAGTATGTTTATTGCTCAGATCATACTTATTAGAATCAATCCATTGGTTTTTAGACAGTATCGGCACCGCTGATGAAAAGATGCTGTCAAAAACCTATTTTTCACTTATCTTTTCATGTTTTTAGTTCCTGGCAGAAGTGGTTTTGATCACTTACTGGTTTTTCACTTTCAACTTTGTCTTATATATATGTGTGTGTGTGTTTGTTTATGCATGTCTTGATATATATGTCTGCACACACATACATATACAAAATTTGATAGCTTTTATTCCAAAACGACTTCACTCAAAATGCTTAAAGACTTTCTTTTTCTTTTTTAAATAGTGGTATTCACGGGAAATTCGTTGCACAATAATATATTGATTTGGGAAAAGAAAAAAGAAAGATAGAAAAAAACTTTTGCATTTATACAGGCACATTGTGTATTTACAAAATTTAAAAATAATGATCCTTATTTAGTAGTATTGGTAAAATAATACATTTTTAAAAATGCTGTTAAAATGAAACTATATGCAGTTTTCCCAAAATAACTATTAATTATTTATGACTAATGCACATTGTACACTAATTTAGTCAAATGCTATTAAAATATGAAAATCCCACCAATTTTTAACACCACCAGATGGCGACAGCGAATAAAACAGTACAACTGAAATTCAACGTTTAATAGATATTTATATGATTTAATTAAACTTCATCTGCTAGTGCTTCAAAATACCTGCAATTTATGACTTTTTAAACTAATTTTGTCTTGTATATCACAACTGTCATTTTACTTAAAGATGTTAATGTCATTTCTAGCAATATTCTCTGAAATCTGAGTGCGTCAAGAATTACTGCTCAGAATAAACAAACAAACAAACTAAAGTATTCAACAAGAAATCTTTGATATCTGGAGGTAAATGATACTGGCACACTTTAAATACAATGCAAATGAAAAGAACATTTAATCACGGTAAAAGGGAAAACACTGGTTCACTTCAGCTTTGTTTACAATTACGATTGAGGCGAATATATGTAATTTACTACAAAGACTTCACCCATAAGATCGGGGCTAATGAACACTCGTATTACGAGAGTAAGATACATTTTACTATATCGCAACATATTAACCTGGAACCATCATTGATACTATTTATAACAAAAATAGAAAGGGTAGAAACGTTTCCCCCATCCGGCATCTTGCTTGAGGAAGTGTTTCACTCTTTGCCTCTCCAGAGCTAACTGACGCTAAAGAGGTTTCGTTTCAAAAATGAATGTGGAATGCGTCCAAGTGAGCTGAATGGAAAATTTATCAGTAAGTCACGAATTGGAATATTGATGAAATTTGTTAATGGATCAAGGGAAAAAAAATAAGGAAAATAAATCTAAATAACTGAAATTTTTTTTTATCACGTACAGTCACAAATAAACTTTAGATGTGTTCGCTAAAATAAATCGGAGGTAACAGTATAATTTTATGTGATACACACCTCAAGCTAGGTCTGGATATCTCTCCGGATATCAACAAAATATCGTTTCCGAAACCACAAACCTGCTGAAGGTACTTCAACTTAATCACCTTAAGTACAGTCTACAACCCCCCGTTACAATAAAATTTAAATCCACATCCTACGGACTGTATCTTTCCCCGAGCACCACTTAAAGAAAGTGCCGCAACGCAGTAATTACGAGGCTATTTATCCGGCAGATCCATTTCTAATCTGTGACAATAATGGCCCCTGCGACCCGGTGCACCCGCGAAACATAAAACAATACCACCAGAGAATCCCGGAAGAAGTGAAGAAGAAGAAGAAAAAAAAACAGAGAGCCAGCTCACTCCACAGCAGGCGTTGCAGTCAGATGTCTTTTTCCATTCTTTACATGTGTCGCCAGGCATTATTTTGAAGCTGCTGTCCAGGTGTTGCTTTAAATCAGCTGTTCCTGCCAAACACACGCCGGCTGCGAGTGTCTGAAATTAATTGCGGCCAAAGTAATAGGGGAGATAAAAGTATACGTAATAAAACAAGAGTTCGTATTTTTTCTCCTTCTCATTCTTTTTTTCGTCGCTCCTCTCGAGAGTATAAAGGAGCGAAGGGGGAAAACGTAAAGGTGGTATCGGTGCCTCAGGCCAAGTAACGTGAACGGGGCAAAAAAATACAAACAATACTAAGGCTATCATTCTAATAGAACAGTGGTTCATAACTTTTTGTTGATCACGAACCCTGGTCAAGATGAAAAAAATTCGCCAGGGATCCTGTCCCAACCATCCATTTTAGAAGCAAAAATGGGTTCTTAACAAACAAAGTATTTGTGATAAACAACTCTAATGAAAAGTGAAAAATAAACTTAATGACAATAATATGACGTAAAACTAAACGGAGTTGCAAACGAAAAAGCCTATGGG
The DNA here is from genome assembly GCA_907164885.2 of Dolomedes plantarius. NCBI lineage: Eukaryota > Metazoa > Arthropoda > Arachnida > Araneae > Dolomedidae > Dolomedes > Dolomedes plantarius. The sequence goes on along the minus strand of OU015498.1, from coordinate 180,866,158 downwards.
AACTTAAAAATGAATGAAACTTTTGATCTTGCATTGGCTTTACTAGCTGTAAAATGGCTGTGACGCTGCGACTCCGCGTCACAGAGAATACATGACACAGAAATACATGCCCCCTCCCCCCCCCCAGAAAAAATGACACAAATTAAAATGTCACAGAAATACTCATTAGTGTGGGATAAAATTTAAAGCTTGAGGCAAAACTCTGAAATACACGGAACCAGAAAAAGTCAATGGAGTTGAAAAATAAATGGAAATATAGAGAGAAAAAAAATGTTTAAACTACTCCCCAAGCTATATTATCCCTTTAGGCAAGAGACGACACCCCTCTCAGACATTGAACGGTCTCGTCGAATACGCGTTTTAAATTAAGACTACTTTAATATTGTCAAGGAAACCACTCAACCGCTTTAGCCCCATCTTTGTTGATAGTTATATAAAATTTATCAAACACATAGAATCATGAGAGCCAAAATACTTAACAGTAACCTCAACACCCTAATCTATTGGAATGCCATGAGACTATGATGAGGACTAACGAATTAAAAGTTTCTAACCCCTGATGTCGAGAAAGGAAAATATCCATTTAACATTTGCCCATTAAAGGAAAAAATTCCATTTCATATTAGGAAGAACTCACTCCTCTCTTCGTTCGTCGCCCCCGTCTTTTCTCTGTTCTCTGGCTGCTAGAATGTCTTTTGCTTCTTCAGTCCGTCGTCACGCAGGGCATTTGTATAAAAGTATTGTCAGGATTTGACGTTAATCTGTTTTCACCGCCTTATGACTGCCATCATTTTGTATTATTACACCCCTACCCCACCCCATATACAAAAATTTTGGTCCCGCCGTTTTCCTATTGTACGTAATTTAATTAGTATTGTAATCGATTTTAGTCTATTTAATTCATTAATGATCATTTTCAATAGATTTTATCCCTTTTTTAATACATCATTATTGAATACACATTGCAACTTATGAGTTATACATTTTGTGAACTCTAGAATTTTTCTTAATGGTTCGGATAAAGCGAACAAAATCTTTGTTCAATTGAAGTTCGTTTCAACGGGGTTCGACTGTATATATAAATGTGTGTAGAATATGGCACAAAAGCTAGCAAATACTTTAAGGGTATGAATAAAATAATTCAGTTTTGTTTTTAAAATAAAAAAAAAAGAATTAAAAACAACAGATAGACCGAAACAATATATACGTAAACTATAATGTTCATTGCTTCAATATCGATACATTAGCACCTGTCAACTAAAAGAGATAGCGCACAATGTTTCCAACGTCGAAACTTCCGAGGAAAACCACCTCACGCGAATGTCCTACAATAAGAGCACTCACTTTACACCGCATTTACACAGTCGCGCTAGCGGCGAGTCGAATCATGGGGAGAGGTGCTAGGCGAATGTATAAACGGTGTGATCGCCGTTTCTCCTCGCCAATCGTGGCGCTCGCTTCGGGAGCGGCTTTCTGGCACGAGTCAAAGGGGCAAATGGCGACGGGAAGTCTTGTTTACAGCAAGAGGCGCGAATGTGAGAACGGTCACTCGCGGCGATGCAGGAACGTACGAATGCCTCGCGAATGTCTTGCGGGTGACGAGGGGTGGCGCAAGCGCGAATGTGTAAAGAGTGCAAAGAATGTGCAAGGAGTGCCTAAACTCGAGTACCCTTGATAGTGGTCAATGACATTCGGTCAGAGCAAACGACTAGGAAATCCGTCACACGGCGATAAAGTGTTATGTACGAATGAGTTGAGAGGAGTGCTGTAACATTGGTTTATTTATTTATTTTATGAACGCTGTCATGAGCAAAATCTTAAAGACAGAAAGATTAAGTTAAAAAAATTAATATTTTGCGATAAGGAATAGGCGTTTTTTTTAAAACTCTTTCAAAAGTCCTAAAGAGACAGACAGTGTTATGCAACATGAAACAAACCCACAATACACCGAAACTGAGAAAATTGAGTTTTAAGAAAGCATTTATTTAGGAATTCCAGTTGACGATAGTGGCTTCTCTAGTTCATAAAAAGAATATTATTTGTCCTAGAATGATAACGATCACCCCCCCCTCCCACATAGCCGAACGTGGCGCCCCTTACCAGCCGTTTTACCTTGTTGAATAACGTTGACTCTTGATACGAACCTGGAATTGAGAGATAATTAATAATAGGGAATTGTTTTTTTTCAATTATATGGAATCTGTTCTGAAAATTTAAAACGCTTCGAAAGTACAGACCAATGGTGTAGCGGAGGAGGGCTCAGTGCCCAGTAATGGCCCCAAACTGATATCGATAGAGAGGCATTAAAAGTTTTGCTATATGCAGTTAGTTCCGGTATGTATGAGGCTCACAACATGCCAGACTAGAATCCTTGCTTGCGCCGCTGGTTAAAACTTTATATTGTTTTGCTCGAGGCAGGTAAGCGACTTTATTTCAAAGAGGAAAATCTTTTATCAGAGCAAAATTGGCAAAAGAGATTGTTTTGCATCTGTTACTAATATTTTTTCAAAAGAACAATTTCCCCCCATAGATTCCATAATTCTTAATCGAGCGAATAAAAGAAAATACAAGAAGTGAAAAGCAAATTTTTCCTCGCTGAAAAAATTTTCGGCAAAATCTTTCGGTACCACATCGCTAACAGAAATGAGAGAGAAAAAATATAGCGTATTCTGTGTTAACTCTTCCAATTTTACATTTTTCTTGGAACGCACCCCCCCCCCCTCTAAATTTACAGCAACGAGAATCACTCCTTTGTTAAAACTCCTACTCTTCAATCACCCTTTGATACATTTTCCCCCTTTTTCGCGGAATAGCTCAAAAAACAAAACAAAAAAAATCACTAAAATCGTCTGTAGATAGCTAAAGGCGAAAAAAGAAATTAAAAAAGAAAAAAAAGGAAAGGTTTGATTCTGAATAAGAGAGTGCATTCATGTGGTCCAATGCTTGACTCGCCGTTTCCGCTCCAGTTGGTGCCCGGCCTCGCTAGATGGCGCTTCTTTTTATGGTAATCGGTTGTTCGCTCGCTTTGTCGGCTTCTTCGCCGTAAATAATAACGATGGAAGTAGAGAGCGAGCGAGAGGAGTATATATATACATACATACATATATATATATATATATATATATATATATATATATAGAAAAAAAAACTTCTACTTCCTCTCCTTCCAAGATTTCTGATCGACTGTTTGCCGTGGCGGGCCTTTTTCATTTCCGGTTCCAAGCTGATTCATTAGGCGAGGCACCGGAAATTGGTTCCCCCCACCTCTCCTCCGCACGCGGTTTTTGGGTTTCCACGCCCCACTTTATCTAATGGGGTTTTTGTTTGTTCAAACGCTTTTGTGTCAGTGGACTGTAATTATGAGAAAATGAAGAAAAATAAAAACACCGCCGAAATAGAGCGAAGAGCTTTGTCACTGGGAATGGCATCGCCGAGTTCATAATCAGATCCGCCGCGGCGAAATTTTGCCTCCGTTTTTAAAAATCACTTTCCGAAATGACGCGAGATAAAAAGCTAATAGGTTGCGGGCGAGAAAGAAATGCGCCAGACTTTATTTTGCAGCCAAAAGTTATAAGGCTTGATTTTTGATAAAACGGACTCGGAAGGGATGCTAATAGTGGCTCTAAACTGAAACAAGTTGGAAGCCTTATTTCCCTGGCCCCTTTTTTTGGCTCCATTGTGGGGGGCAGGAACGAGGCGGCTGTTAAGGAGATAACGCACGAGCACTCTTAATTGATAAGGGAACGTAATTAAAATTCTCTTGCCCAAACACATGATAAAACGGGCTGAGTTATTACGATGCAACAATGTATTTTGCAGGGGTGAAACAAAATCTTGAGAGTCCGGGCTTTTATCATCAGTATCGCAGAACCTCATGAAACCTTGGACATAAAATATTTCCTTGGAATGTCTTAAATACCGTCTTATTCATACATATCCAGCGTACAGGGGTAGCCTCGGATCTAGGTATCAACAATGGTATGAAATATTGAGTTGAATCGACACTTTGCTTTTTTGAAATACATTTATAATACATATGCATGTATATAAATATACATATACAGTAAAACTTCTCTCAGTCATGCTTCCGAAAAAAGTGGCCGCTTTGATAAGTCTTACTATATATATATATATATATATATATATATATATATATATATATATATATATATATATATATATATATGTGTATATATTAAGTATTCTTCCCTCCATTCTAGCATTTAAATTCCCTTTCCTAAATCTAATCCCCAAAAATATTAATTTATCGCTTTAAAACCCTTAGCCATAGAACTTCCCATGAATCGCATGCCTTTGCATTTCTACACGTGTATATCTCCGAACTCAGGAGTGGGTTAGCATCGCGAGCCCCAAAATCTGCTGACCCTACAAATAATAGTCATATGTTTTTTTTCGCCCTATCGCGCATAATGTTGAAAGGTGATATTTATTCCGAGCCGTTCTTCTGAAATGAACGGATGTACTTTTGTCGATTCGGCCCGACTGCTTCCAAGTGTTATTCCTTTCAGGCTGAATCTAGTTCCAGCCATGCAAATATGAGCTAGTTTTCCCTTTCAGATAATAATTTAAGGACGTGATATAATGGGTATATTACACACACACACGCACACACACATATATATATATATAATGTTATGTTTATGTATATATTATCACAAATTTATTCCCAAACATTCTCCGATCGGGATAAACATTTTTAACCCAAAAGCCAACTCTAAATGCGAGCCAATTAAGTGCACAAATATTATCGCTCCACCTTAAACCGCGTTAAAGGGGCGCTTATTTCCGCCTTCCACTCACAAATCGGAGAGTTAAAAATTTCTTGAGGATCTGCCGGCACTTAAAGTATTTATAAGATCTCCGAATACTTCAGAAATATTCAGAAAAATTACCCCCATTTTGTCAGACCCCCGTCAACGATCTAATACCCGCTAAAAACGCGCGGAACAATAAATTCAAATTTTATACGTCACATAACTTTCTTCGAAAATTTCGAATGCGTCCGGCATGTGAGTGAAAGGGAAGGAAAATCGATACCCATTTCTATTCCATAAAACGATAATATCCGAGTATAGAATTATGTAAAGCGGTAGATTCGGATAAACTTTCCCATACTCCCGTCTCCACATTCGAAACAAAAGGTTCTTTTCGTGGGCGCTCCAGAATATTTGATCGAATTATGCTAATGCCCCCCCCCCCCTTATTTAGACTCGATTAAGTGGTCGGAGTAAAGAGCCCACCGTCTGACGTAGACACAAACAGAGAACGTCACTTTAAGGATGTGTTTCATTTCTGCGCATTTGCTTCGAAAAACAAAAAGCAAACAGGATTTGAAGATGCCATTCGAGTTGGGCACTTTTACCCTTCAACAGTTATGCGATTACGATAGACGATTACGTACTAGATATACGACAGATTATTCACAACGATAGTGTGGTTGTTCTAATAACAGAAGAGTCCATTTTAAGATACACATGTTTTCCCGTGATATAATTGGGCGTACGCGGAATTTGAACCCATGAAGATTCGTGTAGGACCGATAGAGAGAAAAGAGCAAATCCCTGCGCACTATTGAGCAGTTTTGAACTCCGATAGGTAAGTTGCCACCTAAAACAAACTGCTCTGGAAACAGTTGTTCTACGCGAGCTCCGACAAATACCCCTGAATGCCCACGTGTCTACGCCGGGTATAAGCACGTTAAATCTGAAGACTGGAAAGTCGATTTATGGATTTTGTAGGGTACGAGCCCTCCAGATGTTCTCCCTGAGAGTGCTCGGTTTAAACTGCGTTGGCACATACCTAGCTACTCGTACGTTGGCTCGCCTTAACCATGCTCCATAACGATGAATGCCAACAAATTCGCAGTGTATGTATGGGCGAATGTCTAGACAAGTGCCTACTACATAAAAAATTAAAGAAATTTAGTTAATTAATAATTCAATGTCCCGTGAAACCTTGTGTTTAACGCTTCCGAAGATCTCAGTCAAAACATTCGTAACAGAGCGGAATGCTCTAAATCGAGGTTACTTCTTTTAAAGAACATCTACATACTAGAGTGGCGTACTCAAGAAATGGCGTTGCATAGATTCGTTATTTAATCGCCCACTAGATGCGGCAGTTCGGAACCCATTATAGAGATATTACTGTTCCTATAAAATCGCCTTGAACGTTGCTCGACACTCACCATGCATTTCTCAAGGAAGTTCAAGGGTGCAGGTATTCATTCATTCACAAATCAGTTCTGTAAGAAATAGTGATGCCAGTCAAATCGGAAATTACTTTCCGTGCAGGGAAAAATTATTAAAACTTGGAATGAGAGAAACTGAGGTACGATGTATTTTAATGAAGAGGAGAAGTTTAATTTTGTGCAAGAAGTCAAAATCTGCATTGGCGGCTACAGCTCACCGAGTAATTGTGGCGTGTTCTCTCCCATTATAGCAACTAGAAGTTCAATTTTTTTAAAAGGAGAAATGTCTTCAAAAAGGGAATAAGAGAATAAAATATATTTATTGGTCAGGTAAACTAAAAATCTACAGACATGAATAGATCTTATGTAAAGTGTGCATTCAAGATGCGCAGAAAAAATAGCTGCATTTAACAGGCGTATGTTAATGGTGCCTTCCCACTCCTAAACAGAAAGGCACCGTTGGATCTGTAGGTTCTGTCGGACTCTTGTCAATTAGACAGCAGAGTTGAGAGGCCATGTTTCCTTGGGTAGTATATAAAGTAACATCGAGGGAACTTGAGATTACCATTACTTGCACTGTTTGGGAATGGAGGGTTTGGGAAAGAAGTATTTTTTAAATTGCGAGTTTTTAGAAGATATAGAGACATTGAATCTCCTGAAGATATGAGTCAGATTTGGAGTTTATCATAAAAATTTTACAAATTATTTTTCTAATATTCACATAATTAATTATTTTAAAATTTTGTTTACTTTACCGAATCAATAAATAGAATTAGAATTAACGGATTTATTATTTTATTTTATCAAATTTCTCCAATAAGTTACAGAATGAAAAAAAGGACTTAACATCTTGCTGAACCATAAATTTCATTTGAAGTTGAAAACACAGTACTAAATATACGTACTTTGTTTTTAGAAAATACAGTATACCCACATATTTTTTAGAAAAAAAGCACTATATATATATATATATATATATATATATATATATATATATATATATATATATATATATATATATATATATGTGTGTGTGTGTGTGTGTGTGTGTGTGTAGAGCAGCCATGCTAAATCTTTTTTCTCTCGGGTCCCATGCCCATGTTTGTTACGTTGCCCGTACATATTAAACAATACCTCATAGTATAATAATAGAGAAAATAAAACTCAATGGGAATTTTTTACGTCGAGACAAACTTTTTACTCTTTTAGACACATCAGGTCTATACTTGCTACCTGCTATTCTCAATACGTCATCGAGGTCAGAATCAGTAATCCGATTTCTATATGCGTAACAACATCGTTTTGTAATGAGTAGCACCAGTATTACTTATGGGTAAAAAAAAAATGTTGCACAAAATATTTTTATCCCAGTATGTTGTCCCCGTAGTATGTTGTCCCCCGTAGTATGCTGAAATGACAACTGGGCTAATCATGCACGAAAAATATAGTATTAATGAAAAAAAAGTATGTAGGCTCCATTGCTTCATTTGGATTAGAAAATTATCTTCTTGATCGTGAAGATCAGATCTTGCAAAATGACACCTTTTTTCTTCAATTATTGGCGATACTGATAAGGAAACGGGGGAAAATATACTTTTTCCTTTTCTTTAGTGTCAGGTCTTCAGATTCATCTTCTTTTTATTATACATAGATTTTAAATGACATGTTATTAAGTTTGAAGATAAGCTCACGGGAAACACTTGGAAAAAACAAAACAAAAAAGCAAAACAACTGAGATAGATATGCGTAAATACATTCGTAAATGAATGTGCTTTTGTTCTAAATTGTTTACATTAGCTGATTTCACGTCTTCAACTTAACACTGTGATACATTTTGTCATATTATTAATATCATCAACAAGGTTCAAATTGTTGAAAGTTGTTGTCGAACTAAGGAAAAAATAAGGCAACTCATTACATGAATCAAATAATTATATATCTTTATATAATGTATTTTATTATCTCGCTGTATTAACTATTTTTTTTGATTTTGTCTCTCTTGGCGATCTGTCTCTCAACTTCGCAGTTGGTACACAGGCCTGTAAAAGTATTTCCACCTTTATAAGGGTATTCACGCAGAGAAGCAAACATTTGATTTGAACCCGATAAACAATTGCATTTACCGACGTCGCATAATTCGGTACTGTCGAATAAAGAATTATGACCTGACGAAGAAGTTCATTACTAATTGAAAATATTTTCAATTCCGCTGTTGTGTCAGATTGCTATATTTGCTGTCGAGAGGAAGCTCATCATGTTAGGTTTATGAAGAAAAAAATCTTTACTAAGGCATTAAAACCAGACATCGTTTAGATAAAAAATGAGGGACATTAAGACAAGATTTTATGTTATTTACTGACAACTATTGACTAGCAGAAATTTATTGAAGAGAGATAAGTTGGATTTGCACTAAGAGAAAAATAATTACAACCACAAAACTTAATTTGAGACGTTCAGTGATAAATGGCCCCTTTTATTTCATTTATAATGAGACATTAAAATGCTAGAAAATATGTTACTATTTAAGATAAATAAAATAGCCACTTTAGAGAACATTTTATAACCTGGGCATTAGATAATCGTAATTGTATGGAGACCACTCGGTAATTGTCCAAATGAAATAATAAAAAAAAATACAAACCATTCTGCCCCACTTTTTTGCATTAATCAATTTTTCAAGCACCGGGAGTATAACTAGTTAGTCCGGAATAGTGCCAGTACTTTTTTTTTTTGGTTTTTTTTTTTTGGGGGGGGGATGATGTCAGTCACCGAATCGTCTTGTCTCCTGTCTCGCTAAACGACAGACACTTGTCGCCCTCTGAAGGCTGATATAGTTATCTGCGACAAGCAGTTAATATCTGCTTTTCTTTAAATGGTCTTTTTCAAGGCCTTAACATGCTACAACTAAAAATTTTATTTTGGAATGCTGGTGGTCTTGCGACTGATCGAGAGCCAATGGTGTCGCCTGTTTTTGCGTTCTTACTGGCCACGACTACTTTATAAAAATCTGAGCCGAATCGGCCTGACAGATTCTTCTTCGAATGACCTCTCCGCTTTGACTGGAACCCACCTCGAATGTTGCTCTGACTTTGATGACGTTGTAGCTAATAATGCTACAGAACAGGATCTTATCTCCTTTAATACCTTGAATTTGTATTGGACTGCCAAACAGAAACTCCTGTTGAAGAAACTAAGGTAGGGCGTCTAATAATAATAAATATAAAAATAAAAACTTTTTTGACACAGATGTGCAGACCTTTCTTATTAGTTGCCTGAAAGTGACCGGCGGGCATTTAATTGATCCGAGCACCACCTGAAATGATTTTTTTGCAACGTGTTCTCTCATCAATCATTTTTTCCTCACTCAAAGTACATTGCCTATCCCAGGTATCAAAATCCCAGCTTTCAGCTTTCCGGATAAATATGCCAACACTCTTATACCACTAAACTGTGGCATGATCTTCTCTACTAAACATCACCACTTGGATTTAGTTTAAAAGCTAATGAACCGTAAACCAACATAGGAGACTCTTTTATTCGCAGTCTTTTTAAGACGTAAGAAAACCAGTTATCTTTTCTGAAAAAAAAATCCTAATTGGAGACAGATGTCCTCATTGAAATGTTAGAATAGATGATTTTCTATCATATAAAGTGAGAATTTTTTTAAAGAGCTAAAGATATTGAAATTCTTTTATTCCTGTTGTTATATCCATTTGCTATTAAGATAATAGAAAAAAAACAAGTTATCCTCTCTGATAAACCCAAATTGTATCATCATGTAAAATAAGGTGGAAGAAAATATTCTTTTAAAAAAAAATCGTGAATTTTCAATTCACGAAAAAAAATCGTGATGCGTGGCAAAATGATCTAACTAAAATCCTAGAAAGAAAAATTTTCGTTACATATGAAGTGAGAAACGTAAGGAAATTAAAAAAAAAAAGCTAGGGAGATTAAAATTTCTTTTGTATCTTCTATGTGTACTTGCTTTTACTTCTATCTTATCATTTGATGATATGATAAAAGTAACAACAAGTTATTCTTTTTGCGAAAAAAAAATTATCAGGTACGATTCAAGACCTAAACGTTAGAAATAAAAAACTTTCTTCCTCAAAAAGCAGAGAAGTCAACGCAAAAAATACTCAGAAAATTAAATTATTTTATTTCGTTTTCACGTTTGTTTAACATCACGATGTGAGATAAAAAGGTTATTTTTATTGATAAGTGTAACAGTAACGACCAGCAGGTCATTTCACGAGCCTTACCCTTAAAAAAGATCATTATCCTTTCAGAGGAAGTGAACAAGTTTGCAAACTAAACTAAGTAACTTTAACATTTTTTCTCTTTTGTTCGATATTAAGGTAAACTAAAAAACACGTAATCTTTCCCGATAAATAAAAAATAATGACCAGAGTACAATTTTATGACCTAAAAGTTAGACGACTTAATTTTTGTAGGAAAGAAAAAGAGGATATTAATCATTTGAAAACCGAACTTAAGTAGATTGAACTGTTTTAAAATGACGTTCGTGAGCTGCATGAAGACGAGATAACAAATTACTTTCTTTGGTAAATGAATTATGACTGCAGTCAAAATGTCATATTAGAATTGGTAATTTTTTTTCTCGGAAAACGGTAAGAAAAAAATATATGTCGAACGAACGATAAAATACTTTTACCTCTGTTTTCAAAGTAACATGAAGGATAAAACATGTTATCTTCCCTGATTAATTAAAAATCATAATTTGGGGCAAAATTGTAGGGCGTAAAAGTCAGACAGAATAATTTTTCTTTTGCAAGCACGAAATTAAATTCTATTATTTCTACTTTCGTGTCTGTTTTGTAATAAGATGAAAGATTGCTGGTCATTTTTTATAGATAAAATAATCAGAATCTGAGACATAATTTCATGACACTAACGGACAGAATGATCCTGTTTCAATACAATTAAACCTTTAAGAGGTGTAGTTTTCAGTTCACTAACCTTTGATAGACGTTGAAAAAATCTGTTAAGGCTGCTGTGTAGTAACTTATTGGATTCACTAAGATCAATGTTAACGTATGAAAACAAATTACCACTGATCGACTTGAATTCAAAGATTTTTTTACCTTAAATTCTATTCCGTTAAAGCGAAAGACAATTTTTACTTTGCTATCTTATTCACTTTAGATATCTTCCCCAAAGAAATGGGGTGCGTTTAAAACACAATATACCCTATTTTTCAATATATATATATATATATATATATGTGTGTGTGTGTGTGTGTGTGTGATTTTTCCTAACGATCCCTTTTTCTTCCTTCATAATTATCTGAAATCCATAAACGAGATACCATTTCAAAGATTCAGATCTTCGCTTCTGAGGAATTGTTAATTTAGAATTACACACTGTATTGATTGTTTAAAAACCGAACATTATAAACATTTTTCTTCCGCTAGATGGCGCGCACGCTTTGTTTTTTTCCCCCACTCTTGCTCACTGAACATTTAAATTTTAAATTCGTCTGCTTTTATTATCATTCTGGGAATTAATTAATAAGTTTCTTTCTTAGCAACATCCGCGTAGGTGTACATTATTCGTTTTGCACGGAAAAACAATTTGTTTGGACTAAAATCTATTTTCTTTCCCTCTGAAGAACATTTTATAAGTGATACTATCCTTTGGTATGCCTTTTCTGTGTGTGTCTTTTTTCACCTCCAATTTTGTGTCCGAAGGTGATTTGTAATCGGTTTTGTATTATCCTTACGCACCATTGTTTAACAAATATACAATGGCTACAAATGAACCGTTTCTTCTTTCATTCTGCTACAAACCACCAACCTCGCTATAAAATTTATCTTTTTTTTATTCGCATGCGTCCGCACGGGACACCTAGTAAATAAAATTTAAAAATATCATTCTCATTTCTTTTAAAGAATGAAAAATATATCCGAGTCGAAAATGTCTTTCTCTTTTAGGGATTACCTTAAAAAAAAATCCAAGTCGATGATCACTGGAAACATTTTCTCCATAGGTTAACAATGAGCTGATGAACCCTTTACGGCTACTGCCAAACAGCCTTAAAGGTTCATGAACTGAAAACTAAAATAAAATTTCATTTAATACCAGTTTTCAATTCTATTTGATATTAAAATAATAAAGAAAAGCAGGAAGGTCATCTACTCCGATAACCAAAAATTCCCGACCCATGAGTCAGATTTGCAAGCCCTCTAACAAAGATAACTTTCTTCCTCGAAAGTGCCAAAGATGTTTGCCCCCCACTTCCAACCATCCCGTAAAACTGTAAAACTGAGGAGAAATGTCACACGAAAGGGGTTTATAAATATCCGCGAGAGGCAAGCTCGGGAGAATAAATATTCAGTTTTGCACTCGCAAATCCTGTTAGATTAGAGGCGTGCAACAGCTTTCCTTGGTTGCGGATCGATTCGGCATCCCTCTAACTGACAGGTGAGCTGTAATTTGCTTCGGTTAATACGATGACAGTCGACGCGCACGTCTCAGCTCAGCTCCACTCTTTCGAAGCGTGAAGCGAGAGCGGCCCAGTAAATTAACACCTATTAGCGAGGCGCATTTACCCCCGCGCAGAATCAGGAGGTGACGAGCTGTGGCGGCTTTAAAAACTCTTACAAGTTGGGAGTTGTTGCGTTACTTGTTTACTTGCGGCCGCCTCAAGAATGTGCTGCAATAATTAGCGAATTTATGCAGTAAATGCTGTTAAAATGGCACCGGAGTTTTATGTGTCCCCATAAAGGTGGACGCACAGTTGGGTAGAAACGCGCTGATAATTGCAATAACTAAGATAATGGGAACATTTACTCAGAAACTTCTTCTATTACAGCGTTTTATACCAAAGTTTTATTCGTTGTTAATACATAAGTAGGAAATTATTATCTTTCAAACCTGATCATCTGTTTTATTTTGAAAGACAATTCATTGTTGAATCATCTTATTTTTTTTTTCGGAATGTGTATGCTAGTTAGGTCATAGTTAATATATGCTAAAGTACGAAATTATTACCTTTTAAAACTGATCATATACTTTTTAATACGTATGATAGTTTAGTTATTCTTACCTGAATGAAACCGTAGAAGTCTCTAAAAGCCTATAAAGATTACAATGTGAAAGGCAATGTTTTTAAGGTTTGTCTTCTCGGCTGATGGGACTGTACACAAGATGAATAGTTAATAATGTTACTTTAATGCATTACGTCGATGTTGAGTTTTTCAGTAAACTTATGTTCAGTTTGAATGAAATGTGGTTTCTAAAATACCCAGTTAGTAAATTTGCACTGGGCTGACTACTACAATTTTGAATTTTCCTGTAATATTGAGAGAACAATACACACCGCTTCTTTTAGATTATGCATTGAGATATGGTAATTAAAGTTTATAAATTTTGAATTTTCCTGTAATATTGAGAAAATAATACACATCGCATCTTTAAAAATTATGAACTGGGATATCATAATTAAAGTTTATAAATGTATGGTATGAAGCGTTATTTCAGAGTCCATCAGTGATGGGCGAAGTACTTTACTTTTTGCCTGCTGAGAAGAGGTGGGATTCGATTTTCGAGTGTACCACTTGAGAATTGGAATGCCTACGCAGGACACGAGTATATACAAAGTGTAGATTCAAAATTTTCCCAGGGGAGGTTGTACCTAGACAGGGTGGTTCACAATGATTCATGAGAGTTTCCAAAGACTATTTTTGAATTTAACAAGTGCAGTATAACATAAATAATGAGATAATCTATCAAGTTTTATCTCTGACGTTATGAAGGGTGAAGTACTGTCTTTTAATGACACGATCAAAATCGAGATGATAATCAAATACTCGCAAGACTACGGGGAGAGGTTTTAATGGTAGGAAAGTAATCACTTTACAAACCAAGCGTGATCTGCCTTTGAAATATAACCTCTCTTTCTTGAGGAAATCGAAAACCTGAATCATCGGGCCATATGCGGGAGGCTCATACCACATCACAATGCTTTTCGAAATCACGGCATAAGGCTTCGTTTTATTCGGGATCAAACCATGGACCTTCTGTTTTGCAGACCTATATGCCACTGACCATCTTGCAGCCAAGTTATGTAATGATCTATATTTATAAACCTCATAAGCTTTTCCTATCATGATAATTTCAGATAAAGTATTTTAGAAGTGACGGACTCTTCAAGAGAAGAGCAAAACATTTATGTTAATGTAATATCACCCTAATATCCCTCTTTCACTTCTAAGAAAGTTCTCAAAAAGTCACATTCTCCATATTACACTAAAACTACAGTTTATATCTCATCACATCATTAGGCCTCGTTTGATTCGGAAATTCAACCATGTTTTCCAGACCATTATGCCGCTAACCATTAGACAGATAGGCTATGTAATGATCTTTACGCATAAACCCCACAAGTTTTCGATATTATTATAGTTAAACTAATGGATAATTTATGAGAATAGTAAAACATTTTATTAGTGTTATTGTATAACCATTCTAATTTTTGTATAATTTGTCTTTTTAACCTCTATTACAGTCCTAAAGAAGTTTTATTCTCCATATCGCGTTAAAACTAAAGTTCATATCACAACACAATACCTTTCCACATCACATCATAAAGCCTGCTTTGATTCTGGAATCAAACCGTCGACCTTCTGTTTTCCAGACCTTATGTCGCTGGCAATCACAGAGCTAAGTTATGTAACGAGCCGCCCTCATGTATAGTGGTTAGCGTTCTGAGCTGCCAAGCAGTGAGCTTGGGTTCCAATCCCTAATACGGCTGGATCGTTTCCTCTTCATAGGGTGCAATGCTGGCTCACCTATAGGTTGCTCCCATAATAAAGTAACCAGTAAATCGCGGTGAATAACAAAAGGAAAATGTTTTACGACAAAGTACTTCCTCATTAGACAACAACAAAAAAAGTTATTTAAGGATTTTTCTTATAAACCTCATAGGCTTTCCTCTTCGTTATAACTTCAGCTAAAGTATTTTACAAGTGACGGATACTTGAAGATAGGAGTAAAACATTTCATTTATGTTGTTGCATTACCACCTTAAGAATTATATAATATCGCTCTTTTACCTCTGAGAAAGTCCCAAAAGAAAAGTTCACCGCGTCCTAAAAGTCTTATAAGAAAGTTTCATTCTCCATATTATGCAAAAACTACTTTTCCTATCAAACCACAATGCCTTTTCATATCACATCATAGAGCATGGTTTGATTTGGGAATCCAACCAGATATTTCAGATCATTACGCTGCTTACCATTGTACAGCTAAATTTTGTAACGATCTTTACTTATAAACCTCTTCGTCATAACTTCAATTGAAGTATTTTATATGTGATGGATTATTAAAAAACAAGATAAAAACAACTTGTGTCCTTGTATTTCCAATCTACGACGTATAGAATTTGGCCAACTACTGTCCGTAACACATTACGATGCCAGATGCGACTCTCTAAGTTTGTAAGCCCCGCACCATGCATCATGGCCGAAAAGAGCTAGTTGGCCATGTCACTCGGAATTAATAGAATTTCGTTAGCTCCTCGACCAGAGTGAAAACGCTGTCGCATCGATCCTCCACACGGAGACGTTCACGCTCTCTCGCAAAGACAATTTCCCTCGGATGCTATATCCAGAAGTTATTCAGATTTGAATAATTAAGTCATTTAGGTGGAACGGCTATTTGTTAACTCTTTATAGGAAAAGTTTTGGTAGGCTGTCTTCACTGACGCACTGAAAATGACGGAGTATCAGATTTTAACCGTCATGTTACAAGGACAGTTCAGTTACAATAGAAGTTTCTCTAGAAAAGAAACTACACTGGTGTAAGAAATTAAGAGAATTTGCAGACTTGGTTGATTATCTCTAGAACTACTGTACCGATTTTAATGAAATTTGATATGTACATACATTGATACAATAAAAAACAAATAACCATTCAATAATTGTAATACACACGCATGATCGTGCGTAACACTCGTTGGAGTCGGAAGGTATGAAACAGCGGTTGCAGAATAAACAAAAAAATGGGTTACTAGATGGGTTAATAGGGGGTATGGTCCCCTCATACAGATATACAGGTCTCGCAGCGTGATTTCATACTTGAAATAAGGCAGTTTATCATTTTCTGTGACAATTGGTCCCACTCGTTCAGCAACGCTGTTTTCATTCCCTGGATTGTTCTCGGAGGGGGGTTGAGAGTTGCAATTGCCCTCCATTGATCCATTGCGAGTTGCAATGGATCCGGTATCCTGGAACTGTTTTCATAAGTTACACACGACGCTGGGCGTTAAATTGAACTCTCTACAAATTTAGACTTGAGATTGGCCTGCTTCTAGCCTCCCCACAATTTGCCACCTCATTCCATCATCTAAACGTTGGTGGTTACTTATTTTTACTGTTACAGTTTGAAATTAACCGATTGCTGCAAAATAACACCAAGAAATTCGCCGAGGTGTGCTAGCGAACGAAATGCGTCTTAACTTATAAAGCCTGCTTATAAAGCCTGTTTCTCTATTGGCTCCGCGTCTACACACACGTGTACGCTTACGTATTTGACGTACAAGATTTGCATTTTTGTCTAGAAGCAGTGGTTTTACATTCAGTTCAGTTCTTTTCATGAAATTCGATAAAATATGCAAATTCTCTTAATTTATTTCACCAGTGTACATGCAATTTTTTTCTTAAAGTTAGTTATTTATGGGAATTTCTACTTTTTAAATGTTGAGGTATGGCCGATTTTGGCAGATCTAACCGTCATTCAACGCATTTGATACAAAACTGACCGTTGTTTCTGACGTATAGTGTAACGAAAAGTTCTAATTTTATTAGGGAAATACGTAGTTTACCGAAATATTGTTTAAAAAAGTTTACATTTATTGAGTGAAAACGCGATTAAAATGCGTGTTTCGTTAGAGTAGAAAATGTTCCTGTTTTTTTTATATGAAAATCTTGTTCAGAGTTATTATTATTTGGATTAAATGATAACTCGGATAATGTAGTGTGAATAAATTCTTACAAAAGAGTTTTTGTAGCGATAAAAAGTTTGCCTGCTATGACTTTTCTCTCATTAAAAAAAATGTGACTAAATAGTCGTAATCAGCCTTTCAGCAAGACATAGCCGATAGATACGAGAGAACCAGCCATTCGACAATGACACCTAATTAGTCCTCGTGTGGTAAAAGTTGACCATAGCGCTCCAAACCAAACGTATTACGGGGTACAGTTAAAAAAAAAAAATCTTCGAAAAGCACTGGAAACATTTTTCCCATACATATTGAGTCGAGAGAATCTCGTATGGCAACTTCACTTAACAAGAACTCCCACTAAAGTAATCACATCAGAGGTAATACAATCCGAGGAAGTAGCGAATCCTTTAGTGAAAGTTATAGCAGTTAAATGAAAAGTAGTTTACTTGTGCAAGAGTTTAGACTTCCAGAAGGAAATGGCACAAAATTGTCTAACAGATATCTCCATAGCAGTAACGAAAATACTCGGTATTTGACAATGATGAAAAAAAATATTTCAGGTAGTCTCTTCTAACGAAACTACCGCGGGTTATTAACGTAGGATTACTTATCGTTGCTTACTTCTTTTTTTAACGTAGAATTTCGTTCCTCCATAACGGTTCTTCTGAAAGCAAAATTTCCTACGCTAAAACCGTCCGTCCATCCGTCCTTGAGAGTTATAATTTTGGCAGCGTACCAAACCCAGTCTGTATCGCTTCGACAAGCAGTAAATAGTTAAACAGAAAAGTACTGAAATGCGTTAAAATTTTGACATACATATCTGTATATCTATATACATACGTACATATATACTGAAGTGCCACTGAATTCGGGATACCTACCTAGTAACGAGTTGGGCCTCCTCTGGCCTTGATAACGGCTGCACACGACGAGGCATAGATTCAACAAGTTTCTGGAAACGTTCCACGGAAATGGCTTGCCAAATATTGGCTAAAGCTGTCCATAATTCAGTAAGGTTCTTTGGTGCTGTGTGATGGCCTTTCACGCCTTGTTCCAAAACATCCCAAAGATGCTCAATAGGATTTCAGTCTGGGCTTCTAGGTGGCCAATTCATGACAGAGAAGTCAGAGGAATGCTCATCCAACCAGCCAGTAGCCAACCGGGACTTGTGAGAGGTACAGCTGTCTTGCTGGAAAACTCCGTTACCGTGCAGATAACAGAACAGCATAAACGGATGGAGGTGATCACCCTGCAACTCTACGTACCGAATTGCATTGAGGGAGGTTGGTACACGCACCAAAGATCCCAAACTGTGCCAAGAAAAAACACCCCAGACCATGATTGAGCCACCATGCCCTTGTACAGTTCCAGCCAGGCATGCAGGATCCATGGCTTCATGAGCCTGACGCCATATTCTCAGCCTCCCGTCGGCGTTAAGTAGTCGGAATGGAGACTCATCACTCCATGCTACTCGTTTCCAGTCCTCTACACTCCAGTCTCTGTGCTCTCTTGCCCAGGCAAGACGTGCACCCCGATGGCGAGTATAGAGCAATGGTACTCTCGTAGGTCGACGGCTCCCGAAACCCATACGGTGAAGCGAGCGTTGCACAGTCCGTTTACTGATTGTACGACTGGCACCGTCATTAAACTGGGTGGTAATTTGAGCTAATGTTTGGCTTCGCTGGCTACGTACAATACGCCTGAGCCGTCTCTCACTACGCACTGTCAAGGCTAATTGTCCTTTGCAGTTTGCCCGATCGCTAGTTTTTTTCCCACCATCCATGTATTCTTGGTATACTCTTGACACTGTCGACCTTGAAAATCCTAGCTGTCTCACGATTTCGGAAATTGAATGGCCTATGCGTCGCGCACCTACGATTTGTCCGCGATCGAAGGCGTCTAAATCAGGCAGTTTACCCATACTGGCAATTCCAACAACTAATTCAGAACAACCACAGTAAGCGCTATATATGCAGTTACCACAGCGCCCTCACTTGCGCATACATGATGCGCAGCGCTACACAATTTGCATAGGCTTTGCTAACCCTAATTCAGTGGCACTTCAGTGTATATAGATACATATATACATAACAAATACATACATATATACATACAAAAGAGGTAAGCAACGATAAGTACTCCTACGTTAATAACACGCGGTAGTTTCGTTAGAAGAGACTACCTGAAATTTTTTTCCTTTTCTTTTTTTCGCCTTTTGGTACTTTTCTGTTTAACTGTTTACTGCTACTGGGTTTGGCACGCTGCAAAAATTATAACTCGCGACGGACTCTTAATTTTTTCTTGCCGGAGGACCGTTATTGAGGAACGTAATCCTACGTTAAAAAAAATCTGAATGTGCTTAGTGCATAAATAAAGTTAACACCCCGGGTCATGTAGGCATAAATAGTACTGAATGTAGAAACGGTAGCATACATTTAAATTATTTAAGAATTAAAAAACAGATCTCGTACTCTCCGTCAATAAAAAAATCTGTCATAAATTAGATATTGACGGCTAGTTTTGAAATGGTAAATATAATTTTTCGCTAATACGGGGAATGTTGCGCGTGATTCCCTCTTTGAACATGCCTTCGAGACGTGTTTGTGGATGGTCGATCTCATGCTCCCTGTCCAGATCAGGAACCCTAATTATTCGCTTCAAACTAGTAGTCAATTCGAAGAGGGTGCGTACCATAAATTTCGCTATGAATGATCACTCCGATTTCAAATTCATGCCATCGCTTCGTGGCAAAACTTATTTTAAATTTCTGAAACAGGTTTTTCTTTCCCTAAGGTTCTTAGCAATCTTTTGGCGAATTAAGTCCTCTGAAAACTTCTTAGTTTGTCATGGAAGTTAGTAAGAGTTTTCTGTTAAAACATTTTGCTTTTATCCTTGTGGTTTCATATAATTCAAAACCTTACATAAAATCTGGATAACCCAGAATAATTGCGAATCAAAATTATGAGATTATTATTTAAATTTTATTATTATTTGATTAAGTGTTAGATGAAATCAAATGATAATAATAATGTCACAGTAATGCTTTCCTATACCTGTTTATTTCTGTAGTGAATGTAGTCAAAAAGAAAAAGAAAAAAATAAGGACAACGAAGAAAAAATCATGAATTAATATTATTTGATTATTACTGGATTCGAGTGTTCGCTGAAATCAAATAAAAATAACAATAATGGCACAGTAATGTACCTGTTACACGTTCTAATTTTATTAATTCGTCCAGAAACTACTATTACGACTGAGGAAACAAATTCAAGAGCACCATTACTATATCGCGCCTCAGTGACCGATTTCCCCCCGAACGTTACACCAGAGTGTACACTCTGCCATCCTACACAAGCATGCATCAAACTACCTGACGTGTCACATAATGGGAGTTAATTTTCTAAGCCGCTCTCGCCTCACGCTCCAGAGCAGTTGAGTTGAGTGAGGCTTAATATCCTCCCGCACAAGATATGTCATCGATGAAACGGGAATTTAATCGATTCACTATACAGATAGTCACCGGGGGAGATACGTAACAAAGGACGCTCTATCTGCTCGCATTTGTACCTATTGACTGTTTGCTTACTTAATACCTTCAGGTGGGTATTTGTAACATGATTACTGATCATGTAATCGAAATGGAAGGCCAAAAAATGGAACATCGACGTTTATTTTCGAGCCTAGGGGATTCTCATATTAATTTTTAGAAATTTCGTCAAATCACTGGAAACTTGCACATGGCGTCATCCTGTTTAGTACCCAGAATATGAGTATTCCATTTTAAGTCCTTATAAAATTTGTTTTGCTTCGGTGACAGGATCGTAAGCGTAAATTTACATCTCTTCACAACTGAATGAGATGGCCGAACAGTTTTTCATCAAAGATAATCCGCAAAGTAAAATGGAGTTTTGTTTCGGAAACAGTTAGGAAATTTTATGTCTAAATAGAAAAACTTCATCCTATTTTCGTTAGAGAATAATTTGAGCTATAATGGATGTCAGCAAACGTTATTCACATTGGGTTCAATTTTGAGGTTTCCATTTGTACCTCTTGTTGAGATTCTTGTTGAAAGGATTTCGTATTTCTCTACTTTCCATTATTTTTCACATGCTACTCTGAACATATATTTCTGGGGTCATAGGCTACTGACATCTGATGTTGGCCCGAAAAATTTTAATTTAATCTATTGACAACTATTGATTGAGGAGTTATTTTCAGGAGGTTGTGTGGAAAAATTCTGATCGGTGAAGAGGCAATAAGAGATAACAGTGGGGGCTTAACACCGTAACTTCGACTCTGCTACATAAAACATAAACACAATTAAAACCTCTGTCTTAAGACGTGGTAAATTTCTAACGTATTATGCTTAAATTTTTTAAACTTTGGGGTAAACTTAGCGACCATGCTAATATTTATAATTTGCGCGGCATACAGTGTTGCAAAATCGGTTTTTACAAAACTTCAAACAATATATCGACTACTTAATTTTACTTAGCAGCCATTGTAATTTGATTATTTTTGCTTCATAGAAATACAATACGTTATTTTACTGAAAAAAAGCTATGTTCAGCCATACTGCTATGATTATATAACTTAGTTATAAACATAACTTAGTTATAAATTTAACTACTGCAGTGTGGTACTTTGTGTTCCATAAAACATATAATAGTCTAGTAGGTCTTACATGCGGAGATGCTTAATCTTTGCAAAAGCATAACTTTCACGAGTGTGGTTTACGAAATTTTACCATCTCCGAGCTATCAAACTTTTAAACCACTTATCGTGAAGGATGTTTGGTTTTATATGTTGCGGACTGGTTCAATTGTGCTTTGTCTGTCATTAGTAAAAAAATTAAAAGAAATTCCACTTTGGGAATTTTTTTTCCTACAGGAGACTATGACACTCTGAGAAGTCCGCATTAAAGATGGAATTTATGTCCACATCTACTGGATTTGTTGTGGAAACGTGTTCTTAGAATAAACCATGTTATGTTCATATAAGAGAAAATCTGGTCGTATAAATTCAATGGGAAATTTTGGCGGTATATGTGACGACTGCTTTAAGCCTGGCGAATTACTTATACGTTCCCAAACACCGTAATCTAATAACCGGTGAAGTTCGGCGTATAAATGACGAACTTGGCAACCATTTGCCAAATTTCTGTTTGTATGCGCAACGTAATTATTTTTGCTGCACTGTTTTCCACGTAAACGAATATTCTTTCAGAAATAGATATTATACGTTAAAGATTGTGGATCGAGACATCTGTTACGATTTCTTTGAATTATTTGTTTACAAATTTTTGATAATGCCTGAAGAATTCACACTTTCCATGGCTCACAATAATTCTGCCTTAGCGTGTTCTTATCCATCAAGAGTCTACTTTGGCATATGTCTCCTAACTGAATCTCCGAGACGACACCATTCTAAGACTGTACGAACAAGATTCGGTTGATTCCGGTTGACTCGGTCCTACAGCTGATGCTTCAGTCTTCGATTGAACTCTTTTCAGATGTGAGAGGAAATAGAGTCTTAAAAAATCAACTTCAGATTTGTGACCGGTTCAGAATTTGTGACCGGTCAGATTTGTGACCGCTTCTTGCGTACGAGGTCGAATGATGGAGGATTCCATGCATCTCTGTTGTGTCAATAAAGGGTTTGTTAACCACTGGATGATATTGTTAAAGGTGCTTCTTTTTCAACCAGTCGGCTTTCAGAAAAAAGAGGATACATCTAGCAGTGTGTGGATCGAATACGACAACGAGCAACTGTAACTGTATACGACATTCTAGAGGTTTTTCTCAGTGATGGAATTTTGGAGAGCATCATGTTTTATGGATTTTTGGAAAATCATAGGAAAGTTTATTACTGTACCCAATTGAAACAGAAACTGTAACTGGGGGGGGGGGATTAACGTTAGAACAGAATATTGGCAGTTTGTCAAAAGATGATTTTTTGGGGGAATTCAAAGCATTAGCATGAAATGTTATCAAACCCTAAAAAAAATATAGTGCACGCATCGTATCACAACTTCTACCAAACTCCAGACATAAGTTGTTAGTGGCGTTAGACTTTAATCTACACGTTGTACAGGGAATAAATATTCAGGGAATAAATAAAAAATGATAACTGAGAAGCACAAGATACAAATAAAAAGCAGGATATTTCGACGAAGAGCAAAAGAGGAAGATACTTTACATAAGTTCATACACATGCAATTAATAGGTATTGTTAGGATTTGTTATGAGCTCATTAGCCCGATATAGGCACTAGATGCGTGGCAAAATCAACAACACCCGTGTTATAAATGCCTGAACTGTTTTTTCGAAGGGATTGATTACAATCTCTTTTCGTTGAATAAGTAAAGAATTTATTACTTTATTTATTTAATGTAGAACGGATGAACTCTCCTAAGTGTCGTATAAAAAATTGCGTAAGACTTTTTAACCTCAAAGAAAAAAAAATGGATAATAGTAAATGACAATTTTTTTAAAAACTAAAGCATTATGTTTCTTTTATTTTAACTGATAGAGTTTTTTGCAATGGTCTCGGAATTTTTTTTTCATATCTAGAAATAAGTGTTGTCGTTTCTAAAGTATCAGAATACAGACTTTTTTTTAACTCTACCCCAGTTCGATTGTAAACGCTACGTGTAAAAGAGGTTCAGTTACACACAGGAAATTTTCTGCGAAATTTGTATTTCTGTGTATTACATACTCCTATTATCTATCTTGTTGACAATCTTTTAAAGCTATTTTCTAAGACAGTTAAGCAGTGAGAGATCAAACAGTCTTGCAAAAGGCAGCCGTCGTTAGTATTGTAAAGATAAAAGTAACTGTCTACCTGTCTACCTACCTACCTGGATGTAACCATTTAGTATTTTCAATTTTTTTTTCACAATACGGAAGATATTCTCGCTATAAAAAAAAAAGTAACGGGCGAAATAATAATTACCTTTCTTTGGACCTAATTTTACAATTTGAAAAATCCTTTTAAAGGATCCACCAAACACCACACATCATAAACAAACATACCCATCATAAACAAACATACCCAGTGTGCCCAGGACCGAAGTACTAGGAAAGATGAATAAGACTCACCTATAAAAGAAACAAAAACACATTTATATATAACGTACAACCTTAATAACAATTAAAATCATTTGCTTTACATAACAATAAATCAAAAGAATCAAAGTGATAAAATCATGCACTTTTTTAAAGTATGTGAAATGATGTAGGTAAAGAAACTAATATATATATATATATATTAGTTATATATATTAGTGTGTGTGTGTGTGTGTGTGTGTGTGTGTGTGTGTATACTATGTATATACACACAACAACATTCACATATACACACATATACATCTGAACTGTTAAAAATGTTCTTATGGTTTCGCAAATAAGCGACTTGATTTCTACTTACAGCCTCGGTATATGGACCTAATAGGAACTAATCATCACAGCAGACGGAAACAATAGAAACTCTTTCTTTTATTTCTGTTCCACTGGACTTTCTCTCTAAGATCCCCGGAGTTCATTTACTGTGTGTAGGGCAGGGGGGGGGTTCCGTTCGTCCCCTCTTTTCAATCAGGGAAAGGCGGTCTTAATCAATCACTGCCCAGACCACCTTGTCTTGTTTAATTCCACGCACAATATACCCCAAGAGTGAGGGGGGGGGGGGTGCGGGGGCACCACCGCAAAAGCTAACAAGTTGCTTGAATGGAGGGGGGGTGGGGGTGGAATTCGAGTTTCTTCTGGGTGAATAACTGTCCCAAGATGGAAGTTAATTTGTCGAGAATTTATGGATGACCGCATAAGAAGTAACACACTTGTGCCTCTGGTCATACAAACGTGTGTTTCAGCACGCGCAAGCTTAAGTAATGTGTTGTAAACGTATAGATAACAGTTTAGAGAAAACATGTATCTATAGTCTATATCAGGGGTCGGCAAGTAATTTTAAGTGGGGTCCGGATACTATTGAAAATTTTTTATCGAGGTCCAGAAAAAAACTCATAATACTTACGAGTTTTAAATTTTTATTTTGACTCATTTAAGTAATTATATAAAACACAACAGGTAGGTATTCTTAAAAATCAATGCGACAAATTACACCTGCGGTCTTGAGCCAGTATTTTATAGTTTGGTTCACGCGGGGAAAAGCTAATGCGAAGAGTGTCTTCAAGGTGGGGGTCCATTAATTTCGAACTATATTTGTTCTTCAAAATATTCATTTTTGAAAAAGATTATTCACATACATATGTGGAGCCAAACATAGTAACCAGGTTGATAGCTAGTTTTTTTTGCAACTTTCATACTTTTCTGAAACATGTTTACCCCAAAATTCTTCAGTGGATGCAGTTTTATATATTTGCAAGGAAATATCTTCTTGCAAGTCAATTATCTCCATTTGAAGTAAAGGATTTGAAAGACTGAAGAACTTCGCAGCCCGTTAGTCCATTTTGCCGCTGCAGAAACTTCATAAGGAGATTTGAGAAATTGAGACAGCTTCCCTATCTCTGCAAAGTCTTGGAATCTTGCAGCAAATTCCTTCCCAAGATCTGATATAAACCTTAAAAATACTGCATTGTCTTCTACAGAGTTCTTTTTATATTTAAGAATTGTTGGGAAATGAATAAATTCTTGACTTGCAATATCTTTTTCAAAGATATCCAGCTTGCGACGGAAAGAAGACACACTTTGTATCAGATCACATATTAATTTTCCATTTCCTTGTAACTCGGTGTTGAGCACATTTAAATATTTCAAAATGACTTTCAGGAAATCCATAGCTAGCACATTGCGCTCGTTTGTTTTGAACTCCAAGTGATTCCTTGCTTTCTGCGTATCAAAGTTTTGCAAGATGGTTACTTATTCTTTTATTTGCCAGAAACGTTCAATAACTTGACCTTTACTTAGCCAACGAACATTGCTGTGTTGCAGTAAGTCAGAATACGCCGAATCACATTCAGAAAGAAACTCCTTGAACTGTCGGTGCTGAAGAGCAGCACGAGACCTCATAAAATTGATCAACTTGACCAAGCTGTCCATTACTTCTTTCAGAGTAGCACTAAGTTTTCCACAAAGGACTGTCTGGTGAATTATACACTGATAAGATATTAATCCTGCATTTTTATCCCTGATTCTCTTTGCTAATCCTTTTTCTTTGCCAATCATCGCTGGGGCCCCGTCACTTGAAAGAGACACCATTTTATCATAACTAATATTTGATTTTGTTATGAATTCATCAAAAGTCTAATAAATCTCCTCCGCGAGTCTTACCTTTAAACGGCAATATTGCTAGCAATTCTTCCCTGAACGCTTTATTTTCAATGTCAAAAAATCTCAGAAAATAGACATTTGTTCATCATCAACAATGTCACATGATTCATCAAGTGCTATGGCGTAGCAAGGTACCTTCTGCAGAAGTTCGAGCAAACTACTTTTGTTGTCAGCGGCTAAAATTTTGGTACTTCTTGTATTACTTCTTGCCGACAATGGAATACCTTGAACTGCGGCGACAATACCCTTTTTCTCTTCAAAAAGTGCCCTGGCCACTTCCAACATGCATTCTTTTACTATCTCAGAGTCTGAAAATGGCTTCTGGTGTTTATTAAGCGTCCAGCCCACACGCAATGCTGCTTCTGTGGATTTTTCTTGCTCTCTCATACAGAGAACTAGTAAGGCCGTGCTTTTTTTGTAAGAAGTTAGATATGCTTGGAGTTTTTCTTAAGAAGCTTCACTGCCAAGAGGAAAGTTTTTGTGGAACTGCAGATGAGTTGTTTCGTAGTGTCGCTTTAAATTGGCACTTTTAACAATAGCGACAGTTTTGTTGCATATGAGGCAAACTGGAACCAGTTTAGGCCTATCAGGCAGCGTAAAACAATATTGTTCAGTCCACTCAGTCAGAAACTTCCTATTTTCACTGTCAGCTTTTCACTTTTTAGGATCCATATTGATGTAGGTACGAAACGTTTTAGTACACGACAAATTATAACCCAAATGAACGAATGCTCCTCACAAGATCGCAACGCAACTACCTAATAACTGACGACGTGTCGAAACATGCCGGCCACTACGCTCCCTCCCGCCCGCACCCTCGCACTCCAACGCACTATCTTGTGCTACACAGCACAGCATATCAACAGCTGTGTATCTACCTACTAAAACCAGCTATATAAAAATATTAATTAAATTGAATAGGTAGGTAAGTTATTTAACAATATTTGGCGGTCCAAGTTTCGACCTTCCGCTGTCCGTATCCGGACCGCGGTCCGCCTGTTGCCGACCGCTGGTCTATATCTTCCTGAAGTGAAACCTAGGTCCCAAATGGCTGTTGGGGACGGTTATTTCTGTCATTAAGTCCCTCTATGTAGGAAGACGTTACTTCTGCATTATCGTCTAATTATTTCATACAGCTTCTATGATTGGAGGAAAATTCAGTCCTTAGTCTCAGGGGCATTTAATGTTATAGAGTCATCCATTACACGACATTATTTTGTCTTCGATGAGTTCCGGCTAGGTGTTGACAAGGAGCTCACAATAAGAGCAAAAATTCGATGCCATCCCTGGGACCACGGTACATTTTTTAGACATACCGGAGTAAAACCCGTACTTAAGATGTAATCACCGAGTTCGACTAAAACGGCAATCTTATTCTCATCCACGATTGAGTCGAACCATTTCAGATGCAATTTTCTGATTGGATGGTTAAAATCAAAATAAAGCAAGATTATACTAATCTGTTGAACACGCATCTTGTTGTATACAAGCATGTTTGTGGATCGGTTCAGGGCTGGCTTTTCTTCTTCTGAGGAATGATTGCTAGGTGATTCGTTTTTCACCATTGACAAATTGGCTTTGTCTGTAGTTATGTAGTGTGTAGTTAATAGTTCTGTAAACAATTTTTAAACAATATAGCAGTAGTTCAATAATGCTATGTTGTATCCACTGTGTACTTAAAACCCTGACAGCATTTGTATGTCTTCGGAAAGATATTCATGTAAGCTTATTTTGTGCGAGTGCCTTTTTGACTAGAAGTCCACATGTATATATTTGTTTGCATGAATGTGACTGCATGTTCCTTAATTTTGAGGAAAATGAATATGTTTGTGGGGGTGTTTCTTTTGAAAACGGGTGCCTGTTTATACCGATGGATGCGTGTATTCTCCTATGTTTATGTATGCGCCGGACACGTTGTGCTGTGGTTATTGATACAGGATACAACCGTGTGTGCCCGGGTTTCAACACCTCTAATGGCATGGATGTTTGTGAACTGCACCCTCCTGAAGAGCCACGTTTGTTCACCCACTGGGTGACCTCCTAATAAAGTATCCGAGAAGTTTCTTGGTATGTATGGGCGTATACCTTTGGGATAAGGGGTGAATCAACATAACAGGGATGGGCAAGCTACTGTTGGACATCACTTTCTCTCCACTAGAATTTTGGAAAATTGCTCCAGAATTGAAATGTGCAGCATGTCGAATAACTTCCATTTTTGGTACAACTTACAGCTGTGAATCCTTGTTTTCTACAATTAGCTTGATTAAAAAACGAAACAAAACCGCTCACTGTTGACGCATCAACATTAATTGAACTGCAACCACTGAGTATATGCGAAATCTGAATCATTTGGTAAGGCAGTCAAAAGAAAAGTAATTTAACGATATTAAAACTATTTCAGGATTTAATAAAATGTTCATTATTCTAACAATAGGAGAATAGTATATTTAATAAACACATTAGAAAAAACAACGCTTAAAATTTCTCTCCGATCCAATGCAACTTTTCTCTTCTTTTTGGCTTAAATATGTAGACATTCCTAGATAGCTCTTAACACTGTCTATCTAGGCCATCCCAGGTGTATGAGCATACACGCTTAAATAAAGATAACAGGTGTTTATATGTTAATGCGTTCGCAAGTCAAAAGCCTCTCCCTCCCGATATAAAAGGGGTTTATAAAAACAGTGTTTCACCTTTAAAGCAGTAACGTAGATAACGAACTAGTTTCTACAGCGTACAAATTGTGCTCCGAATGCACTCAGTTCAAATCATTTTCTATAGTTGGAAGCGTCATTTCCTCGAACAACCTTACCTCATACAAAGTCACTGCGGGGGGAAACTCGACAAAATCTCTCCTAATCCTTTTAAAAAAGATTTATCCCTTTTCTGTTCGATTATTCCTTATTTTGCTCCTTAATCCCCGTCTTCGCTCACACTGAAGGCAAACAGCCTTCTTAAGCGTTTAGGGCTCTAATCCTGACACCTTATAAATCGAGCGGATGCAACCCATTGAAAAAATAAGTTGGGGGAAGATAATAGGATTTATCCAGAGTTTTAGGTGTGTATTAGTATTTGTAGCCAGAACTTTCGAGGAGCGCGTTTGGCAAATAAAAGTGCGTGAAAGTCGACTGATTTTTTTTCCTTTTCAAACTCTACATCTAACTTTAAAGCTACAGTAACCACCGCTTATAGTGATCAGTGGTTATAAGAATCAACCGTTTATAAGAATCAATATCGCAAAAACAAAAACAAATGTATTATTTCCATGTTAAAATTTCCGCTTTAAAGAATCAATCCACCGGTTATAAGGATCAGTTTGCAATCTTCGCCTTCCTTTCATTTTTCCAAAAAATGCCACTTGAACTCTCAAAAGGTACGAAATTCTTTCTTAAGTTTTTGAAAGAAAGATTTTATTTTTTGATAAAACTTTGGGGTGGAAAACAGTCGTAAAATACATTCCTTTAGACATAACGTAAAAGTTTCTCCTTATACGTTTTTGCTAAACACTGTCTTATTAGCTTTACCCAGGGGCATCTAACCCGCCCGGGTCCGATTTCACTTTTCTCCAGACAGGTACTCCTTTTTTCCCACCACTTACTTCCTGGTTGCGGATTTCTGGACCCTGAAACACATAAATCTTCCGCGAAGCGTCCATCATCACTTACGCAAACGGGACAGTGGATTCAGCACTTCAAACCGTGAAACGTAAACGGATCCATTTTGCTGAATCAGATGAACCAGATGCTGAATCAAACGTTTCACGGTTTGATTCAGAATCAAACCGTGAAACGTAAGCTATAAAGTGAATCTTCGTCTGAGACTGTAATAAGCATACGTCGCTAGTATTCACTTTAGTTTTCTAACAAAATTGCCAGTTAGTGTTAGAACTTTTTGATAGTCGAATTCAAATATGATAAAAACAAGGAAAAATCTTAGTTTTTCTGAAAAACAGAACTTGTTAATTAGATATGATGCTCTTCCAAACTGTAGTCAAAGAGAAGCTGCCTCTTCTTGATTTTATAATCATGTGTTGTTACTTATAGGTCTAGAAATTGAGTTATAGTATTTGTTTAGAAATTGAGTATTTTTAAAATTATAAAAAATAACTTTAATAAATGATAAATAACGTAAATTAAAGAGTATTTAATGGTAAATTATGTATATATATATGTGCCTGTGTGTTTATATATATGTACAAGTATATATTTGTGTATGTGTGCCTGTCCAAAGGGAAGTTTCGGTTATAAGAATCAACCGCTTATAAGAATCAAAAACAGTAATAACAAACGTGATTCTTATAAGCGGAAATCACTGTATTTGATGAACTCTGAAGATAATTAGTACTATTTAACGATTTGTAATAAATTAGCCAAATATTAATATGATAAGTACAATATAGTACAATGTGTAATTTTGTTTTACTCTTCGTTTTTTGTAACGGCAAACTTCAGGCTCACCTGCCACAATTCCCATCTCAATCGAGTGCAATCAGTACTTCTCAGATATAGCTTTAAAGAAGTTGTGGTCCGTAGCATCCTAGTGGTAAACGCTTCGGGATTCGGTTCGCGTCCCGCCAAGCGTACCCACGCCGAACACGTTAAATCTTTAGACTGAAAAGTCCCTCCATGGGGTTTGTAGGGGTGGGAGGAGAGTGAAAGTACCCCTCGCCAGATGTCGCTCCTGAGGATGTTCGGTCCAAGTATCGGTGACAGCTTATTCACCGACAGCGATCCTACAGTGGAAAGCCATAGTTGCTATCTCCGGCCCTGTTTGATTGCATTGTATGCGTCAGAAGCTACAAAGAAGTTTATGAAATCCAAAATTTCATCAGTGCTAATTCTAGCTTCCACATAGTTGAAGGGCGATCCCTCTCCCTTGACGAGGCCTAACCGCCCTGGGTCCGTTGCTTTTCGTCGTAGGAATGAATTACACGGTTGACGAATCCAGACACGATCTTTAGTCCCCAAATTATTTATTATACATACATTTCTACTGTGACACACCACATATTAATAGATACACTTATATAATACAAATTTTCATTGAACAGTAAAATCACGTGCAAGCCATTTTCCATGTGGTGGTCCCATGTACACCGACCTTTCACCTTCCAAAGCCGGAGAGAGAATGTCCCGAACCAGTCTTTTTCTCACTCCCCGTCAAGCGGGTCCCCCCCCCCCACATTCGCTCGACTACCACCAAACAAGCTGTTTCGGTCAGTTAGTCAAAGGGGGAGAAATAGGGGAGGGGAAGAATAGGAGTCCATTCCTGACACACATCATGGGCTTGGGCTCAAATCCCGTCTAAGGCATGGTCGTTCTGGTACCGTTCTCTCCCAGGGAATAGTGTCGGTTCATTTATAGGGTGCTCTCATAACAAAATAGCCGTAGTGTGGACGAGCGAACCTTCTCAAGAGAACAGCACGTGCCCTAGTCAACGAATGCGTAATTTTTCCCGCAATAAAAACTTATTTTTATGAGCGGTTATTTACATTCCAAATAATAAATTATTCAACCAGATTTTCACTGAAAACAACATGAACAGTTAGTACAACGTTTCAGAAAAGAACGTATTTCAAAAATGATTTCACACAATAAACTGTTTTTTTTCTCTCAATATTTCGGAAAAGTACGTATCATCGTAGAGAATATAAGATCGTTTCGTTACACTACGTCAGGAACAAGGCTGAATGATCTGTCAAAGACGCTCCGGTCCTACGCACTGAAAGCTAGGAACAACGGTTAGATCTGCATAAAACGGCTGGTCCTCAAAGTGCTAAAATAAGAAATATTAGCACTTACCCTGAATTTGAGATTGGTCATACAACTATTTACTCCAAAATTTAATAATGTATGTTTCATTAATTTTGATTCTAACAATTAGAACTGAATGATTAGATTTAATACCACGTCTTTGATGAGTGCAATTGCATTCACACACACACACACACACACACATAACATTTTATACGGACTTTAAGGTTTCAAAAAAAAAAAAAAAGGAAAGCAATAAAATTCTTTCTTTCGGATTAGTGACAACATTGGTGGAATCATGGAATGATTTAGTTTTCTGAGAACGAGGCTCAGTGACTTCTCATTCCACTCTTTAATTCCCAGGGCAGATAGCCTCGTTCCTCCAGCAATCACAGACTTAATCCCTCTAGCCTCCCCTCTTTTAATCGGGGAGCGCGGCACGTCGCCACAGATGACTTCTGGGATGCTAATGAGATTGGCCCCGGATGGGGGAACCGTGTAGGGAAGAATTATCCACGCATGAGACAAGGGAAAAAGATCATTTCAGCCCAGTCAGTGTTCAACGTTTACAGTATTCTTCACATCTCTATCGGCCAAAGAACAACTGCAATTTTTTTAAACCTATGGTGTTATTCTTGTGAAAAGATACAGAGTTGTAAAAATCATCGGTGCATTAGAATAATTAAAAAAAAAAAATCTGTTCAACGCAAAAGAAATTTTGTGTTTACTTTCCTTTTACGGTTGATCAGGCGCCCTTAATAATTATTTTTAAAATTTCCAATAGCGGGCAAGATGTCGCAATAAAAGAAAGAAAACCATAACAGGTAACAAGGGACAAAATGAACACTAAGCACTATGTTTTTCTTATAGCATTAATACGAATATCGACCTCACTTTTATCGGTGATCTAACCTATCAAAGTTAGCAGATGACTCCATATTTGTCTTTTTTCAGCGAATATAACCAGTTTTTACTCGTCTGAATGGGCTAAGTAACTTCTACTGAGTAGAATTTTAATAATTTTGCTAAAATAATAAAGCTATGATGTATATTTATATCAGTATATATATATATATATATATATATATACCGGGTGTCCCAAAAATGACCGACGATTTGAAAAATCAATTAAATAAAAACGGAAGGTGATAGAAATGTACGGTTTGCTGCATTCTGCTTAGGTAACCAGGGAATTTTTTCTCACCAATTCTCAAAATTAGTTACAAAGCTCGTCAACAGATGGCGCTTCTGACTGGGAAAAACTATAAAACAATGTTTTTATAATAACCACTGTTTGGAGCAACAACGTGGCGCAGTCTAAGGACAAAATTCGTAGACTCCCGTGCAAACATTTCAGTTTGAATATTCTGACAAGCAGCAGAGATGTATTGTTCCAATTCATCTATAGTTTGTGGATTGTGACGATACACCTGGTCTTTCAAGTACCCCCAAAGAAAAAAATCGCAAGGTGTCAAATCTGGCAAATAGGGAGGCCAATCCATGCCACTTTGCGTATGCTTCTTCCTTTGAAAACATTGTTTTATAGTTTTCCCAGTCAGCAGCGCCATCTGTTGGCGAACTTTGTAACTAATTTTGAAAATTGGTGAGAATAAATTCCCTGGTTGCCTAAGCAGAATGTAGCACACCGTACATTTTTATCACCTTCCGTTTTTCTTTAATTGATTTTTCAAATCGTCGGTCATTTTTGGGACACCCGGTGTGTATATATATATATATATATATATATATATATATATGCATGCGAGAATAGATATAAATACAGGCTAAAATCTATTCATAACAATATCAATTAAAATTAAATATCAGCATCTTAAATTAAATTCATGCAAAATACAAAGTTGATATTTATAAACTTGGCCAACTTACAAATAATAATAATAAAAAAAAAACAAATCCTAAGAATATTTTTATAGTCAGAAGGATTTTACTGACTCAGTCATAAGAAAAATACGGAAATTTCAAGAATATTTTTACAAGCGCAATCGATACAGAATTACGAATATATTTTGGAACAATTTCAGAAACCCCACGGAAATACGGAAATTCTATTTATATAAGTTTGCAACCACAGTTGTCTTTTAAATATTGAAATTCTATAAATAACTCTACAAAAATACATTCAACATGAAAATTTTATGACAAACTTTTGAAAACGGAACAGACATCTAAAAACAGAAACTCCACAAATATTAAATTTATTTCCACATAGGTGTCACTTTCACCCTCTGTAATATGGGTGGTGCTATAACAGGAAATATTTTAACAGCACAAAAATCACTTCTTAAATATCGAATAGAGTGCTGGTAAATATTGCAGTGTTGACACATGTACCTTTTTTTTTTACCATGCAGCATGGTTAAAAGTTATTTAAAAGTTGAAAATATTTTAAATTTTGTCTGACGCTGTTCGACAGACATAGCAACAACCCGGTCGACCGGGTTTGTAACCAGTTGCGCCGTGTGCGTGGCTCCATTCAATTACATAGGTTACGACTCATCACGGACTGGTTTGTGATTCGAGTCAGTTATCAGTTTCTTTTGAGTTGCTCCGTGTGCAGACGGCCTAACAGTCATAAATAATCAGTATATAAATACTAACTGGGATTGTAGCGTTATTAAAATCCCACGAATCATTTTACAAAGGCGCGTCTGAAACATACTCAAAAAAGTTCCACAAATAATTTTACAAACACAATCAATATACACAAGGCACGAAATCCCCAGAAAAAATTGATTCATAATAGATTTACACAGCTTTTATCAGACATTGTATCTGTCCAGTTTTGAACGTTTCCTTTCGAACCATTTTTCCACTCGGTAACATTTGTTGACAACTCTCAGGTACGTATGGCAAAACTCCAAAATCCTCTCCACCGAACTTTTTTGAGGCCCGCTGTTCAACCTAGATTCCGAAACGGCGAAAATATCGGGTCTGAAATTAGTTTTCTTACCGTACAAAAGGGAGTGTTTTTTAGTTCTATTTTATTTTAAGGTGTTGTATCGGAAAGATTTAATAGATAAACATCGAGCGAGAGAGTTGAAAAATAAGCAAGACAGGAGAGATGGAGATAGGAATATCGTCCGACAAGTTTGTTACATGCGTCCCAGATATTTATCTAGGTTATTTCACGATTTCAGTGAATATCATGAAGAAATAGTGTGGAATACTGTTATACGTGTTGAAGGGTTCAAAAAGCGTGCTCAAACTAGGGATGCGACATCGAAGTCGATGTTTTGGGAAAAACATTGATGTTCTAAACATCGATTTATTAAAGCCGATTTTTTTTAGCATCGATGTTTTGTGCTCGATGTTTTACGTTGTCTCGATGTTTTTTTTAATGAAAAAGACCATAATAAAAAAAATTACCACGTAGCATAATTTTTACTCAGTAAATGTACGTCTGTATTCTGAGAAGGACGAATGCATAGGGGGAACGATACTCTAGCAACGAGACAAATGGCAATCAACAAAGTTAACAAACTTCTTTTTTTTTAAACTAAATAATAAATATAGGGCATATAATAATTATATGCCCCAATAATTGTTATTTACAATAAAGAAAAAAATAAGCTTGTTCAGTTTTCCTCCATACCCTGGTTCTGTATCATTTAATTTGAAAATAAAAGATTTGATAATAAATTGTTCTTATTAATTTTTTGATATTAAACTCTGTTGAACTAAACTCAAAAATTCTTTTAAATAATTTTGCCTTATACTCTATTGATATGAAACCAATCCTTTTGTCTTGTGTTACGGTCATGAACTTTAGAATTTTTTTTAATACTCAATTATTTAAGCTTCCTGGAAGTATCTTTATTTACAAGTTGGAGAATAATTTGACAATAATTTTTCACATTCAACCAATTTAAATTAGAAAACATCACAGATATTTCTTTATGGCTTTGGTCCTATCAATTGTTTTTATTAAAATAATTTCTTCCTCAATTTTCTGGTAAAAGTAATAAAATGTATGATGGAAATTATTTGATATGCGCTGATTGTAGCAACCAAGTTTTGTCATTTGTGTCAGCCCAGTCAGAGTAAAATTAAATCTCTCCCCCCCCCCCACGACTAACCGAAGTAACATTGATGTTAGAGGTTACTAAACCAGTTTTTTTTTAAATGGATGTTTAAAAACATCGATGGTTTTTGGTCGATTTTTTATTAGCATCGATGTTTTAATATTGAATATCGATGTTTTCTTGTCGATGTCGCCTTCGACAATGACGAATGGTTTAAAAGGGGTTGATAAAAATTAATACTTTATAGGACATATTAAGTTAAGGGATGAGTTTAATTAAGTTAGAGTATGATAAATACTTTTTTGCATAACATATATGAGTCGCATATATGAGTTTGCGTAAGATATGAGTCCGGTTCAGTCCATCGAACAAAAAGTGGAGAAAAGTGGTGAAAATAATACACATCGTATTTAAAATGTCCCTGAAAATGTATATTGAAATAGACATTGAAGCATGGATTATTGCAGCGGTAGCTTTTATCGGACGATATATAAAAATCTATAAAGAAGAACATGCTTGGAGTCATCGTTATTATTATTACAATTTTTGCGTGATAAGGGACTTGGCCGATTTGGCAAGTGAAAAAAAGTAATGACATCCAATTCAGCCTTCAAATTATTTTTTAACTACAGAAAGAAATTGAAATACTTGTTTAATAATTGCGAGTATTTACTTCTGCTGCAATTAGACTGTCACTGATTCATTTATTTTACTTTTTTTTACGACGAAAGGACACTCAACGATTGACCGTTATCATCCAGATTGCTTTTGCGGTTGAATGGTATTACGGCAACTATTTACGTTAGAGTATGGACTTAACTAAGATTGGCTTCTGAAAAAAAAGTGACTTATTATTCGATGGCCCAAAACTTTTTAGCACTGAGTGCTGTTCATCCTCAATATTTGGGAAATTTATTATGTACGTCAAAAGTGTTTAGTCTATCCAGGGCTTTGACACTCCAATTTCAAAAACTTCAAAAAGTGGACATAACCGATTTGGCTTGTGAATGTTTCATATATAGTATGTCAAGAGCTGAAATTAAGTTAATTGAAATTACTTAAATTGGGAACAATAGTTACGGAAAATTAAATAGATGGCGGCATCAATCAGACTACCTTCGATATTCAAGGTAACTTATATAAGTAAGATCACACGATGTTTTTATATAATAATCATCTTCACGCTACGGGGATTCCAAAAGTAAAGCACAGAACTCGGGATTGCGACTTACTAAACGGATGTGTGCGTTGCGAGAAGGGAAGTTGAGGAAAATGGCGAAATATAGAAGGTTGAGCTGAAGTTTATATTTATAACGTCTGAAGAATAAACTGAACTATTTGTGACTTAAGGTGTTATCATTACCGGCCACCAAATAAGACTGCATCAAAATGGACTAATATGTATGGACAATCAGGACTGTGTTACGACTTGTCTCGAGCCTGTCACACACACATATACAGGTGGTTATCAAAATAATGTAAACACTAAGAAACATCATGAAAACCTTTATTAATACGGCTCAGGATTACCTTTGTCATGTAAAACCACCTGATTCACCTTGGAATAGGATTTTACAAGTCATGAATAGTGGTTAAGAATATATTGTACTTCAGGGAAAAGTCATGAAAGTTCCTGTAGAGATGCTGTGGTGGATATCGATAACTAGCTCTATCCGCTTATACAGATCACAGTGGTTGGATGATACTGGGGGATGTGTCTGGGGGATTGTACAAGGCAAGATAAGATATTTGACTTCTTTTTCAGGCTCTTCAAATCAATACTTGATAGATTTAACTGTATGTATAGAGGGATTATCATCCTGTAGAATGCCATCTCCTGCAAGAAACAATGTTTGCACCATAGGATGGACTAGTGAGCTAAAATTTCGACATAGACCTTCCCATTTAATATCCCTTTTTTGGGTTACAATATTGCCTAAAGAAAACCATGAGATGCCATCCCAAACCCTGATAGATCTACCTCCATGATTGACAGTTGTGATGAGACAGCCTGAATCTTACGCTTTTGTAGGTGTTCTCCAGACACACGCACGTCCTGTATCGAGGAACAATGGAAACAATGATTCGTCGGACCAAATGCCGTTTATCGACATGTATTACTCGACTAGGATTTGCGCTCGTGGTACCATTCTGGAAGATATTTTGTACTGGCATCTATTATAAGTGGTTTGGTTGCTCTACGATTGGGAATAGCTACTCTTCCGTAAATGCTTTGTTTGTGAAGTTCCCTCCTACCTCTAATGGTTGATACCGGAACATGCAGATGCCGATTGAGCTCTTCGGTCATTTTGGTTGCAGTTGTTTTCTTTCTTCGTGTCACAATCCGATTCAATACCTCGATTTTCTCTTTCACTCAACTCTCCCTTTCGTCCACTATTCTGTTTGGCAAAGGAGGATTTTCCGTGCACTCTGTTTGCTATCATGACTTTCGATACCATAGCTCGAAAATCACCCATTAGCCTTGGGGTCGCAGTAACATATATATATATATATATATATACAGTGGAATCTCGATCTATTGTTTTTCAAGGGACCGATTGAAATGAACGATAAATGCGGGAAAACGATAGATGCGGAAACATAACAAAGCAATAGGATCGTTGGGACTGGATAAAATGAACGACACATACGGAAAAACGATGGATCCGAAAACGATCGATCGAGATTCCACTGTATATAAATAATGGCTTTGATAGAAGAACATCCTCCTTTGTGATAACCATAAGCATTATAAAGTATCACAATTAAGAGTAAGATATCCTTGTATAGAAGCTCTGAAAACTTTAATTACTTTGACTTTTCATCTTATAAATGAACTAATAATAATTCCAAGGATTTTGTAGTAGAATTTAAAACTCAACCCAACAAATAGAAGACTTATTTTCTACTCTTTTTGAGAGAAGAGAATACAGCTAAAGAAGACATAAAAATTAAGAACCTGAACAGAAACACACAGTCTCTTCATATCCACAATGAAAGATGAAAGGGTGGCAGCAAGTTTCACACTTATTTAATAGGTCATTATCGGCCGAAGAGCATTAGGTAGAATTGTCTCTGTGGACAAATTCACAATCATAGCTTGCTAATTGTCCATCTAGACAATCACACCTGGCTTTTTAGAACGTTTCGGTATTATAACAACCCCTGGTATCTTCCAAATCTTTACGTTTTTCAAGCTTGCCCCTACTGACTTCACCATTTTTAGCAAGCCCTCTGTTGCAGAATGTATGGGACAATACGAAGAAAATTGGTTTGGAAAACAAAAAAGATTCCATTGAGAACCTTCCGATCTCAAAGTATTGCGATCGGATAGTGGAACTAAAAAAGAAGAAAAAAAAAAAAGACACACAAAAATAATTACTGTGTCATTTCCAGATCAGCAGGCCCATTTTTTTGTCTTTGCGCTAACATGTTGGTTGCTGTTTATAGGTGCACCGTTAGGAGAACCAATATCTAACCTTGATGCCACCTCATCTCAGACCGAGCATCTGGAACACTCAAAATTTTACTAACAAAGTTCGACCTCGTAATCGTAACGATGACATTCTGATTAGCAATAGCAAGCACGTTGAAAACAAAATCTCCAGGAAAGTTTCTAGGTTTTATAACAGCTTCTGCTCTACGTCGACAAAAATTAATTTGCATATTTGTTTCTTCTTCGTTCCTTCAAATCTTTTGCTCGAAAATTAGTTATTGAAGAAGTTTCCGATCGACTTTGCAATACTTTAAAGATTGTAAAATTTAATGAGTATGAGTTATTGTGTTAGGGTGACCTATGGATAAAAATATAGTGAAATCTTAAGTAAAGAACCAGTCGTAAATGTGTAATTCATCAAAAAAACGCCCTCTGGTGGTGAAATATTGAACTAATTTTTTTATTCGCTCAAACAAATTCCCATCCCTTCAATATGTCCTACACAAATTTCATAACTTTCTGAACAATAGTTTCGACTGTAGACAACTTTAAAGTAGGGGAGTTAAATTATGGACACCCTGTATATACAATATATATTAGCAAAAGTAGAAAGTTTTCAAAAACCTGTATAGAAAATAGTATGTGTGATAAAAACGAAATAATAAAAGGTATGGAAGAAATAAAAGAAAATCTTGGTATAATTACAAAATATAATTTTAATCTTAAATTTGTAGTTTTCCTTTCTCCTATCGTTGAAATGTAATTCATGTTTGGCACTTTTTTACTACAAATTGAGACATTGTATCGCGGGCCGTTCGTGGCTCGCAGGCAATCGTCCGTCCACCGCTAGAATGTACCGCGACCAGCGTTCATTAATTTGCTTAATTCTTAATTTCCATTCTAGATGTTAAATACATACACATTAATCCTCACGGTTAAAGAAAAACTGTCCTGCGTTTAGCGGTGACAAATAAAGACAAAAAATTCCAGAAAATTCCTTTACGATCGGAAGGAAGAAAAAAAAAGATCCATTTTTACGGCAGCGTTACTTTGTTAACGAGTGCCGCTCGTTTCCAGTGAGTAATGAGAACGGAGCCGGGACGCGCCGGAACGGAGAGGCTCCGGTAGCACGTGTTGCCACCGCACTTAACATAATTGCCACCTCCCGCTTCAATCACCCGAGAAAATTCTTACACCCTCGTTTGTAATTTTTTAGGATTTTTGTTCACCTTTTTTTTCCGGGGCGAATGGAATGAGGTGTAGGTCGATAAAAGCGTACCTGAAATCGGGAGAGGTGCAGGTGGGGGCGGGAAATAACAAACTGTTCGACAAAATGGCGGCGCCGGGGCGGCCATTTTATTTTAAAATTCTTTAAAGAGCTCTCCGTGTAAATGGCTCGCTAATGACACGGTGGGCGTAAGTTGCTATTGATTATTATTTATAAAAAGTGATTTTGCTTTGTAATGACTTAGGTTAAACGCCGATGAAAGAATAAAGAAAGAGAACCTCATCTGTTTTATAACAGTCAATGCAAACCGTATATTAGGGCGTTAAAATTTTAATTAGCATGCAATTGCAATGCAATAAAAGAAATATCCACACAAGTCTATGATTTATAAAATTTACTTTGTGATAACAGCAAATTTAAATTTCCTTCCCCCCCTTCTCTCTCTCTCTCTCTCTCTCTCTCTCTATATATATATATATATGTGTGTGTGTGTGTGTGTGTGTGTGTGTGTGTATGTGTGTGTGTGTGTGTGTGTGTGTGTGTGTGTGTATGTGTGTGTGTGTGAGTGTGTGTGTGTGTGTGTATGTGTGTGTGTGTGAGTGTGTGTGTGTGTGTGTATGCATGTATGAAATATAATTTTAAAACTTTAAAAAGCAATTTTTAAACGTGCTAAACAATATTTCCAGTCATTTATATAATAACAAGCGGCCTATCCCGACTTTGTCCAGGTTGAACAATTAGCTATCTTAAGTAGATATTAGGTAGGTATAATTTATTTTAAAACTTCATGGTATACCACATTTTTTGTTTCGTTTTTCTGAGGTTTTAAAATAAATTGATTTCCCGCATTTCCTGATCTAGAGAGACCAACATATAATTGTCCATGAGTAAAGCAATCTTCCCGTAAGTCAAGTCCAATATATTTGTATTTTTGACCTTAAGATTTGTTGATGGTGATGGCAAAAGAAATTTTTATTGGAAACTGTAACGTCAGGCACTGAATTCTGTCCGGGGCCACCCGCATGCCGATTTTGATACGATTCGGCCCCATAGCCTATCCGCTACAGAGTCCACACACAAAAAAGAAACACGAAAAAAGCACCAAAAATGCACAAAAAATGTAATAACTTTTATTAAAATTAAAAAATTAAAATTTCCGGCTACGTCAGGCACTGAATCGTGTCCGGGGCTACCCGCGTAACGATTTTGGTACGATTTGGCCCCGTAGTCTCGCTGTTAGCGAGGACAGTCGCGGAAACTGTTGAAATAAGCAACTTTTAGGGGCGAAATCATTAAAACATTTATTTAAAAAATTCCGGTGCCCGATTTTCAAAAAATAATATGCCTGTGTTTTAATCTGAACTATCAACTATATCTATACAAAATTTCAGCTCAATTGAAGCAATACTTTTTCACTTATAAAGGAACAAACATAGGCCTATTCGAAATAATCAATAAATTTCACAGTTTCAATGAAATACACTGATTTTTGAGTAAAGTTCAATAATTCAAGTTCGATTTACGCAAATTGCGCATGAAATTGTACATAAATTCAAAAACATAAAGTTTATAAGTTAAATAAAGTTCTGTAATATTATACCTATAAATTTCCTGTTGATAGCCAATAAATTATAAATCTTTTTTTACCTTAAATGTCCAATAAAAAGCGTAGTTCCAAATGTAATTTTCTTCAATAAA
Organism: Dolomedes plantarius; assembly: GCA_907164885.2. NCBI lineage: Eukaryota > Metazoa > Arthropoda > Arachnida > Araneae > Dolomedidae > Dolomedes > Dolomedes plantarius. The sequence goes on along the minus strand of OU015498.1, from coordinate 180,823,541 downwards.
CCCTTAAATGATGCCAATTTTAAAAATCCTTTTTGTATTTAACAATACCTCCTCCACTTGAATCTTTAAAATATTAAATGTTTTACTGATAATAAATGAAAATGTAGTATGATGTGTTGTTGCTATGGTTACTTGACTATGGTTGAGAAAGAAAATTCAAATGTTAAATGTTTTACTGATAATAAATGAAAATATCGTTTGATGTGTTGCTATGGTTACTTGACTATGGTCAACAAAGGAATAGTAGTAAAGAAGGATGAAGCATCAGCTCAACATTTAGGCCCCTAACTTTCTTTCTACTGATCAGATATACATAATGTATAGCCTATGTCCATCTGGAATAATGTACCTTTCAAATAGTGAAAGAATTTTTCAAATAGGTGCAATGGTTCCGGAGATTACCCTGCACATACTAAATCCGCTCTCTCTCTTTATATATTAGTATAGATAGTTTAAGTTCACTTCCTTTTCTAGTGTCTTTCTATTCTAGATGAACATTGGTCAAGTCTACTGGGTTTTTTTGGATGTCCAGTTTAAATTGTGGTTCGAAGATTTGGGTAGCCACAGTTTGTGAAATGGACACTGTACTATCTCTTGTTTTTAAACTGCACATTTTACTCTCGTAAACATTTGAGAAATTGTTCAGGCCTACTCTTCTAGTTAATCACTGCACACGTACTTTTTAACACAGATAGCATACTAAATGTAATATGTCTTTATAAATATCTTCTCATATCCCTTTTTTATGCATTCCTTTTTAGTTTTATCTTTTCCCGTTTCTTCCTTTCATCTGCTTCGGCAGTTTAATTTTAATGATATTCTCCAGTTTTACATCTTTTCTCCGAAACGAATCTGTCGCACATCTTTTCTTTTCTATTTGACCCTATAACATGTCTCTGGGAATCCCAGTTTGACGTCATTGGGGTCTCAGTGACTCAACAGAAATACCCGTCTTAGCGAGCTGTTGGGAAAGAATATATTCTATATCACAGTAAGTCCTCGAATCTCCTCTCTCGCAATTTTTGAATCCTAAAAGTCTCAATTATCGTCCTCAAGGAATGTTATTCTGTACTACAAAAACAAAAGAAAAAAATACATGCGCTATGGGTTTTCAGCCGGTCATATTATGTCAACTCTCTTGATTTATATGAGGAAATTTGTTGTTCCAAGTTTTAATACTGACCAGTTTCAATGAAATAAAATACGTGGGTGCTGAATATTCCTTATGCAATTACATATCGTTGAACTTAAAACATAATTTCTCTCTCTCTCTCTCCCCCCCCCCCCCCCCACACACACATATACAGGGTGTCCATAATTAAACTTCCCTTCTTTAAAGTTGTCTACAGTCGAAACTATTCTTCAGAAAGTTATGAAATTTTGCGTAGGACATATTGAAGGGATGGGCATTTGTTTGAACGAATAAAAAAATTAGTTCAAAATTTCACTACCAGAGGGCATTTTTGATGAATTACACATTTAGCCTACATTTACTATAGTTAAAAAAATTTATTACAACAAGACATGTTCAACACGACGGCCATCATTTTCAGTTACCATTTGAAATCGTAAGATATCATGTTCTACAGTTGACCGCAGTGTGTCCAGGGAAATGCAGAGAACATGTCGTGATATGCTGTCTTTCAGATCAGGTATAGTAACAGTCAATGAACCTTTTCGTATCCCCTTCAAACTCCGAAATTTTCGTAGAGCAACTAGTGCTGAATTATCGTTTTGGTAAAACAATTTTACTAACAAAGCTCGATCTGGGTAATCGTAACGATGACATTCTGATTAGCAATAGCAAGCACGCTGTAAACAAAATCTCCAGGAAAGTTTCTAGGTTTTATAACAGCTTCTGCTCTACGTCGACAAAAATTAATTTGAATATTTGTTTCTTCTTCGTTCCTTCAAATCTTTTGTCCGAAAATTAGTTATCGAACAAGTTTCCGATCGACTTTGCAATCACTTTAAAGACTGTAAAATTTAATGAGTATGCGTTATTGTGTAAAGGGTAACCAATGGATAAAAAGATAGTGAAATCTTAAGTAAAGAACCAGTCGTAAATGTGTAATTCATAAAAAAACGCGAACTGGGGGTGAAATTTTGAACTAATTATTTTTATTCGCTCAAATACTCATCCCTTCAGTATGTCCTACGCAAAATTTCATAACTTTCTGAACAATAGTTTCGACTGTAGACAACTTTAAAGTAGCGAAGTTTAATTATGGTCACCCTGTATATATATATATATATATATATATATATATATATATATATATATATATATATATTTACACGCATATTATATATATATATAAAATTCTCATACCTACCTATTATTCTGACTTATTCAATCATATGCTCGTACTATACCTTCTTTCCGTTCTCCCTTTCTTTTGTCAAAGTTCTATTTAAGGATAATTTACGTCTCAATAACACATTTTGATACTATTAGTGATTATAATAAGCGTGCTCTTCGATAAAAGTTATTGAGTCTATAAAAAACGGACTTTTATAAAACCTTTATTCCATCCAGATCAGTGGGAGTACGTGAATACAGAGTGATCGGAAAGTCCCCGATATTTTGACGTGTTAGTTTTGGTACTGGTTGTAATATATTGCTGAACTTTGACGCTATTGCATAGAAAATGTTGACAGATCCTATTTCTCATTTCAACATTTAAAAAAAAAATTAGCTAAAATACTTACTTTACCGTATACTTTTCTAATTTCTTATACCATGAGTCATAATACAATGCAAATACGGGGACAAAACTCAGTAACTCGAAAAACCTTTTCTCCGAAGGTATCGAAGAATATCACTTTCTCGTATTGAATTGTGAGTGACCAGTAGACAAAAAAAAAAAATGAAGCCTACGAACTTATCAACAGATCTTTTACTGGCCGGTTAGCTAATGGATTTAGGAATGAGAGTGACATGCACGCCGACTCATCCTGGTTCTTACGAAAAAGTATTAGCAACAATGGTTTACGAACTCATCATCAGCACTTCTATGAAACAGGAGACAAATGTACTTAAAATTGATAATGACATGCTCACCCGCTCATCCCTGTCCTTTCAAAAAATGTCAGCAACAATGCTTTTCGAACTCCTCAGTAGCACTTCCATGGATTTGGAAGCAAATGGAATTAGGAATGAGACTGACATTCACACCCACTCCTCTGTCCTTAGAAAAAAAAAACGTTAGCAACAATGCTTTACGAACTCGATAGCCTTTTTATGGACCATGAGTTCCAACGAACTTAAGAATTCTGTATGATATGCAACCCACCTACACTTTTCCTTTGAAAGAAAAAAAAATAAACAATGATTTTCACTGCCACACAAACTTTCTATGAAGTGAAACACAAACTATGACGTCGCTGGAATGCATAGGTTTGGAATGAAATCAATATCGGGTGGCAATTTCGGCGGTTGATATATTCGGCTATCGCGTCGAGAGAGAGTGAGTGGTGGGGGGAGAATTTCATATCGGCGGCACATTGCGGGCTCAATCGATGCAGATGACAAATCTCGATGATTTGCCTCGCACGTTTCGAGATTCGAAACGCTGGGACGTTGCATCTCCATCGCTAATTGCACGGAGATGATAGAGCCGAAGGCGGTCTTTGGCTTCCTGTGAACGCCGATGCTTTTAGATGCTCCAGGGAGGATCACATGCATTTAGCACAACACAAAATTTACACAGTGCTTGTAAAAACTATATAACATATACGAGAGAACGCCAGAGAAGAAGTGCAGTCATAATTGTATAAATTAAAATCTACAATAAATTGCGAAGCATATTAGAGATTATCGTGATTTGGCTTAGATACTCGTATATAACAATCAGCCATTTTGATATTAAAGCAGAGATTTTCGAGTTTTCTTCCATGGCTAACCACTTGTTTTTTCGGCGAAGAAAAAAATAGTAATTGAGGAATGTAAATTAAAGTGACCGTTACAGCACACCGTGACGCACGTGTGTGTCACAGGTAATAAATTGTATTATAGATATAAAAAACACACGACAGATTTAATTTGTATTCATTAATCATACATTAAAATGTATAGTTATCTTATCTTATCGAATTTATATCTTTGATTTCAAGAGGCAATGCAAAATCTGTAGCTGAACACAGTTTTCGAACGACCGTGGGTTAACGACGATCGGGCTCATGTGTACTGTGACAGTCAGACAACTATTCCACACACAACTACGAAGCAGTATTACAGTGGGTAATACAGGGTATAATTTGACAACGTATGGTACGCCGCAATATGCATTGTCTCGCAAGGACTACTCAAGCGAACAAGCCATAAATGTGTGCTTAGTTTTGCCGCTAAAAAGGAAACTCCAATCACAATGGACTCGTATTAACTTGTACTGAACTATCACCAGTTGGGAAAACGTTGCATGATCTGGTGAACCATATCGTAACCCCTTTGATAGCTGAGTAAAATGGAAAAAATACCATGACGCCAGATCCGTACTATTATAAAGCTGGAAGGTGGTGGTCGTGTCAATGGCTAGTGACTATATATTTGGGAGAACCCCTGAGACACGCAGAGCCCTCGATGGGCGCTAACATCGTACAGGTACATTGTTGATGACTGTGTCAACACTGTCATTGCCTTAGTCTCCACTCTAAGATCTTCCAGCATGGTATTGCTAAGAGACACACGGGTTTGGCGCAGTTCCAGGAACATGGCAAAGAGTTTGCCAGCTCGCATAGTATCCAGGTATTCCAATCGAGCACTTAGTTGAACGTATTGTTCGAATGTGACAACAACGTAGTTACGGGATGCTATCCTTGAGACACGTCATGATACTCCTGTACGACGAATGACTCCGAACGCTGCCGAAGTGTATACCTAGTCGCACACAAGCTGATACAGTGGTGAGGAGAGGCTGAACCCAGAACTGGTAATAAGCACCTTATAAAGTGGTCACTCCCAGTGGCGCCGGAAAGGGAGGGCAAGGGAGGGCACTTGCCCCCCCTAGAAAATTGAATTTTTTTGTTTCTACCTAGCTAGCGCTCGTAAAATATTAGAATTTTCATTTGAAATCATAAAGCCTAACAAAACTGAATACTAAATTGCAACCTCACACTCGTTAACGCAAGAGCGATAAACGTCATTCCATATACGCAGGAGCGATTAATCGCCAATTTCAGGTACGCAAGCGCGTTTAAACGCCAATTCTAGACGTTTGCTTTTGCGATTCAAAAGCAACCCTACACGATGCTTTTTCATCGTGAAAGGGAATCTTGAATCCGATGCATTTGAAACGCGTACACGTTGACGTGTGATAGGGCATAATATAACATAAAATAACATAAAAGTTTATTTTTTATAACCGTATATATGTATTTTTAATAATAAAGGTGTAAAAGTTTTAATCTATTTTACTTTGCCCCCCTCTATATTTGACTCTTCCGGCGCCACTGGTCACTCCGTACATATCGAGCACTGCTATGCCAAAAGCCGTTGACATGGCATGTCTCTACAGGGTCAAACTTTATCTACATATGAAAAAATTGAATGGAACGCGTCCAGAGAACTCAGTAGCTATGGAGCAAGGCAATCTACATTTTGCTCCACAATTCGTGGATGGTTCTTTTCACAAGTTCTTTTCCTTTCACAAGTTCTTTTCCTTTGAGAGTTGGAGTGGTTGCATCTTGTCAGTCAACAGTAAAAATCTGGAGTCATTCCACTTTTGAAACTTGTACTCTTTGGATATATCATGCACGGATCACATAATAAGGGCTAAATGAAGGACCACGGTTGAAGGACACGGGAAATGAGTTCCTTGAATGACAACTTTTTTTATACCGACAGTATTTTGTGAGAATTTCTCGAAAATATTCCGTTGTTATTTGTGGTTGAGCTAGCCATTTAAAAATGGTGCATCTAAACCCCAAAACAACCAGTGTCTAGTCCTTTAAGTGTCTGGAGCTATCACTCTATCTCTCCGTGTAGCTGTAAATAATGATCTCTTAAGTCCACGTCTCTCGCGCAACAATAGATAAGGCTTTCTGTTTTTCTCTCACTCACTTTGGAAGGGACATTAAAGTGTCCCCCTCCTTCCTTCTTTCAAAGTAATAGCGGGGTATACCCAAAATGGCGGCCGCAGATATTTATATGTTAATGTTGTCAGCTGGTCGTTTATGTAAAGCAGCCGTAGAGACTGCGAGGCGTGATTTTGACAGCGCAGATGGGAATTCTCCTTTTATTTTTTTCTTCCTTGGGTGTGATTTCGGCGCTTTTAAATTTCTTATGCAGACGGAGTTAATGCGCAAGTTAGTGGAATCTGCTATTCTCGCCAAGTAAAACGCGACGCAGGGAATTTCGCCGATGTCCTTGAAGAGTATTGGGCAGACAGTGACGCAATAAGAATCTCTTTTCGAGGGGGGACAAAATGTTTTCCAAAAAAGTCTTTTGTCGAAAACGATTTGGAGGGAGGAGATAGAAGAAAAATAAAATAATGTAATAAAATTAATGGATTAATATAATGACATCAATTCTTTTTTACAGATTTTACATGAATCACATAATTGCATAGCTGTCTGTGTAATCTATGTACTTATGCATAAATTTATATAGTGATGCAATCCATGTAGGTAGTATATGTGTTTATATATAAATATATGTAATTATGTAATCTATGCATGTAGTCTATGTACTTATGTGTAAAACTATGTAATCCATGTATGTTGTTATGTAACTCACGTACTTATGTAAATTTATGTAACCGATGGTCCAACGCCGGCATTATTATATATTTGCAATATGATATTTAGGGGAGGTTGCGAATGGTTAGCAAAGAATGTGTAAAGCGTATTTTAACTTGAAAACGAATATATATGACTTTTTAACTAATTTTTTTGCTGCTAAAAAAAATCCGACTTCCTTGTGAGCTTTTTCTTGCAAACCGCATTTCTTTATCGTAATTTCTTCCTTTTTTTATGAATTTAAAATTTTTACAAACTTTTGGCTCACCCAATTCTATAGGGCTGGAAGAAATGTACGGGCTCCCAAAATGTCAGCCCTGAGGTTTCTCGGTCCAAATGGTGTTGGCAACCCATTCACCGGCAGGGATCCAACCCCGGAAGGCCTTCGTTGTCATGTCGGTCCCTATCTGGTGCACAGAAGGTAAGCGTTCCAATCAGATAAAGTACTGTTTCGAACCACTTGTTTGATAAAGTGAGGAAGAAAATAATTTCATAAAATGTCTCCTGTTTTTAAAGCACGTGCAGTCCTTTATATTGCTTGCTACCATACCTTACGAACAAAACAGCATGTTTTAAGTTTTTGCCGACTCCCCGAAATCGATTCATTAATATAATCGCTATTCAAAATTCCTCTATTTTTTCATTTAATTTCGGCCAGATTCCACGGCGAAAGAAAGGCTGAAGTTAACGCCAGACCACACAGTGTGCAAGCGGTCACGTTTAAGGCAGGAGGCTACCGCGTCATGTTGCAAAACCGCGATCCGCCTCGGCGAACTATTTCAAGCCATTTTCCGTAACAAGCTCCAGAAAAAAGAAATCAGTGGCTACCCATAAAAATAGAAACAGCTAATTACCGGCCGATTACGTGAAAAATGATTTTTCGCTTCTTTTTTTTTTTCGCCTCTTTATTTCCGAATAAGATCATCCCACGCTATTTTTCCAATTAAAATTGCAGTGAGCAGCTAATAACCGCCGATTAGCCGCGACGGAGAAAAGAAGACGACGGAAGAAAGAAATGGAAAAGAGATGGCAAAAATAATTTCAGAGGCGACTGATTGTCTGCGTGCTTTAAAATTTGCTTTAAGGAGGCGCGGTTTTTTGTGTTATAGCCGCGGAAAGCAGCTGCGTATGTTTCAGAAAAACAGTAATTAATGGCGGGCCTCGCAGCTACAGCTGTAATAATAATAAAAAAAATCGTTTTTTTATTCTGGTAAAATAATAATAACAATTAAAAGTTTAAAATACGCTGATATGCATGTATATTGAAACAAGTACAAACGCGAAAACGGAACGCTGAAAATACAATCGTGAAGTAATGAGGCGAACAGATAAAAAATATTCAATAACCGCAAGAGTTTTTTTTCCACTTTAAATCGGTGTTCTAAGACTGCTCAGTATTAATCTAAGGCAGACCTGCACGACTCGAAATGGGATGCGGGCCCTATCACTTATGGAAAGCTGCTAACAGCCGCAGGAGAAAAGGGTGGATGGGATAGAGAAAAATATTTTATCGAACAAAATATAATTTACTGATTATTTTAAAAATTAAATATCAATATCTATTGCTTTTATATTCCTTTCGTAATATTATAAATTTAAAAATAATGTACCGTATTTTATAGATTTATAATATAATGCATCTTCACAAAAGCCTTCGTGGGTCACAGAGTAGGTGTTGCCGTATGTTGTGCAGGACTGATCTATGGAGAAAATGTTTCCGATGGTGGTCAACTCGAACTTAAAGATGTTTTTTAAATTGTACTCCGTAACCGAGAAAGAAATTTTTGGACTAGGGAATTAATTCATTAGTACATTCTTTAAAAAGAGCATTCATAATATTTTCTAAATTGAACGATTCCGGAGATAAGAGGGGATCCAGTTCGAGTGCCACTATTGGCATGGACATTTATAGGCGTTCGGAATGAGATTTAAGGCGATAATGGACCTTCAGATTGACAAAAATATGTCCCAAAGACGAATTTTTTTTTCTTTCAGAAAATGATTCTGCAACTCATCAGCTTTCAAATTAAAAAAAGTATGTTGATCCGATCATTATTTACAGTCATAAGTATTTTTTTCAAACGAAAACAATGGAAATGTTACTTTAAATTAAAACTTTAAATGCTATTTTCTCAAAACAAGTTTTTATGTCGTTTCGGTAAGTTCAAAATGTTCCATGCGTCATAATGTTTCTTGAATTTTCAAAAAATTTCATAAAATGATTATTTATATATGTTAGAATAAAACTTAGTAATAAATTCATTATACTATTTTAAAACACCTTAAAATTTTTACAATCAAAAAAATTTTTTTATAAAATTTTGCATAAAATGACTTATTTTTATCGATTTCTTTTCCAGTTTTTATAAATATGACTGTAAATCTAATCCTGACTGTAAATCTAAATCTAATCTAAATTGCTACTAACTTAATAAAGCTAGCTTAAGAAAGAAAGATAGATATCCGAGACAAAAATTGATGCGCATGGAGCATTTTTAAATAGAGTAATTAACAAACTGATTTTAATTAATACCTTAATTAATTACATCCTGATTTTTTAAAAAATTTAGCATTTTCATCTCTAAACAACACTGTATAAGTATACAAAGTTTCATAGCAATTGGTTGATAAATTAAAAAAGAGTTTTTCATGGTCCATTGTCGCTTAAGCAACAGGTTCCGGTCTAATGAGCCATCGTGTAGCAAAAATTGACCGTACCAAACAAAAACTTGGGTGGAAAACATTTAAAAAATGAATAAGATATCATAGATAAACATTTTTTACTCTATTTACGAGACAATATTAAAAAAAATTCCATTCAAGTGACACATGCACATCTATATGGTACGCAACAGGCTTTTCAGCATACAGAAACATTCAAATACATTCACTTGAATGACCATTTGAATCTCATTTGTATTTTATGAGACAATCTATGAGGTTAAATTTACAAGTTAAACCATGTTTTTAATGTAAGAAATTTCACATAATACTCAAAGGTACTCATATTATAGGTATTTCCACTGAAGATGTATAATGAAACATGTGTAATGTTTCAACTGCATTTATGTGGATTATTAAGCAAAGCTGAATATTTGCCGTGCAAAGTCATCTCAAATTCAGGTAAGAAATTTGAATGAAACACCACACAGGAGAATCTGGAAAAAAAAAATCACAGATAACTTTCATCCATTGTATCACTGTTCCTGCAGTCATTAATTTATCCCAAGAAGAAATTCTCCCGTACTCGAGGAATAGTTTGGCATCGACCCGTTGAAATCCCAGAATTTTTTAATGTTTTTGTGGTAAAAAAACTGACAAAATTTTCACTAGTTCGATTCTCCGTAGGTTAACATTGAGCTGAGAGAATCCAATAAGGTTGCTGTTGCTACCCAGTAGCATTAAGATATATCTTTGATGTATGTTCCTCCTTTTCATTTGGATCGAATGAAATTTCTTCATACTTGGAGAACTTCAAGTTTAGGGTTAAGTTGGTGCTACAAATTTAAATTTGCTTTTGCATTACAAAAAAAAAAAGATTTTCCTATCTAACATACAAGCTTAAATACACACTCTCACACACCGAGGCATATATATCGGTATATAGGTATTAATGAAATAAACATATTGAAAAAATTACGCCAATATACAATAGATCCAAAACAAAGAAGCGAATTCAATAGAAAGGTTTCTCTAGTAAGGCGGAAAAGCTGCGCTTTCCCGGATAGAAAGATAAAAAAAACCAAAACATAAAGGAAAACTGACTTAAAAATAAAAAAATGGAATAAATTTTTATATTATCGTTAAACTTTAGTTTCTTCATTTTTAATGCCTTTTTATCACAGGAATAATAGATCTTATAGTAGATCTCATATAATAGATCTCTTTAAAATATCACTTTAGAATAAAAATTTTTAATAGCCCTCAATAATTATAATAGATTTTTATAATAGATCCCTTTATAATACTCTCTATAAAAGAATTTTTTATATCTCATAGGAATACCTCTTCATCAATGGTGTCGACTTCATCCTTAATCTGAATGTTGAAATATATGACATTAAAAATAAAGACACCTTTCCTGTGGACAGTCAGGCAAAATAATAGAGGAATAAACTCAAAACTAACAGATTATATCATCGCGTTCGATGCTCCTCAAATCTTCCACCATAAGATTGAGGGTCGCACTTAAGCTCCTCACTCACGATGAATCAAACATGGAGCATAAACATTGGCGATATTAGTGCACTATTTGAAAGAACTACGTATTAAAAGAAGCTTAAACTATCGTGTTGATCGGAAAGTTATGCAGGAAGGAGACGGACAACTTCTAATGAGAAAAAAAAACTTTACTGCTGCATAAAACTGATGCTTTACGGATGCATAATCATTAATATAGTTCCTATAATTTTCTATAACATATGCCCATCTCTCGGGCAACTTTTCAATTTCTGTTTTGATGAATTGTTCTAGCTTTGACTCAAAATATCCATGTATTGCATTTTCAACATCCTTTTTACTATGGACAGTTTTGCTATCAAGAAAATACTGCAGTGATCTAAACAAGTAAAATCTGGTGGGTGCTATATATTTGTGGCTTAGTACAAGAAGTGCCTAAGACAGTTTTCTCAAAGATGACTTTATTTACTTCTCTTATGTCTCTTTAAAAAAATATTATTTTCAATGTAAGAAGTACCCAAGTCTGTACAATGGTTTAGAAAACTCTTTTAAAGCATCGGACAGATTTAGGTACTTCTTACATTGAAAATAATATTTTTTTAAAGAGACATAAGCAAACAAAGCCATCTTGGAAAAAACTGACTTAGGCACTTCTACCAAGCCACAGATATGGACTATATGGTGGATGCGGAAGAATTTCCCATCGAGTCAGTCGTGCGGTATGCGGTCGAGCATTATCGTGTAGAAGGATCACACCCCGCCTATGAAGTCATGCAAGTCGATTGGTGGTTAAAACCTCTTTCAAATTATCCAACTGACGACAATAGATGCCTGCAGTAAGGATTTGGTTATCTTCTAACAGTTCATAATTGACTATACCTTCCACTTCCCACCATATACAGAGCAAAATCTTCTTTTGATTCAATCCTGGCTTTGTGGGAATAGGCTTCTCTTTAGGGCTCAACCATTGTCTGTTTTGTATAACACTGGCATAGAGGATCCACTTTTCATCAACAGTCACCATTCGTCTTAAAAAAGGCTCCACTTCGCTAAGTGTGACCAGTGAGGTGCAAACTGATACTCGGTGCTGACGGTTTAGAGCCGAGAATTCATGTGCGGCCCATAAACCAGCACAAGACTAGCTTATTCGTTTCAAATGTTCCATTGCTGTTGATTGTGCACAGATGAAGCCTCTCAGCTACTTCCCTACTGGTTATACGAGGATCTGACTCGACCATTATCCTCAATTTATCATCATCAACTTGGAAGTCCTCATCTAGGTTCATCCTCAAGATTGAAATTTCCCTCTCGGAACTTTTTAAACCATCGTTTGCATTGAGATTCACTGATAGCATTTGGATATATCGAACAAATCTACCGAGTGGCTTCTGCTGCTTTTCCACGAAATCGAAATTCACAAAGCATGATACAGCGTAGATGTAACTTGTCACAAGACATCATTAGTGTACAAATAAAAAATTAATTATAAGGAAAACGAAGTGGGGAAAGAAAGAGTAAGCTCAAGATTACAGCAATTATAAAATTTGCGATTGCAGAAGCAATTTAATGGATTGTTATGCATTTCAACCCAAAAAAAATAATAATTAAAAAAACAAATATTAATAGAATATACCAATATAGAGTGTTTTTGAATGTAACCAACATAAATATCTACTATATGTTTCAAATTATGACAAGAAATTTGATATTATTACGAAACTTTACAACATAATCGTTATTGTGAACTTATATGTCGAATCATTATCGATTTATATACATTATCATTTCAACGTATTTTAAATAACATTAGAATACCATTAGATAAAGTGAAATAATAATATAATAACTTTAGACAGTTCAAATATAGGAACAGCGGCCATTTCATATAAACCAAATTATTTTTTGCAATTTACAGAATAAAAGATATGCAATATTTATACGAGGCATTACAGTTTTTATAAGCAATAAATACTATTTACAATACTTAGCCGATGTCATAAGCATTTCAAATTAAATTATAAAGCGTTAATTATAAAAATTTATTATATCATATGTTATTAATTTAAATAAATTACTATTTAAAATCACTTCAATTAATATTAAAATAGCATCAAAAAAACGTTTTATATTATAATACACTGTATAACAAAAAAATCGATGCACCAAGAAGGAGTTGTCCGATTGTAATGAAATTTCGCATGCAAAGATGTTTCGACCGAACATACAAATGATTAAAATTTGGTGTCGAACGAATGAATAGCGGGAGCTCCAGTGCATCAGAACTACGCATCCAGCAGGTGTATATAAGGAGCAATTCTCGATCTGATGTTCAAAATTTCTTTTGCATTTCGACTATGGATATAATTACATCGACCGTAACAATGTCTCGACGAAGGATTCGTGTTCATTACAAGCATAGTTCAGAGTTTGAAAGAGGTCGTGTCATCGGATTGGAAGAAGCTGGTCGGGCAAATCGAAGAATCGCTGGACATATGGGTCGAAGCGATGCAGCGATTATACAATGCTGGCAAGAGTGGGTCAACAAAGGCATATTTAAGCATCAGGACGGCAGCAGTCGACTTTGGACCACAACAGACCGGGAAGAGATAACGATTGTCAGATCAGCTGTCACAGCAACGGATTCGTCGTTACCAACCATATAACGTATGCCCTGCACACAAGAGTCCAACATGACCATTGACAAACGATTTAACGAGCGGAATCTCCGCTCATGCCGACTGTTACACTGCTTACCCTTCACGACTGTACACCGTCAAGCCCGAACTCGATCAACTTGGAACTGCGCTGACTGGGGACGTATGATCTTTAGTGACGTGTCCGTTTCCAAGTGCGTTCTGACGACCATCGAAGTCGTGTCTAGAGACGTCCAGGGTAGCGTGGGGATCTTGCCCTTACTATCGCACGCCACACAGGCCCACAACAGAGCATTATGGTCTGGTGTGTCATTTCCTTTGATAGCCGGACCCCTTTGGTGATCATTAGTGGCATACTTGCAGCTCAGTAGACGACATTCTGCGACCCGTTTTGCAGCCGTGCCTATTGCGTCACCCAGGACTTACTGTACAACAAGATGATGCCCGACAGTATACGGCACGTGTTGCTATGATTTGTCTTCAAGCTCGCCGAACACTGCCTTGGCCAGCTAGATCGCCTATTTTCTCTCCTATAGAGTACATTTAGGACGTGATGGGAAGGCGATTGCAACTATCCCCGGATGCTACCGATTTAGCCTGATACTTGGAGACAATTTGGCAAGAAATCCCGCAGGACCCCATCCGGGAACTTGATCACTGTAGGCCACGCCGGGTGACATCTAGGCCAGAGGTGGACCAACACCGTATTGACTTTTGTAACGACCAAACTTTGGAATAAATTATTGAATTGATCTGAAATTTTAATCGTGCTTTCGCCTGTACATGTTGTTCACATCCACCAATTTTTGTCGAAATCGGACAACTCCTTCTTGGGGCGTCAATTTTTTTGGTATGGATTGTATTATTCACACGAAAAAAAGATTTAATGAACAAATATAATTTTAATAATTTACTAGTTAAGAAGGTCTTTACACAAAAAAGACAGAAAATTATTTTAAATAATGCTAATATATCATATGCACAATTAATACACTGAAGTGCCACTGAATTAGGGATAGCAAAGCCTATGCAAATTGTGTAGCGCTGCGCATCATGTAAGCGCAAGTGAGGACGCTGTGGTAACTGCATATATAGCGCGTACTGTGGTGTGCGCGTACCAACCTCCCTCAATGCAATTCGGTACGTAGAGTTGCTGGGTGATCACCTCCATCCGTTTATGCTGTTCTGTTATCCGCACGGTAATGGAGTTTTCCAGCAAGACAACTGTACCTCTCACAAGTCCCGGTTGGCTACTGGCTGGTTGGATGAGCATTCCTCTGACTTCTCTGTCATGAATTGGCCACCTAGAAGCCCAGACTTAAATCATATTGAGCATCTTTTGGATGTTTTGGAACAAGGCGTGAAAGGACATCACACAGCACCAAAGAACCTTGCTGAATTATGGACAGCTTTAGCCAATATTTGGCAAGCCATTCCCGTGGAACGTTTCCAGAAACTTGTTGAATCTATGCCTCGTCGTGTGGCAGCCGTTATCAAGGCCAGAGGAGGCCCAACTCGTTACTAGGTAGGTATCCCTAATTCAGTGGCACTTCAGTGTATTAATAATCAATGGTATCTAGATACTAGGAATTAAAATGAAGCATTACAACTTGAATTATTATTGAGTGCATTATTATTTAGCTTTTATTATTATTATGTATAAATGTGATAATATTGAGATACATTTTCATCGATATCAGAATAACAGTCGAGAAACAATTTAAATATTGGCAATACGTCAACAATGCCATTGCACAAAAACAATAATTTTAATAATCGGTATTGTAAATGATAGAGAAAAATATAAGACGACTAAGGCCTTGATCGCATTGTTTCCGAAACTTAGCGTTGATTGTAATCGTCCGTTGACATCGAGATTCTTGGCATGACCTGCGATTGGTTTTGCATGTCACGTGGTCATTACATTGATCTTTGTGATTGGTTAGTATTTTTTATGTGACGTTCGCATCCGCAAAGGAAGCAATGTGAACAAGACCTTACTACTTAATTGGGAATGAAAAATATTAATCATAACTAGCATAATTATAAAATGCTATTGTTAATTAATTTAATTTTAAAATACAACATGTTTATTAAAATTGGATCAATACTTTTGATATGTTATGATTAAAAATCTTTTAAAGCGCTATTAAAATATTCCTTTTATATATTCTAAATCAGATCATTTCAAATGATATGAACGAGTAGCGATACCATGGGGGCATTTAATTTTAATAATCGGCAGTGTAAAAGACATCCGATCAAACCGAGGCCTTATAAAAAGGATTTCAGTGAAGGAAAAGCATGAAAAAGAATGACTGTCGCTAATGCAAAATTCATTAATTATCGATTTGATTAATTAGTAATTATTAATCTGATACGCACGTTATTGTGGAGAAGTGCAAGCACATCATGTCCACCAGCGACTTAAGTCAGGCGATGCATTCATTTATTTTGCATGCAAATCTCCTTTTTTTTTTCTCTCCAGTCCTGTCAGTTATTTTTCTAATTTAGAGGAGGGAATTGATTGACAAATAACCCGCGGTTATGAGGGCGAAAAGGAAGAAAAAAAAAGATTCTCCGCCAATTAAGAAGCCTTAATGATCATTTTATGATAATTATTTAACGATGCATTAGCTGCAAAACCGCTCCTTTTTTTCCCCTTCGCGCCGTGTCACGTCTTTATGACTTTTGACGCATGAGCGGAAGAGATTTACATGGCACGTCGGAAACAAAATAAAAAGTTAATGGTGGCTAGAGAACAAATAAATGATATTTTGAGAAACAAAAATGAGGAGAAGTCAAACATTTTCGACGATTTATTGGTGGAGTTTGGGTTGGTTAAAAATAAACGTCGGCAAATTTAAAAGAGTGTTAAGGGGTTGTTATATTCAAAATGAGTAAAACTATGGGATTTACCAAACAGCACTACCTCTTAATCATTGGTTTTTAACTGTAAAAATGAAATGCTGTTTTAGGTACATTAACAAAAATGGAAGTATAACTAAAAGGGTGCGAAAGCATGTTTAAGGTATAAGAGAGTATACCCAAAACAGGTCCGGAAGCTATCCGGAACAGGTCCGGAACACTATCCGGAAGCATGACACGCTGAAACAGGTAGCTTTCTTGACCTGAAGCAGCATTTCATTTTGACATTGTTAACCGGTAGAACCCAAGAAGTGGTCCAAAGAAGTCAACAGTGATAACAACAAACTGGTTTCATCGTTTCGAAAAGATCACGAATTGAACAATTTTATAAAATTATGAACAAAAATAAAATTGTCCCAAATTTTTTGTTCAAATTCTAAAAATTCATGTTTTTCTTCCGTTTCGAGTACGAAAAAACCCCTGTTCTGTTCAAGTATGCCTAATAAATTTCTGTGACGCGGGATCGCAGTGTCGAAGCAATTTTAAAGCTAGTACAGCTAAATCCAAGCTTAACAATCTTATTCATTTTTATGTTTTCAAAGTATTTTACGTTTGTTATCAAGTTCATTTTTACGTCATATGTTAATGTCGTAAAGCTTATTTGCAGCTTTTTATCAAAGTTGTTTATCACAAATAGTTTGTTTATTCAGAAAATGAACCCCATTTTTGCCTCTTAAAAAAGTGGTTGGGAGAGGAACCCCGAGAATTTTTTTTGTCAATTGGTCTCTGATGAGCAAGGTTTAAGAACCACTGATCTAAACACACTGCAAGTTTTTAGAACACCGTGGCACCTCCACTGAAAGATCCAAGATTCAACTAATTTCTCGACTTTCAGGTACCTAGGAAAACGTACAGTAAACTTCTTTTGTACACGTAAAAACTCTTCCGCACATTGTCTGGATAGTTCAGACGGTGGAACACAAACAGCGTGGTTGGAAGACACAAGTTGGATTTCCAGCGCCGTCTGAAAAATGCTACAGGGATGTGCGAACGTCAGAAAACTCGATTAAGGATGGTTTGTAAAACACACAGCTGAAATTCCCGGTGAAAAACTCACATCGTTGAAAAACAATAAGTAAAATTTTGACTGCACTAGTGTATATGAATGATTTATTAGCGTATAGTGACCAAACTAGGAATAAACTTTAATTTTAGTTCATGCGATACAAATATCAAGAGAAATTTAAGACTTTTGAAAGAAATATGCCCGAGAGAAGGGAACAGTGTGTCAAAATATTTTCTCCATGGAAAATCTAAGTGGTATTCTGTACAAAGAACGACGAATTATATTCTTCGATAGGTAAAATTTCCATTTGAGAAATAATACAAATTTTGGTATTTTAGATTGATATACTATGTAATATCTTCCACAATTTTTTTGGATAACCAAGTGATCAAAATTTTAACTAATCTCTTTGCACCTCTAACCCAAAGATTCCCGAAACAAATACCAAAAAAGATGCAACATTTCCTTAAACACTTAAAAGGTCGTATTTTTGCCACAAAATATAAACTGTCTCTACACTGAAATCAAACGCTAACAAGAGTGGAAATAAGTCTTCTTTTGCAGCATTATTATCCGCAACGGGGAAAAAGCTTTTCTGTTTTCTCCCGCCAAAAATATTACCTTCATAAACATAGAAGATGATGGATTTTGAAAATGTTAACGCTCTTATATATCCCCCCCCCCCCAACAAAACAAATAATTAATAACCTGTTAGACAGGGAAAATCCCCACTTTTCCCTCCCTTGCACCAGGAGTGAATAGTCTTTAAGTGGAGTTTCCCCGAGACAAGCAGAGATTAATAGAGAAATGAAGAGGTGCAGAAAAAGAAACCCTTTGTTTTAATTAATAGTGTCAAGGGTGCAGGGATAAAGGCCTCAGTCCTGTCAGCGAGGGACTATCGACGAGAGATATATTGATTACGCGATACACATTTCAGTTATCACCCGGCATGCCTTTTGGCGAGGTTTTTCGGCCCTGCTTCATACCCTTCCATTAACTGTTACTACTTATTCGCCCTTGGAGTAAAGAGTCAATTTACCACTAAAAGTTTGTACTACTGCCTGTTGTAGTGACGAAATGAAACGAGTTAAAATTTCTTTATAGACACCTGTACTCTCTCATACACACGCAGTGTACAAGTTATAGTAATACGAGGTCGGTTTTCACATTTTTATGTACAATATCACGAGAGAATAAGGGCCCGTAATGTCAAAATAATAGTCTTGATTCCTGTCCTAGCAGTACAGAGGAAAGAAATTGTTTGCTACTATCATACATTTACCGCTATTTTGCGTTTGATTTTGAACAACACAGAAAAACAGATCTAGGGAATGTTACTTGAAATATTGGTGTGAATAGACGTAAACATTCATCCATATTCTTTATTTCTCCTTCATTTATGTTTAATTTGAGTTAAATTCCGTTTATTGACTGTCACTGAGCGTTAAGATTTCAGTATGAGTCCCTTTGAAGAAATTTTCCAGAATGGTGGAGAGCTTGACGACTTTTTGAGTATTTGGAGAACCCATCCGATTTCTCACAAGGGCATAGTTATCAAGTTCTAGAATTTTCCATTTCAAAAGCATTCGGGAATGTCACCAAGGGTCTATAAGCATGCTTAAACTCAGCTCCAAATTATGTTTCATTTAGTCATCCATATCTCAGTTGAAACTCAGCTGCTCTTTATGAACTGTGTAGGCCTGTTATCGTGCTTGTGTGTATTGTGTAAAATCTAGTCTTTTATTGAATTTCACTCTCATCATAAGTGACTGTTTGTAATATTAGTGACTTATTGTAAGGAAAACAAACTTGCGTCGCTACCATCTGCAGTCGTCAT
Organism: Dolomedes plantarius; assembly: GCA_907164885.2. Classification (NCBI taxonomy): domain Eukaryota; kingdom Metazoa; phylum Arthropoda; class Arachnida; order Araneae; family Dolomedidae; genus Dolomedes; species Dolomedes plantarius. The sequence continues at coordinate 180,804,199 of OU015498.1, read as the reverse complement.
TTACAAATATAATCCAACAAAACTCTATATTATTATTGGGTCAAATATCGTGAAGACGAAGTCCAAATTGCGGATGAATTCGAAAAAGAAACCAACAACTTGAATGTTTCCAGAAGACTGAATGTGAAAATACAATAATTAGAATGCAAAATTTACAAAAGAGAACTATGGTGCATGAAAAGCTGCTTCTGATTTAACATTTTTCATTTTTTGGAGTGAATCTAACAAAAGGAAAAGAGAAATTTGTATTCCATATCGATTTTTTAAAAACACTTTTTACCATTAGAGTTTAAAGAAGGGAAAGAAAACATCATAAAATATTCATAATTCTTAAACTATTTAACAAAATAGATTAGACAGACGTTGTGGCTCATATACATCATCTTAACCCCAAAGAAATAATTAACAGAATTCAAGACATGGGAAATCCCCATTTTCCCCTCCCGACCGGGGATGAATAACCTTTAAGTGGAGATCCGGGGACAAGCGATGAAAAATAGAGAACAGAAAAAAAATTAAAGAGAAAATAAACTTTGGTTAAATTAATAATCTGAAAAGGGATAAATAATTCATGTTTAGCTTCCAAAATGCGTTCCGTTTTATGGCGTTAACATGGCAGATAAATTTTAGAGGAAAGAAATTCTTTTCTTACGTTAACTCCGACAGCTATCAAATTTTGTAAGAATATAAATTTTTTACTCAGCATACGTATGTTTCGGGATGTTGGCGAAATTTTACAAGGCGTTTTGAATGGATAGATGTATTTCTGAAATCATGAAACGTGTTGCATCAAGCTTTTTGGGACAGAAAATAAAGTAACACATCGAAGTATTGTTCAGTGTTTAACTGGTCGAAGTTTGACATTGTAAAGAAAAATACCATACGCGCAGAACACATACGCCCGTAAAAACAAAAGTTACTATGACGCATGACACTTTTCATGCAAAGCAGCTCGACAAATAAATTATTACGAAACTTAAAATGCTATGCAAATCGGGTGGAATTCTATTACCAGTAAACTATTATACCAAAAAAAAAAAAAAAAAATCAGCGCATGGATTCCCGAAACTTCTGATTATTAATCAGCTAAGTTTTGCGAAGGAGGGTAACCTTTTCTAACACCGCTACGTGCTGGAAAATGGAGGTGTCCTCTGAAATGTGAAAGAAAAATGTTGATTTTGCAGTTAGTAGCTCTTTCTATGGGCCCGGAGAGCATAGTGGTTAGTGCACCAGTATTCGACCCTGAGGCTGACGGGTTAGAGTCCCGCTGAATGTTTTCATGTCCACGCCAGGTATGGACACGCTAGATCAGTTGGTCGGAAAGTCCCTCCGTGGGGTTGTAAGGACTAGGGGGCAGAGGAGGGTCTGAGCCAATGGCTTAAAGAGAATAAGGAATGAATGGAGGTCTGCGGAAAATTAATCAGAATAAGATTTCCTGGCATTGCCCTGGTGGATAAGTTAATAAGAGTGTCCAATTGTAGATCGGACAGCCAGCTGTGTGATAGCGGTAAAACACTACTAACTTTTAATTTGCTATTGTCGGTTGGCCGCTGAAGTCGATTCAGGAATGTGTTATCCAGATTTCTAATGGTTTACTTGTTTTCAACATCAAGTAACGGAGAAACATCTTGAGAGCGAAGCAATAAAAATCAAAGTTATTTAATCGTTATTGAAATATATTTCGGCGCTTCCAGAATATATTTTTGATCGGTGGGGAAAGAAACAGGGTTTTTTTAAATTTTAGCAATCAGTTGTAAGCTGTAGTTATAAAAATTACAACCCCTTTACGCATTCTCTCTAATATTTCTATTCCACCTCAAAACAACGAAGCTGGTTCGGAAATCAAATCTAGGATTTACTGCCCGCCCGATTAATGTACTAACGTAATATTGTTCAAGGAACTTAGTGGCTTAAAATTGCACCTCGTAAATTATCTCAGTTTTATTTTAAGATCATTGCAGGGTGATTTTTTTAAACTGATACTACTCAAAGCCTGTAGCGCGGTATATCAGCCGGAATTCCTCTAAAATTGATAGAGGGACTAAGGACGACATGGGAAAGAGTTTCCGTGAAAAAAGAAAAAAAATAGTTCCAAAAGTCGCTGATAGGGGAAGATATGTTGTCGGTGCACCCGATAATTTGCATAAAACGCAAGTAAAACATCAAATTCCAAATCCAAAAAGAAACCGAACTTTGAGAGTAGAGCTGTGACGCGTCAATCTATCAGCCCCGCTGTAATGATGTTTTGTACCGTTATTCTTGAACTTGTACCTACTCTTTTCTCGAGAACGCCACGTCCTTTTGTCACTGTTTTATGAGCGGTAGAGTGAACCAGAGATTCGTTGTATCGGCGATTATTTAAAATTTGGAATTGAAAGATCTTGATGAGCAACGAGCATGTGTGAAGTTTTGCGTAATATTGGCAAAATCTTTTACTGAAACATTTCAGATGTTGCAACAAGATTACGGAAAGGATTGCTTTAAACGGTCCCATTGCCATGAATGGTACTGACGTTTCAAATCGGGCAAAACATTTACCAAACACGGTTCGAAAACTGGGTGCCTCTCCACGTCACGTCGAGGAAGTGCGTGCTTTGATTAGTGCAAATTGTCTTTTAACTGTCCGTGAGATTGTCGGAGATCTAGTCATCAGCTAAAGCTCATGTTGCACAGTTTTGACTGAAAAACACACTTGGATGTCATGAGGCGTTTAAGAGAACCAGTGCGACGGCAGGGGCCAGAAGTTTGGAGAAACAAGACCTTGCTTCACCATCGTAACGTACCTGTACACTAGTCACTCTTTATCCGTGAATTTTTGGCCAAACAAGAGGTGGCTGTTATCCCGCAGCCTTCCTACTCTCCAGGTGGACTTATTTTTGTTCCCAAAGTTGAAATCCACTTTGAAAGGTTGACGATTTCCAAAAATAGAAGAGATCGAAGAAAAATAGCCTCGATACTTACATGCGATCCCACAAAAGTATTTCCAGGAGGTATTCCAGCAATGGACGACAACGCTGGGAGCGGTGTATAAATAGAGAACGTATATTGAAGGAGAAATGTCTGATTAAAAGGTACTCGTATCAATTATTAATTTATTTTAAAAGTTCGGGTATTTTTTGGACAGACCTCGTATATAAAATCTTTGCATTATATCTTTATATAATGCATCTTTAACAAGAAATTAAAACTATTAATAGACTTTCCTTTCTCCTTCTAACTGATTCAAATGTCTTGCCTTGTACATGTTAACCTTTTGAGGGGCGCCTTTTGCACAGTGCAAACGCTTAAATCTAGTATTTTTTCACTTGCATTCAATTTATTCCAGTTAAATGAGCAAAAAATAACTAGTACTGCCATCTGTTATCAGTTTAAAGAAGTAAAAACATTTTCCAACCTTTAATTGGAAAATTTTTCAAGATTCTTTAGGTTAAAAAAGATCTGCATCATGCAAACGGTAGAGGTTGTTGCCCCTGAAAGGGTTAAATAAGCGGTGATAATTTTATCATCAGTGTTATTCTGTGTTCAAAGATTGGATTCCTCAATGGTCGTCTGCTAGAGCAGACATTAAATTTGCTCTACGTTTTATCAGGGAGGTTGATTTTCATTACAAATTTTCATGTGTTAGCTCTGATCTGTTTTGATAAATTAAATCGGTAATAACTCAACGGCACTACCTATCGTTGAACTTAAATTACTATCTCCTATTTATATGAAAGAATGAAATTTGATATGGAACAGGAATTGAACAACCATTTTTCATCGACTCGCGACTTATGTTCAAAAAAATGTATCATAAAATTTCATAATATTTTCATAAACATTCAGCAAGATGGATTGCGATAACGTCAACATTCTCATTTATAATCTTTTCTCTCAACAAACAAATAATTAATAACGTGTTAGACAGAGAAAATCCCCATTTTTCCCTTTCCGGCTCCAAGAGTGAATAATCTTTAAGTGGAGTTCGCGAGACAAGAGGAGATTAATGGGGAAAAGAAGAGGTGGAGAAAAAGAAACCCCGCTTTAATGAATAGTGTCGGGGGAGATAAATAATTCAGCCCGGGCTTCCAAAACATGCTAACCAAATAAATATTTCGAGGCGGAAAAATGCGTCCAACAACACATTTTAAAACTGCGATTAGCTTTGTCTCATCATCAGCAATGTGTTTTTACTATCTACTATTCGTGGACAGCTATTTTTGTCCCTATTTCGGCTACTGTACAGTTTCATACACGATGCCTTTCAAAACCAAAGAAAATCGTTAAAACTCATGTTTGTATGTTCTGTCAGAAATGCAGAGGAGAAAAGGAGCTTTGTTCTTGACATATTCCTTCTCTACACATTTTTAATATGTTGAGAAATCTGAACTAGAGGAAACACTGCATACTTTCGTCTCAAACATTTAACTGCCCCCATATACGTTAACTAAATATTTTACGATATCCTACAAATGTCATTCTTCAAAAACATCCTACAAATGTCATGACTCGTTGAGCACTCTAATAACAAGGGAAAAGAAAACCCGGCATGTCTGATTCTAAAAATAATCAAATGCATCCACGCACATTTACTCAGTATAATAATATATCCATGAACATTCTACAAGTGTCGTATTAAGTTTAGTACTCTCTACTAACTATGGAAAATAATGCATTTTTGATTATAAAAATAATCAAATACATCCATGAACATTTACTAAATATACTAGTAATGTCCATGAACATCTTAAAAGTATCAGGGTAAGATCTGTACTCCCTACTAACGACAGAAAATGTTATATTTCTGATTCTAAAATTAATGAAATGCACCCATACATATTTATTAAACGTACTAGTATATTCATGAACATTCTACAAGTATCATGGTCACTTTCGTACTCTCTACTAACGAGGGAAACCCCTTGGTTTAAAGAATACTGACATGTACCCATGAACATTTACTGAATGTACTTGAATATCCTTCATCTACTAGTATCATTATGTTTAGCACTCCCTACTTTCCTTATTTTCACTTTCGAAGCTCGAAACGATCTGTCTTGGCTTTTAAAAGGACAGGCTAGCAAGGGTTCAAGATGCACAAATGTGGATTTGATTAGAATGGCACACGTTAGGTAAATTATTTTGAATCTATAGTCTTCCAACCAGCGTGGGAAGAAACGGATGTTCACTGGCTAAAAATGAAATAAGAAAAATGAGAGATCATGAGATTGTTCAGTACCGGGTTCAAAACTAAGAAAACTGGGATCGATGTCTCGTCCTGACAGATGGTCGTTTGAGTAGTACCCACCCATTGGGAAGAAATATATATATCTGTGGCTTGGTGCAAGAAGTGCCTAAGCCAGTTTTCTCCAAGATGACTTTGTTTGGTTAAGTCTTTTAAAAAATATTATTTTCAATGTAAGAAGTACTCAAGTCTGTAAAATGATTAAGAAAACACTTTTAAAGCATCGGACAGACTTGGGTACATCATACATTGAAAATGATATTTTTTAAAGAGACATAAGCAAACAAAATCATCTTGGAAAAAAACTGACTTAGGCACTTCTGGTACCAAGCCACAGATTTTATATATATATATATATATATATATATATATATATATATATATATATATATATATATATATAGTTCCGTTTTCTGGGTTCGAATGGATTGAATAAAAAAAATCACTTCAGAAAGTTCACACAAAATAGAATTTATTATTCTCTAAACTCTTCAGGTGGATACACAAATATTAACAGAAAACTAGTAACAACTGTCTTCTAAACAACGGAAAACTCTAAAAACACAAGTCAGGATAACAGAGTCTTCAATAGAATACTCGCCTAGCACACTTTCAATACATTCAATTCTCAGCAGAAAAGAACACTGAACTAAAATGCCAATCTCAGATTTTTAGACTTCCAAAGCGCCCCCTATCGGCCGCCAGCTAGAAATAACTGGAACAGTCCAGAAAGGCCTGGCAGGTAGGCGACGATTTGGTGCCATATCACTAAATTTGGCGACCAAAATAAGTCCCCAAATCCATCGCCAATTTGGCGATAACTCTCAGATTTAGCGAGATCACATAGAATCGTAAAATTCGTAACAATACATATATATACGTAGTTATACATACGTATCCACATACACACACACTTAAGGAAGACACTTAATTCCACTCTATTTATACATTATTTCTGAATGTGTTTCAGATGTGTATATATATATATATATATATATATATATATATATATATATATAAGGACGATGAACGACATTCATAGGGCCAATCTTATTATTTATACATGATTTCTAAATGTTTTACGAAGGAGGATCCTAAGATGCTGATTGCAAAAAATAACGAGAAGTCAAAACCTATTCAATATTTGTGGCTCATCTTTCCTCTTCAACATTTAAAAAGCTTCCTATTAAGCAATTTTTTCCTTTGACCAGCTCAGACGTTCACTGCCCTGAACCTGGCTATTTTTACTAGACATGTTGAAACGTTACCAAGCCGAAACAAGGTGTATTTTGTTCTTCTTCCAAATACATGCCGATTCCATTTTCTATTCATACCCGATAAAAATCAAGTCCTCCTGCAATTTTAAAAGCCCGTCAAAACATTCGTCCCGTTTTTCGAAAATACGGAGAGCTTTCGAAAGCGTCGCCAGACTGACATTAGCGGATTATTCATTAAAATTGGATAATTAATATTTATTACGTTTGCAGAAAACTAATTTAATCAGGAGGTTTTCACTTTCTCTCTCCCGTCACGTCACGTGGAATTATATTCCGTCTCGATCTCATTTCGTAAGATCGCGAAATGGCAGACTACAGGGAAGAAAAAAAGGTCATTAATTATTTTCTTGAAGAAGTCGGAAAGGAAACAGAAGTTTTACTAAGCTCAGATTAATTACTTATAAATCAATGGAATTTCATTTTTTTTCCTTTTGTATCTCTCTCAACTGGTTCTCTTTAAAAACAAATCAGACAATGAACGCTCCTCCAATTACAATTATTTTGTTTTCCCCTAATAAGACAATATTTAAACTCATTTCTAGTTTTTAAAAGAAATCCCTTTTAATCGAGAAGACCCCTTTCGCAAATTAAAAGGGATTATTTTGTTTCCGCCGAGAGAAAAATTCCCTTTTTCTTTTTTTCCCTCCCATCGCTCTCGCAAAGCCATCGGTGACAGGTTAAAACATTCACTCAGTGACGTAATTAATTAAAACAGGTTTTCTTCCCCATTTATTTTCCCCCTTTAATCCCCACTTGTCTCTGGGAGATCTACACGCAGAATGGATGAATGTTGGAGGAGTGCGACCGATAGACGCGTGGGGAAAAGAGGGTTTTATCGGCCAACGCTTGCTTCATTCCGATCCTGGACCTGACGTGAATAGGAATACTGAGTACTGAGTGCAGTGTGTTTGGAAATCATCCCGAATTTCAACCAAAGGAGAAAATGAGCGAGAACCAGAAAGGACGCCCAGGAAAACTTATACCGGTTGCTGGCCTGAGTATAGATTATCTTTTTCGATCATGATGACTTATTTTCTATCATGAATTTTTTGTCTTAATTTTCTTGACAGTCCAATATCTTTCTGTACGGCTAGGCGCCCTTGTACCGAAGAATGCTAAAGCCTCAAAACCAGTTCTAAATATTATAATATGCCGCCCACATGGTATAGTGCAGTGGTTTCCAACCAATCGTCCGCGGACCACAGGTGGTCCACGAGAGCCTTGGGAGTGGTCCGGCACCACATATAAAAAGTTGCCAAATAAATGGGGATTTTGAAAGCAATGTTCATTGAAGTAGATGGGCGGAATATATCCGATGACTATCAGGTATTGAATTAAAATTTCTTAAAAGTTTAACATAATTATTTTATTATTAGAATATGATACGTATCCCTTTTGCCTTAGGGATATTCTATACACCCATACCCCTTGGAAGGTCCCCCCTCCCCTCTCAAGTCGGTGTGTGGGGAAGGGGTCCGCACATGGTTCAATTTCGGGCTTAGTGGTCCGCAGACTTCTACTGGTTGAGAACCACTGGTATAGTGGTTAGCATCGCGAGCTGCCACGCAGTGGGCTTGGGTTCCAATCCCGAATAAGGCTTGGTCGTTACCGTGTTGTCCCATCACAGGGAGCAATGCTGGCTCACCTAAAAAAGTCCTCCCATAAGGTAGCCAGCAAGACCGCGGTGAATAACAGAAGGCGAATGTCTGACGACAATTAGAAAAAAAAATTATTATAATATTCTACAGATTGATTTAAAGAGGCGAATCTGAATTCCACTACGTGGCAAAATTCATTTGACAACTATCTTACCTTCATTGCTGACCTTGACTGTCACAGTTAAATATCCGGTTGCAGTCATCGGCACTTTGCTCTCGACAACTGGTATAGTTGTATAGAAAGAGTCCGAATCCACGGGAGTTTCAATGTGCCAGTGGTACAAATAATGGTCACTTTCTTTGGGCACTGTACCTGTAACGAATGAGGAAAAAAGGTGGGTGTAGAGGTTGCAGATACAAACAAAAGGGTTAATAAAGTACAAGCAGACAGTACGAAAAGCTATGGTGCTGTAAGAAACTAGGTGTGATTGCTATGAGATTTCTATTGAGCAAGAAAAAAAAAATTATTTGAACGCGGAATGGTCACGTGATGGGGCAAGAAATGCGTCAGTTTACCACAATAATGGCCAATTTAAAATGGAAATCATTTTATTTTATTTCGGAATTTAAAGATCACAGTGTAACAAAAGTTAACAACATAAGATCAGAGTTGCGGCCTGTGCAGCGCCGCCTATATTCACCGAGTCTTGTGCTAACACTTCCTTGTTGGAGTGTCCGTCGTCTATCGCTACGAGGCGGAAGCGCACGTGATACGCGGCAAAAGGGGTTTTTCACAATAGATGGCGGTATTTGTCCGTCATTTATTTCATTTTGGGGGTGTGCTATAAAGGCGCGCTATAAAGGTCAGCTATAAAGGCGCGCATTGGCGCGAGTGAGTGTTTCGCACTGTTAGTCGGAATTTGTAATAACCGCTCTGTCCTTTTTATTGGATTTTATACCAAATTTATGTTTCTGCAAAAGTTTGATTTGCAATGTCTGATTCAGACTCCTATGAAGAGTACCTTTTAGGTTCTTCAGGCTCAGATGCAGAGTTTATTGTAAAGACACGAGTTTATTGTAAAGAGTGTGATGTGGGCTTGTGTGCAGTGCCATGTATTTTACCATGTTTTTATTAACTTGCTTTCTTGTTTGTGTGTGTGTTTGTCAAGTACAAATCTTGCAATCGATTTTTAACTAACTTCCCGACTAGCTAGACATTTGAAACTTTTAGAATACCTCAGAACACGATGACAATGTACTTTTTTAATATTTTTAGCCATCTTTAAGCAGAATTAAATTAATTTTCAGTTATTTTCAGTTAATTTTGTTTTGTAGACTGGTGCAGACATCTATTTGCCGGAATGGGAACGAAAAGTTAAATGCAAGTTAACTTCCAATTAACTTCATTTTCTTTCAAGTTGATGGGATAATTCATCAAAAAAATTAAAAAAAAGTATTTATTAATACATAGAATTGTCAAGTTTATATGATTCAACAGAAAATTTGAAAACATGGTATATAACAAGTTCTTTTTATCTTGAAATTATGTATATATCATACTGTAAAGGATTTGTGAAATTCGCATATTCAAAATCCTGTTATATTGTTTAACATTAGTTTATAATATTTATCTTTAAAATTGCGATGCCATTTGATTTATTTTGCTATAATTGAAAATTTTTGAATAAAGTATCCATTAATTTTTCATGTGTGTCAAATAATTAAATATAGTAGTTATTTCATTTAAAATTTTGGTTTTTTAAAACATAACCATTTTCTAACCTTTTTATTGATGTAATGCACAAAATTAAGCAGGAAATTTGTTTTCCATGTTGGGTGCATTTTTCTCAAATAAATGTTACAGGTAAGGGATTAATAAAAATATACTGTCCTCATTTGTTGGTTTTATTTAATTACAAATGATTAGAAACGTCTAACACCATAACAATCAGACTCAACGAATTTTTATAACTACTTTCTGGAATTCAGAATTAAGAGGGACACCCTATAACAGAGGTTAACACCAGAGGAACAGAATTATAAAATTTGTTATTAACATCAGAGGAATATAATTGTAAAATGTATTATAATCTTATCGTAAAGATGTCCTGCAACAAAAGTTAACATCACTGGGCATGACATACAATTTTTTATCCGTACATTCCAGAATTTTGTTAAAAAGGCAGCCGTATACCAAAGTTTAACATCAGAGAGCCAGACGTAAAATTTTTCATAACTGCTCTCTGGAATTCCAGACGTATAAAATTATTCATGCTTTCTAGAATTCCGTGTTATATAGGCCATCATGTAATAAAGACTAATATCACAAGTCTAGACTCATTAAAGTTATATATTACTACTTGCTGGAATTCAGGGTTGAAATGAACCATTCTACAAGAAAAGTGGACATCAAGGAGCTACACAAATAACATTTAAAATATCTTTTAAAATTAAACATTAAACAATGTCACCTTATTACAAAAGATAGCATCACAGGGCCAGGTTTATGAAAATTTTCAGCACTTTACTCTGGTATTCCGTATAGATATATAAATGCAAACGCGCGCGCACGCACGCACACGCACACACACACACACACACATATATATATATATACACAGTGTGCGGCAGAAAGTACGTTCTCATTTGGAACGTCAATGACAAAAATACAAAGCAAGATAGAGAAAGAAATCTTTTATACCAGAGAAAAAGAAAAAATTATAAATTATTATTTATTATTATTTTTATTTATTTATTTATTTATACCCTCGGAACGTTCTTTCTGGCGCACCCTGTATATATATATATATATATATATATATATATACAAAGAATGAGAGAAAAATATGTTAAACGGAGCTTAAATTTGTGTATGTGTATATTTACATAATTTTTCATTTATATTTTAAACTTACAATTAAAAAAAATTGTAAAACTGCAGTATCCTTAAGACGGGTATTTTTACAAATCGGAAATAAAACGTAAATGTTAATCACATGAATGTATCGTATTAAAAAGAATTCCCCCATAATAACACTTCTACTACACACTGACTACCGAAACTTTTTTCTACGGAGAATGGCATGAGTGTACGAAACGAATCGGAAGATTCCTGGAGGAACAAGGAGCTATTATCACCAGTGTGCACAGAAGAAATTAAGGTTAATCTCCCCCGCTCACGACAGAGGAGAATCGACAGTGTCTTCATCTATTCGCTTTCTACGATCTCCTGGTAATCGACTCATTTAACCAAATGCCCGTCCCCCGCAGTCACTTTCCCGGATTAAAGCGATCGGGAAAATTGACAATTTGTGGGGAAGTGCCGAAAAAGTTTCCGAAGCGAAAGGGGTGAAAGATACAGTTAAAGGTGATTAGGGTTTTAACATTCTAATAGTGCCGAGTTATCCTGCGTAACGGCTTGGGCTTGTTGCGTACAAATGAATTGGGCTGCTATACCCGGCTATACTCAGCAGGGCTGTGTAATGTAGTATGATTTCAAACCAGGGGTCTCAAACTCAGACTAAATGAGCAATCTGTTTATATACCGGCTACTTTACGGGTATAATCTATTTACGAGTTGATAAACAGTATAATTTATGAATTCTGATTTATGATAACAGATGCTCTGCAGGCAAAGTCCATAACAAGACCTTTCATAATATATATAAAATTGTACCTCATAAAAGTTTGTACTAATATCTCAATTTTTGAAACTGGCATTAAAAAGGCGATGACTCCTTAGCAATATTTTTGGATAAAATACTATATTCGGTAAGCTCTGTACTATCGAAACTTTGTTTTGTTTTTTATACTTTTATATGTTAGATTTCACACGTATTCTGTGATGGATTGTTCTTCCTCTACTGTTTTTTTAAAGCTATAAACGCATATGCACTTATACTACCTACATCCTTCAAGCATACCATTTGTGTTGGGCCACGGTATATAGTGGAAGGAAGGATGTCAGAGATGACATGATTCCTTCCACGTTTTCCCATTAGATTTATTCATGTACATCTGTGATTCAAAGAGACAGAAATCAGTTATATAGAGAACACCTTTAATGTTTTTTTTTAATTTCAGCCATTTGTTATCTGATTAACAATCGTATTTTTTGCTTTTAGACTTCTCTATTAAAACGTTTTTTCTCATTCAGTGTTAAGTCTAAGTATTTATTGAGTTTCATCCCGTTTCTCCGTACCTTAGATTTTCATACACCATGCCAAACATCTCATCACTCCAGTTTGAGTTTAAACCCTTTCGGACAATTGTGATTTCTCGCCATTTTCATCATTCCATATTCTTGGCCTTCTCTTGACACGCGAAGCCGTCTGGATAATTCGTCTTACAATAAACTAAATGCAGGTGGTTGCTGGTTTGTATATAGCCTACTCGCAAAAGATTATAGAGGTTAAGACGGAGTTAATAAACCTGCTATTAAAAGTCGAAACTAAGTGTGTGGACCATTCGTCTAGTGGTCAATCCGAATGCAGGTAGTCGTTGGTTAATACATAGCTTTCTCAGACAAAATAATAGACGGTAGGCCGCTGAGAAGAAATCTCTTCCTAAATATCGAAGCCGAGTGTCTGGAATATTAATCTAACAGCGAACCTGAATGCAGGTAGTTGGTGATATATATAGCTTTCCAACACAGGACAATAAAAGATAGGGTGTTGTGACTACACTACTTCCTTACTAGAGTCTGGGACATTCATCTGAATGCAGGAAGTAGTGTTCTGCGTACAAATCGGGAGTTTGATGAACAAACCTTTTTCGTGGCCGGTCTCATCATATAACCAACATCAAAGACACTCTCCTTCGAATTTCAACGTAGGATTACGTTCCTCAATAACGATCCACCGGGAAGAAAAAAAAAAGTGTCCGTCCTGCGTTGCAAGTTATAATTTTGGCAGCGCGCCAAACCCAGTAGCAGTAAACAGTTAAACAGAAAAGTACCAAAATGCGTCAAATAAAAAAAAAGGAAAAAAAAAAGGTAAGCAACGATAAGTAATCCTGCGTTAATAACCCGCGGTAGTTTCGTTAGAAGAGACTACCTGAAATATTTTTTACCTTCTTTAGAGTAAAACACGACGTAGGACTTATTTTCTCATGTAAAATAATATAGGAAGTAAAGTCATGATATAAATACAGTGAAACTTCTCTAGCCGGCCACCACGCAAAACGCCCACTCTTTTCCGGAACCACTACTGGCCGCCATAGAGAAGTTTCGCTGTGTGTGTATGTATGTATGTGTATATATATATATATATATATATATATATATATATATATATATATATATATATGTGTGTGTGTGTGTGTGCATACACACACACTCATATATAAGCTGAAAGATGGATGTGAAATGGAAGTCCCCATTTTTAACAGTACTTAACATGCCCCACCAACGCTATTGCCAATGATAATGATAGTAATAGAAGCAATACAAATTCTTTATGTTTCTTCGCGGGCATACGTGGTAAACTCGGTCAATTCGAATTTAGGTTCCTCGGGCCCACATTCAACGACCACACTCTTGTATAAGGGTTCTTCCCCCTCACCGCACACACCCTGGAAACCTTCATCAAATAAACCACAGCTCGAGAACTGAGTCACAGCCAATATCATCACAACCCGAAATTCAATTAATTCCTTCATTTTAAAACTCGAAGAACATTTCGACCTGTACTCAAATCGTTCTAATGTTTGATGAACCATTTATCGTGCGCATTCCCCAATAATTTTCAGCAACCAGCCCCACATCAGCTGTCCAAACGACGCCTTGGAGAATCAATTTATACCCGGATCCTCGGGGGAAGGTTTCCTCCCTCAGGGCCAAGTGTAACCGCATGCTGAAATGGAGCGATTACTGTTCCAAAATGCAGATTCTGGATGAATAGTTTGCTCGTAATCAGAAAAACTTAGCGTTTCGGCCGACAGATGGCGTTTTCCGCCTTTTCCCGGTTGCCCATAACCTTAATAAGTCCTCAAAGCGCTGATCACTTAGAAAATAGCTCTTTGGAGAATGGGAAAGAATTAACGAGAACTACCGAAGGAGATGGCATGTTATTTGAAGGGGAAATTTAGGTGTCTTCTTATTAGTCTAATGCAGTAATTTCAAAACTGAGGTTGGTCAACTCTTGGAGGTCCGATACTATCAAGAGTTCAATGATTAGGTGTTCTTCTGAAGCTAGGATTTTTTTAAAAGCTCAATGAAAAAATCATTCAGCTGTGAAAAAAAAATTATAAAATGAAACATTTGACATATTCAAACCAAAATAAAATTTCTTGAGCTATCGCTTCAACGTTCCTTAAGAATTGTTTATAAAATCGATTTGTTTCTCTGATCTCTGGTCATGAGTGAACAGCAATATATGACTAGAAGTTTCGGGAAAAGCCTTACAGCATTTACTTCTTATCAGTACAACTTCCCTTTACGTACAAATTCACTTTGAGCAGTTGCTTAAAAGATAAATTGAAAAAAAAAATCGAATAAATGTGGAACATAATTGGAGAACTGGCGTATGAAATATCGGATCAGACCTTTCTCTGATGTTTTTTTATAGCACGGCAGATTCTTTTTCCCGAGGACTTTGACCCATCCACACCGCGAATGCATTAATTTCTTTATTACGTGAGCACCCTATAGGTAAGCCGACACTGCCACCCCTTATGATTTAAATTTTAAAATATTTGCATTTTTATAAAAAAAAATAACCAAAAGTGCCCCAAGGTGTAAAATTTCTTTGTCTACTACGGAGAAAAAAAAAGAAAAAAATCCACTTTCAATCCAAGTTGGCAATCTTTGGACACATTTTCTCCATAGGTAACACTGAGGTGAGCGAATCCAGTAGGGTTAGTATACAGCAACCTTAACACGTCGGACTTTATTTTCCAACGCTTGAGTTGTTAGCTGTGTAAGTATCTTGTAAATAGCCATAAATGTGAGTGTGTAATAAAAGCATAAAATGTATTAATCGTAACCTTATTTGAAGTGAGAATGATTCTTCTAACCTTCAAAAATAATCATCAACTCAGGTCCATGGTTGAACCATGCAAGTTAGCAAATTTCCAGTTAAAAAAAAATTGCCTTATAAGATACTCCCGAGCGTCGCGTCTCACATGGCGAGACATCTGGATAGGTTTCGAGTTTTCAGTGACAAGCTATTGCAGCTGCTTTAGCGTGAAAGCTGTTGCCCAATCTTGGCGAGAAACTTCGGTCGCTACATAGCGTATGAATGACTGCATGAAAATGGCTCGACAGGATATTTCTTTCATAGAAAGGTTCATGGACCTTCAGAATTTCGGACTGGTCTGATTTTTTTCTTGTAATATTTTAACATTTGTTTTTTAAAAGTAAATAAAGAGCCAAGAAAGAAACTCTTATCTTTGCTGATCTAATCTCATTTAATAAAATCAGTTAATGTCATTCCCTTTTTGTACGATATTTACTTTATAATTAATAACTATCTCTGAGTTTTGGGCAACCCTTGGGCAACCCTGAGAAATAATTTTTACATAGATAACAGAAACAATAGAAAGGTGATCAAATTACAATACATTCTGAATGACATATAAAACACAACATTATATATCTATTATATTCAATTTTTCACTTGGATTGGTATATGCTACATGTGATTTGCCCTTGAAACAAACGAGTTTTAGAAAACAGTAATGTATACATACAATGACAGACAATCTAGCATACAATAGCAACTATAAATGCTGTCTTGAGCTAGAACGGTTGAATTAAGAAGGCATATTTTATTTTTTTAATGAAAATGAATTTTAATCACTGTTTGTCTTACATTTAGTTACTAAATTTGTTGTTCTTACGTAGCAAGTTATTTTCTTCAGTGTAAAACGTTTTATATGGTTTTAAATATTAATTGTGCTGGCGCCATCTGGTGACCTTGAAAGAAAGAATGTTTCGTACACCTGGATTTGAAAGCGTTTGGTATTGATATTTGATTGCAATGCGCTAAAATTTTTGTTGTATCGATCCAATAATAAACGAAACGTGTGCTTTATCTATTATTGTTACTTTATTCTAAATATAGCTAAATATATATTTTTAGTCTACGATACGTATACACATATAAATGAGAGGGAACACAGAATTGAAACAGGTAAACTATTAGTTGGTCTGAGATAGAAATAGACCGACACCTAAAACTCAGTAGATTCAATACAAACTATCGGCCACTAAGCCTTACACTATTGATCAGTAAAGAGGGAAAAAAAGACGTTTTTCTCTCATTTGTTATTATCTATAGCCAGAAAGACTCTAAGAAATAAAAGCACGATGTACTCTAGGAGATATAACTGTTGCCACTTATTAATGATCAGCTGAAATATTTTCTAGATAGGATCGCACAAGTAGCAATTTCATGAGAACAATCGGCAAAAAATTCAGCATCGACGAAAAAAATAATTATGTTCGGCCGACATCCTTTGAGACAGCCAGAAATACAGCAATTTTTATTGGAGGGGGGGGGGGGGGGGAGAGGGGGGTTAATTCCCATTTAACCCCTTAAAATTTGTATTTTTAAGAAAAAGTTTCTTAGTGTGCACCTAGGGCTTACGAGGAACCACCATGCAAAATTTCAGCTTCCCAGGTCTCATGGTGCCAGAGAATGTATGTGTGCTTTGGGAGGATTAAGCCCAAAATAACCCCCCTTAAAATTCGAAATTTTTAAAAAGATTTCTTATCGAGCACCTTGGACCTATGAAGAAACACCCTACAAAATTTCAGCTACTGAAGACTCACAGTTCCGGAGATACAGTGATCAGTAAGTCAGCCAACAGCAAGTGAGTGATATTTGTCTTTCATATATACAGATTTGACGATTATTTTTCAAAGGGCTCGGTGTACCGTTTTTTAGGTATAAAAAAAGTATGCCCTGCTTTTATAAGTACTTCACGCGTTTATATAGACCAAACGTCATTATAGACCGAGCTGAGACAATAAAATCGTTTGGAACACATTACCTTCGGAAATGGCGTATAATGACTCCCGCTCAATCCACGGTTACTAAGGTTCGTCCTCCGAATAATTGGATTGGGACAGAGAGCGCCACTTCACCCCTCGGTCCCTTCTAATTACGAATCTAACACTCCAGAAGACTCGACGTCATTTTCTTTACAGTAACCGCCTAATTGAGCAGGTCGGGAGTCGTTGCCAGAGACACGCGGCTAAACTTTCGTGCAGAAAGAGAACTATTTGTCCGAAATGGAGTAGACATTTGTTCGAAAGTTCACCGCCGCGATGATAAAAGGGGATTGGAAAAGTCATTGCGAACAGAAGAGGAGAGTTCAAATAGTTCCTAAGTTTTATGGATACTTCTGGCATGGAATGGAAGAATTCTGTATTTAATAAAGGTAGATTGCCGGAAAACGAAATTATGTATTTTTTTCTTTAAAAAAAGTTTATTTTTCTTTTGATAATCGTTTCCTGAGTATGATAGGCTTATTTTAAACAAAATGACAGGTGATACCCATTTACTCATTTTTCTTGCATTAAATAAATTTATTTTTAAGTAATAAATCTGTATATCAGAGGTAAACCATCTTAAGTGAATTTTCTTCATTTTCGATATTTTTATTGTGACTCCTTTTGGATGGAGCTTCTTTGAGGAAAATTGTCCTATATGCAAAACAAGATGGTGGGTGAAATATAGACTTATAAAATATCGCACATGAAAGTCCTTATGAGAGGTAAACCATCACAAAGATCTCCTGAAAAATGGGAAAATTCACTTATGATGATTTACCTCTGACGTACAGAAATAACTTGAGTTTTTTAGCAGTTTTAAGAGCCTATTTTTTCCAAACTTCTGATATCAATTTGAAATATTTTGCTTCATTGAACTTTTACGGATCCCTTTCGGGGATTATCCGCTCATTACAAAAGACAAACAAAAATTAATAAATAAAATACAAAATGCAGGAAATAATGCCCTCGCCGTTCATAAACAAAAGAAATAATCCAGATTGCCTTGTGACGATTGGAAGGCGAATTATTGTTTAGAAACTCAAACTAAATACAAAGGTGTTTCATGAAGTAACACCCTATTGATTGCAGTTCCTGAAACGGAAAATCTCAGGCCTTTCAAACTCCCCCATAGGGAAGAATCATTCTCGATGAACATGAAGACACTGCCTAAAAATGGCGAGAAAGGCAGCCTATACAAAATAAGGAGCAACGAGCAATTATCAGATTTTTGTGACCGGTGGGTGTGCAATTCACACAAGAATGCTGCAACGATGTGGAGATGCCTGTATACTCTAAAAAATGAGCGAACATCCGACCATGATGAGCAAAGCTGAGGTCGTCGGTCCATTTCTGGCTGAGAGTACGACACAACACGTTTTAAATTTCCGATGGAATAAAGAAATCAGTGAAAAGGTGTGAAAAATGTATGGAAAGGAAGTGCAATGACGTAGAATAATGATACGTCAATTGTATCTCTCATCGAATTATGGGTCTCGAAATATTTGATTACCTTTTGAAGCAACCCTCCTCCATCTACTCGTTTTACAAAACTTCGAAGGAACAGACTGCAAACAGACGAGTCGTATGCAGCCAGTGATGAGAACTCAGGAAAATCATTAAAAACACGGATCGTCAGTATTTAGGTTTAAGCAAATAAAACCGTTCGAGTTATCCTATTATTTTTTTAACTAATGAACAATGAAAGTGTAACAGTTCAATAAAAAAACTTATTTTCACTCATCAGACACCTGATGTTTTAAGACAGGCGGTATGCCTCATGACAACTTCTTGCATTTTCAATTTGTATCCCCCTACGCGATAGACGATGGTTCTTTTCGCGGTGAGTTGGATGACTGCACTTTGTTGAGTCACTAGTCCAGTGGCGCACCCAGGATTTTTTCTTGTGGTGGGGAGGGGGGGCGAGATAAATGGATAAAAATATTTATAATGCTTGGGGGGGGGGGCGAGATGAACGAACAAAAATATTTATAATGCAAAATCAATATTTCTACTTCTTTGGGGAGGCCAGGGCCCCCTGCCCCCCCCCCCCCCTGGGTGCTCCACTGCACTAGTCAAAATTGAAACCCAGGCGAAACCCAGGCGATCTAAGGCGACCTGTACGCTGTAGAAGTGGACTTTATGTCTTCATCTACTGGTTTGTAAATATCTGTGACTTGGTTCTAAAAGGGCCAATGTCAAATGTTAGTTTCGAGAAAAGGCAAAGATATTGATCATTTTTCTGAATGTTATATATTTCTTATACTTCGCGTCACATTTTTTTACTTGTTCAGTGTTAATGTAAAAAACATTATTTTTATCATGTAAAATTTTTCATCTGCTACTATTTTATCTAAAACATATGCATTTGGCCCTTTTTGGAACTAAAGTTACTGCATCTTAAATGACATTGTTTCATATAATGGAAATATAATTCCATCTCTTTATTATTTGACAATGGCCACTTTTGAATAAAAGATATATTGAAATGGAAACTTTTGGTATAAATAACTCAAAATCTGAAAAAAATGACATTGGCCCTTTTAGAACCAAGCCACTGATATATATTTTAAATAAAAAATCACAAAAAATTGGTTAAGATTTTAAATACACAACAAGTTATTATTCATTTAATTTATTACAGTAAAACTTCTCTAAGGCAGTTAGTCGTGGTGCCGAGAAAAAGTGGTCGTTTGGAGGGGTGGACGCTGAAAAGAGGTGTTTGCCATAACATTGTCTCTAAGCAGTCTTGAAACTATTCTGAACCAAACAGGGCCATTTAGAGGGGTGGCCGGCTAGAGAAGCTTCACTGTTAAACGTCGCCAAGGCACTGCAATAGTTGCCAAGCAAAGCTCTTGGGCTCTCCCGAACCACCTGTGGTTCGTGCACCACAATATAAGAACCAATGCTCCATATAATTTTTATTCAGTTTTCTGATTTACCCTTCTCTGCTCTATAAAGTTTGTCTTGACGTAATAAAAAGTCTTACTCTTTTTTCCCGTACAGTTTCATGATAAACAATACGTTCTCACGAACCAGAAATTGTAACAGAAAGAAAAATCCCCTTTGAAGTTCATGTGAAACGTGCTAGCTCCGCGCATCACTTCATCAAATCCTGGAAAACAACCGCGTGAGAACTTTCCTTTCCTCTAAAGTGTTGCCATTACAGTGCATGATAAAGTTATTGTGCAGTGCAAACTCAAAAATTGACGTCATTTGTGGATGGAATCCACCAAGAAGAGAAAGCAACAAACATAAAAAAAATAATAAATAGTGGCCTATACCTTTTTTTTTTAACAATCCATTTTTTTTCTGTCTAGTCATTTTCTTTTTTTCTTTTTGGAACCCGGTATTTTATGATGACGTAAACGGAGAGGATTGGAAACAACTCCGAAGTCACTATTTACACACCGTCTTTTTCCCCCATTCAGGGAGCGCGAGCAGATTTCGGGAAAGGGGAGAAAAAAGTGCTCACGTGACTAAAATGGAGTGCAATGATTTTTTTATGCACAGAAAGAGAAAAGTCAAGACTTTTCTTTTTCCTTATTTTCAAAGTAGGAGAGGGAGAAAAGTTTGATTCATTCGTGTATATTTTCGACGAGACAGATGTTTAAAAGTCTGCAGTTTTCAAATTTTATCGCTTTTTCCAAATTTTTATTTTTTCGATCACAGTAGAAACATTGCTTTGAGCTCAGATGGAAAATTTTACGGAAAAATTATACGTAGCAGTTATATACAGATAAAGCGCGTAATTTATTACCAAATACACACGATAGATTTCCCCGGAGTCCTCGCTTATAACTGCCATTGAGCAGTCACCAAACCATTTGTAGTTGTTTTATATATTAAAAGTCGAATGTTTCAGTAAATTTTTCCAGAAGAATCCGTATTCTTTTAGACAAGATCTTTGAAAGCGATCTGATAAAATTTCCATTTTGTTGTTCTTGTTACTAATGCCTCCGTGGTAAAATTGTACAGTCCGTAAAATTATAGACTCCAATAAACACAGCCATCAATCATCCTGGTTAATATTTATTCATTATCCAATCGTCAATTAAATGGACGCTCATTATCGATGGTTCTAACAAAGACAATACTGAACATTGATAGAAAATTACATAAGACAAAGCAATGTTGAAAATACATCAAAACATGGACAACAAACGCACTCTACCCTAGAAAAACATAACTAATTTCTGTTACAAATAGATGCGGCTACTGTTTAGCTCACGACATTTATGGGTTAGCCACCATTTTGACAGAGTACCCACAGGGGCGACATCTGGTGGACTTGTATTCTCCTCCCACCCCCTACAAACCACATGGTGGGACTTTCCGGCCCATCGATTTAATGTGCCCATACCCGCCTTAGACACGAGGGAATTCAGTGGTACACCGTGCCCTATCTCCATTTTATAATTATATATCACTTTAAGAGTTCCGGCATTACAAGATTCTCAGAAAAGCACATTTTTTTTCTTAGCATACAACGTGCAATATAAATTCAATAATAAAATTATACAAACCACATGTTTCTGCGATGATTGCATTGCAATCAGATACACCATTTTTATGACGCATTGTCTGTACTTTGAAAATCTATTTATATGGGAATGAAATTTTGTTGTTATCATTTGCCATAATCAAAAGCATATACCTGAACTCCTTTGCGAGTTACCTATAAAATATCTAAACATACTTACCCTGAAGCAAAAATTACTCAGAATAAATCGTTTTCCCTTTCAAGTGATTTAAATTTATTAAATGAACTTTTAAAATTCTACGGGCAAATTGTTCTGAAGCCTTACCTATCGACAAACTGAAAAAAAGTATGCAGACTAAGCTATTAGCTAAACAGTTATATACAAATCTAAGTATAATTTGCATTTGAACTTTTTTTGCATTATGAACTTTTTTAAATCAAACTGTTCAACTATTTATACAGGCACTATGATTTGTATATAAAAGCACATCTAATCAAAAAAATCCTTTCATAAACCTTTTAGCGGGAAAAAACATATAAACATAGTTAAGGGATCAACAGCCGTCCAGAAATCGCATAGTGGTAAGCGTTAAGAAATTTCACGGAGTGGGCTCGATTCAAATTCCGACTAATGCATGGACGTTAGAAAGACCTATATGGTATGCCTATAATAACGGAGCGAACGGATTCGAGGAGAGGAATGGACGACTGTCGAATTTTCAAAAAGGACAAGTGCCCCACAAAAGAGATCAGCCAAGGAAAGAAATATATAAATAACATCGGTAGTTTTAAAACAGTGATGATTACGATGACTTCCTGAAGGTCAATAACTATTATTACTTTTGGTACATTGGATGATCTATAACATCCTGTAATGAAGCAAACAACCTCTTGAATAATCGGTCCCCGAAATCCTATGGCTGTTATTCAGTTTTTCAAAGCTTGCTGACTTCGCTCTTGAGAAATACTTCAGCAAATTTTGTCAGAGCAGTCAGTCTTTTGTTTAATTTATTACGGCAAGTCGTAAATTAAGGGGACTCACGACCCTTAAGTCGAGGAAATAAGGCATATTTTCATACTTTTTTGACTCATTGTATCTATTTCAATTTACTCCCAATTTTTCCAAATCTTATGTATAGTATAAATTGACATATTTATTTTAATAAACAAATTTTCAACTCTCAAAATAATTTAAAATTTTTTTTTAAAATGCTTTAGATATATCTTGTTTTTTAAGTATTTTTATTGTATACTGGCTTGCGCGCAGAACTATGAAATTAATTTTACACTTAAATGTATAATTCCTGTTTTATATTTAAAACAAAAAATTCAAAATACAATTGAACATAAAACATTCAACATTAAAACATTGTTTCATTTTTTTAAAAACTGCTCAGAATATACTTAAAATTTCCTTAAATTTTTGCATTAATATACCCCTGAAAAAATAACAAAATGTGCAGTGATTGCAATAATTCTGGTTCAGACGCAATAAAATAACATGATTATACAATGATAAAAATTTCATGGAATTATGTTTCATAGTTTTTGAGATATCAGTTGCGGAATGATGCAAAATTACATTTTGAGAAAAATGAGTTTAAAATTTTTCTTACCATAAACTTGATCAGTAATTAAATATTTAGAATATCAATATCTCCGGAACTAATCGGAATACTTTCATGCGGTTTGCTTTATTTTGTTCAGAAATGATCAGGCTTTAACATATATTTTTTTTAAAAAATCGAATGTTTTAAAGATTTAAGAGTAGTGAATCCCCTTAAATTGCCGTAATAACAAGCAACTTTAAAAGCTGCTAAAAAGTGTAGCTCGATAAACACTTTTTTTGCTGTTTATCGAGCTATAAAGTTGGATGTACAATTATGACCTTTTTAAAATTATCTGAGTAAAGGAAAGTGATATAATCAGTACTGTACATATACGTATGAGCATATCGTATTTTCTGTCCCGTAGATTTGCAATGTTGTTTATAACGACAATACTAAGCAACATGAAAATCTATGTTTGACTCGTCGATTCTCTCGTGTATCCCATTTATATTCGGTTTTAAAGTTAATTTTTCGTTATCTGAATCTATATACAGAAGGTCGTTCGCACTTTATGGAAACGATTTTGATAGTTAAGTTTTATGTATAAATGCCTTATTTTATGCGGTGATTTGCTTCTAACTGATAGCCATGATTCTTGACAATAGCTCTAGCTCGAATTTTCCATGAAAGTAAATTTTTGCTTAGTAATGTCATGTCAGTTTTACCTCATTCCTCTTGGACCGTTTTCCAAAGTCCGTTCAGTGTTGTTAGACGCCGTTTTCCTAAGGCTCGTATTAAAAAACCGAAATCGCAAAAGTCCACTAGAGAAGAGTCAGGTTCACTGGAGAAGAGTAATTTTACAGGTATTTCATTAAATGGGATACATTTTATTCCTGTTTCTGATTCTTTCTTTGCTAAATAAGCGGCAGTTGATTTAGACGTGGAACTAGAGGCTTTGTCCATAAGAAGCTTAACTTTATAAACGTCCTTTCCATATATGACTGGGATTTCTTCTTAAAAAATTGGTTCTAAACTATTCTGCTGATAGTAGAGTGAATTAGTTTTTGCTTTACTTGACACTTTTATTTTTAATTTCCTTTATAACAAAATCCTGCTATTATCATGAACTCCTTTAAGAACTTTTCTGTACACTGACGTAGCCATTTCGTACGGTCATTCCAGTCAGTTGAGCAATAGAAAATTAATCTTTTTTACTAATGGATCTTTGAGTCGGCGTATTTTCCTTTAGGATCAGAGACTTCACTTTCTTGATATTTACCTGCGTTCGAACAGTCTTAGGATGAGGCTTAGTGGTCATGTTTTCATTTTTACTTTCAGTTAGACCTTTTTTCCCTTTCAAATTTAATATATTATAAATAATTATTTTTGAAATGCCATAACCGAAAAATTTACACAACTTTATAATTTGTTGATACGAATATTTCTCCCCGGAAAGTGCAGTTAAGTAACCTTCGAGCCATCTATCAATTTTAGGAGTCATTTTCAAAATAAATCTTTTATTTTACATTCCAATCAAAGCAAAACAATAGTGGACGATTATTCTGAACTTGCCAAATATTTATCTCAAAATGCAAACGCCAAACACAAATTACAAAATCGTTTCCATAAAGTGCGAACGACCTTCTGTATTTTTTTATTAAGGTCCTATCAGATTCGTGCAGCTCAAGATTATGCTTTGGAGAAATTTTTTCAATGATGGTCGACTTGAATGGAAAGTATTTTTTAAAAAATTCCTCTCCATAATAGAAAGAGAAATTTTTATTTCCGCTATCTTATTCATTTTAGACATTTAGTCCACCGAATGAAATAATGAGCGTTTAAAACACAATATACACCTTTTTTGTCTGAATGATTTTAATTTAAAAATATTTTTGGCATTTCTCTCTATTCTAAAAAGAACTAACTGCCGCTGCCGCCGCCGCCGATGTCAAAAGCTTGTGACTCTATCTCCTCCGAAACCGCTGGGGGTATGGGGTCGAGACCGATACCAATCGATGCAGAACAATGTGGGGAAGAAAGTAAGACATGTCTAATATTCGTCGGACTTTAAGTTTTTTTTAAATTTTATGTTTTGTGGGAAAATATTGACTTTTTCATGTTCAGATTACGATAACTCGCCAAAAAAGGATCGTAGAATTTTTTTTTTTTTTACAATCTAAGACTACAGACATTTCTCCTTCAAACAAGACCTCATTTGTTTAAAAATAATTTAAAACAGACTGATATTTTTATTAAAATTGAAAACCCTTTTTTTGGAAAAATTTATGCGTTTCGAGATATATAAATTCGATGCGCTCAGACTTATTATGTTACAAAGAAAATATTTATATCAACTGGAAGATGAAAGCTTTCTCATTCATATAAACTTCATTTCAAGTCTCTATCTTAAAATTTCGATTTTTAATTGAATTTTAAAGAAATACTTCAAAAAAATCTTCTCATTCGCTTCCTTTGAAAGAAGATCCGATTTTTCACCCATTCATCCATTTCGCCGGGCTTCATCCATTTCGTCGGGAGGGGGGGGGAAGCTTCAACTGTAAACAAATGAATGACTCAATCGCTGTAAAAAAACTATTGAGTCATTCATTCACTTGATTCACCAGAGGAGCGAGCGTAGCGAGGCTAGGGGCGAAGCCCCTAGTGTATTAAAAAATGAATAAGTAAAAAATATCTTTCGCTGTTAGAGGGTGCAAATTAAAAAAAAAATGTACAATAAATGTCGACAGCCATTAGATGCATAAAAGACTGAGCTGAGCGAATCCTATTGGATTCGTTCTGCTACTACAGAGTCCTAGAGAAAAATCAATGTATAAAGAACCACTGCTTGGAAATCAGGAACAACGAAAACATACCAAATCATATTTTTATATTCTATATAAGAATCTTTTGACGTAGTCTTGGAAAAAAATAATTTGAGTATGTCTTACAACGCACCGGACGGCATGAGTGTTAGAGAAAGTTGTAAAGTCACGTGTTTTGTGCGGTTGCGATCCGCTAAGAGCCTTCCACAGCTGCAAGATTTAAAAAACACAAGCCATGCGTACCCCTGCATTCTAAATTTCTGTGGGGGATTAAAAACGATACCAACAAATGCCGCCAGAATTTTTGTCCTGAAAGTTAATTTCCAGGCATAGCGGTTTCTTTAACAAACTGTGGGGAACTGTTTGGAAAACAGAAGCGTCTCCCATCACCGTCGTAAAGTTGTCTTTTCTTAGCAATAGCTTCATGCGAGTTGACATCGGCGGGCCATAAAGATGGCTTAACTATGCATCGATACGAAGAACTGTCACCAACAAAATTGCCGGCACCCTCTCTGAAAAACAGATGCATTTTCGAGTAATGGGGATAGACGCCGACAGAGAAAACACCACGAGAGATAGTCAGAGACTTGTGTTTTTGGAGAGATGTTGGTTGTGACGCGCCCCGAGCGGACGTGATTTTTAAGCTCCTGTTTGGGACTAGATGGGTCCCGGAGCGTGCGTTGTAAAACCTGCACTTCAATTAACTAATTATGTTGTACCCTTTTAATGTTTTTTTGTAAATAAATTTCATTGTTAAGTTTCTGTTTAAGAATTGACCTTTTCATTATAATTACGACTCTGTCTTTCTTGGTCATGAATTCAATAGAAGTAAAATAAAAAAAGCTCCAGAGAATTGCCTTAACAACCTATCATGATGCCACAACGTCTAATCAGAAACTTATTTCTCGATCTACTTCCAAGATTTTTACGAAAGAACGATGGGCAAATGGCTAGGGCTCCGGCATTCCGTACCAGAGTCTGGGGGTTCGAGTCCCACTGTTGGTATGGACGTTTGTAGCCGTTAGGAATCAGCTTGAAGCAGGAAGTCCCGGTATGATGAGCCCTCTCGGATGGCAAAAAATTAACCGTAGCGCTCCAAACCAAACCAAGATTTTTACGAATATGAACTGCAGAATGTTTTGATAACATAACTGGATATTTTAAGTGTTTAGTTATACATCTAGACGACATAATTACCATCTTTTAGTAAATGGACTGAGCAAAATTCTAAGGCCGTCCGCACACGGAGCGACTCAAAAGAAACTGAACTGGTTAGCGACTGAAATTGCTTATCGGTTGCAAACTTGTTAGTGATGCGGCTCCGCACACGGGCTGACTCAAAAGTGATTCAAATCAATAGTTTGCGACCTGTCATGGAAGGAAGAACATCATTATTCCGGGCATTATTTTTAGCTAAATTATTATCAGAAATTAATTTATTTTAAAAAATCGTCACAATAGATTGTCTTTGATCAATCGTTTAAAAATGGACTGTATATATGGGCGCACATATTCCATACAACAAAAAACGTTAGAATTTCATTTCATCACTAGGCAGAAGTCACGTGACTCGTGTACGTCATTTGGCAGCTTGCCAAAAGAGCGGCTGTAACATAGATTGTGTAATAACACGCACAACGCAAGAGAAACTGGCGACTGAAGTTGCTAGCGACTCGACACGTTGAGTTGCCTGCGACTGATTACAAACGCGTTGCTGACGGGTTTGTAACCAGTTGCGCCATGTGCGTGGCTCCATTCAATTACATAGGTTACGACTCATCACGGACTGGTTTGTGATTGGAGTCGGTTATCAGTTTCTTTTGAGTTGCTCAGTGTGCGGACGGCCTTAGAGTTATACATGGGATTAACGTTTTAAATACATATATCACACGTCACAATATTAAAATAATTATAAATGCACTTTAAAATATGTCCATTTCATGGTAACAATATAGTAACAGCGACTATCTTGCACAATTTTGAGCTTATAGTATATGTCCCAAGACACCCTGGACTGCACATTTTACTGACGAAGGTGAAAATAGATCGTCTGAAAAATTCCTCGAAATCGTGCTAGGGAGATGTCTCCTTGGAAACACGGCAAAAATTTCTTAAATTCTTTCATTCGAGGTGCATCGAGTCGAAACGTCAACGCAAAAGGCATAAAACCAAAAATTTATGCCATTTCAAAGCAATTCCTTCCCCTTTTACCCCAAAGTAAAAAGGAAAAAAAAATTACAAAAAATCGAAAACTACGGGCCCATAATTCTCAGGCAACTCTATTCGCAAATTATTTTTTTCACCCTGTTCTCACACTTTTTTTTTATTCTCTCTTGCCACCCCCTTTTTTACGGCATAAAAGGGGAAGTTTGGAAACAGCGGTAAATTTATATTTGAGCACCGTCTTTTCTATATATGCTTTCTTTTCCCGGGTATGGAAAAATTTCGCTGCTGAGATGTGACGGGAAGGTATTTGGATTTTGGGAGAGATGTTTCAAACCTGAGATTTCTTTTTCCTCGTTTGGGGTGTTCATGACAGGGACTACTGAAGTTGACTTACTCTTTTCAGTTCCTCGACCGATTTACCATTATAAGTAAGCATCTGCTTTAAATGAAAATAATTGGCAAACTCTTTAATAAAATTACAGCGGAGAAATAAACGTGATTACCGGTTAAATGTAGGATCCGTAGCAAAATCAAAATTCTCTGGAGTGTACTTTCCACCCCCTTGACAGTTTGGAGATGGGTCTCGAGGGCAGAGAATAAAATCACAGGGTCTCTTCACTGCATTCTACGAGATGTTTTAAATTTTTAAGCTGTTTTAGTAACTTTTTTTAAGTTTGCATTTTAAATAATAATTTGAGGGTTATAAAATTTATATCACGAGAAAGATCATAAAAATTCCTTTAAAATGAGATGTTTTTCGAATCTTTACCTCCCTTTTCTGTTTTTTGGTGAATTTTTAAAGATTAATTATTAGAATTTAATTTATTAAATGCTGATCACGCGATTTCTTTTTCTGGTACTTTAAATAAATTTATCTTCACGTGCATAAGAACTAAATAGGCAAAAAAAATTTTTCTTGCTAATGCGGCAGACGATTGGACAATATACAAAAAATAATGTTCGTTAATAATTAAAATAAATCTTTTAAAAGAAAAAGGCGTGCCGGAGAATGGCTAGGTTCGAACCGCTAGCGTCAGAACAGAAGCCCACCGCGATAGCACCACGATAAGGATCGTTGAAATCTTCGGAACAAAAAGCGGTAGAAGACAGTAGCGGAAACAATGGAGATTGTTAGGATTAAGCCCCTAACTTTATTTCTACTGATTAGATATACAATATATATAGCCTATGTCCATCTGGAATACTGTACCTTTCAAACAGTGAAAGAATTTTTCAAATAGGCACAGTAGTTCTGAAGATTACCCTCCACGTACAAAATCGCTCTCTCTTTATATATAGGTATAGATGGTAAGCATGATGCATTCTCATTAATTTTGCTTATAACTTTTGAAGTTACAAAGCGTTTCATCATCTCACTTCTTGTAGGGTTTCTAAAATGAAGAAGAACCATACATGGACAATAAAGCTGCTTTTAAAAATCTTTTGGTACCTTTATAACCAGATGGGAGCCCATTCAGTTGAATAAAAACCGTCTTATTATTAGTGCCCACTTCTTCATCTTTCGATCTCAGCCTATGTGTACCAACGACATCAATTACAGACCCCCAAGTCTCACATACAGCTTCAGAGACTGGCATTGAAATAACGAAAACAAGTGACTTTAGAAATGTAGGAAGTTTTTCCTTCAGTTCATGGAATGCAATTTTAAATAAATGCTTCAGATCTGGTGCATCACCCTCAGTAACAATTGTGTATACTCTATTGCACATCCATTCATTGAATATCTGATATTCAAACCACAGAGTCTTTCTTAAGTCCACGGAAGACTCCACAAAAGGAAACACATTTAAAATGTCATCGAAGCTATCTTCAGTGAGTCCCTTGTTCGGGTTTGCTTCCTCTATGCTAACATTGTTTTTTGGATAAACCAAAAAATTATAGTTGAACAAAACACTTCTCTGGTCAATGACAGAAAAAAATGTTGGTTTACCATCTGATTCATTTTCACAGAAATATACACTGAACTGTTCAATTAGAGCTTTTACATAGTTTGATAGGTGTGATGAAGCGCTTTCGATTTGAAAGAAAAATTAAAATTTTTAGAGAGATAAAGTGATCGAAGGCTGTTTTCATCACATTTCGGTTAGAATGCTAGGAAGCCGCCTTTGATTAGAGGACGGAACAGTAGTCTGTACGCTCAGCCAATTTAAAAGCGGCGGTGCGCGATAGGGGGTAGGTGATTCCAGACGCAGATAAGGAGATGGCACCAGGGTTTGACATTAAAGTAAAATACCCTATTGTAAAGAATTTATTGGACATGTAGACCGCAAAACACGTGGACTGGACTTTGGGTGGTCTCTGTATGACGTAATTAAGACATGCATGGGTTATAGGATTATCCAATCCGAGAAATGAAAATGGAGGCTAAGTGGTGGATTTTTGAAAGCTTTCCTGAATGGATTAGGAGTCACGAGAAGGCGTGGACATTGTTATAAAAAAACAAATAAATAGAAGACTTAGAGTTTTTTACGAAGATTCTCTTCTGCGTGCGGGCCCGGTTGACTTTTACCGGTGCTTTAGCATTGCAGGGGGATGAAGAGATTGGAATTTCAAAACGTCTGAGACCGGTTGAGCATTCCCGGGAGTTGTCCGACAGTACGAGAAAGAGGTTTCGTTTTCCGGAAACCGGTTGATCTTTCCTAGTGCCTTAGCATCGAAAGTGATGAAAAGATTGGCAGTTTTAAATATTGGAGATCCGGACGAGTCTTCCCGGAGCTGAGAGTGATTTTGAGCAAGAGAATAGAAACGGGATTATAGAGAGGATGCGCCTTAATGTTGGAGATCTGGTCGAGTCTTCCCGGAATTGAGCGTGACTTTGGATCAAGAGAAGTCGATGTCATTATTTTCCTGATGAGTGCCCCATCATTTTGAAAAGAGTAGAAGAATACCCACGACAGCCTAGAGACGCAGCGCACCCACTACCTAGAAGGAAGAAGCGATACCCCATGCCTAAGCAGAGCTTCGACGCCAGAGTCCCAGTGCTGTATCGTCAAACTGAGTGAGTGAAAGTTAAATTTTGTTTTGTTCAGACCCCACCGAGCTAAATGAAAGATTAGTGCGGGAACAGTGTTTTTTTTTGTAAAGATAATTTTGATAAATAGGAGTTCTTGGCTATGAGTTAGTTTAATAATTATATGCTCCCTGAATCCAAAAGGTGTAGATTTAATTAAATACATGTCATTCGATATGAATCGAGGAGAAAATGCTAAAAGATTAGTAAAATGTGTAAACTGTGTGCGAAGATTTGGTAATTCAGTTTTTTTTTTGTAAATAGATAAGGTTGTAAATAAATCAATTTTATTTTGTTACATTGGAGTCAGTCATCTTTATCTTCGCAGTTGACCTAAAGGAAAGTTATTACCTAGTTATTAGAAGCAAAGTTATTTGACCTGATCGTTTGCCAGAATGTCTAGAACCTTGGGTTGTATTCAACCAAATAAATAAAAAAAACACAACGCACCCAAATACCTATAAATTATAAATAATTTGTACTAACCCAAATAATATACGAATCTCGCCCAAAGAAATAAATAATTTTAAGACAGGCAACACGACAAATGGTGACCGTGACTCAGTCTCATGGTGTGTTAGGGACTTCAGAGATAAAAATTTTTTTGTTTTTCAAAGTGAAGGGAGCCGCGTATTAAAATTATTTTGAAAGCGCGCGATGTTTGAAATTTAAATGTGTATTTGCCATATTTAATTTTGAAGGTATATGAATAAGTGTATGAAATCACAATAAATTTTTTGTTCGGTAAATGGTCCCGACCAGGATAATAAAAATAATTTGTGTTAGGCTAGAATCGTGAAAATTTTTTTTGCTTTACAAAAAAACAGTTACAGTTTTTTTTGTCTTTAAGAAAATTTTTGGTCTTTACAAATTTTGTGGAGAAGGGAGCAGCGCGTAAGAATTTTTAGAGCGGGAGTGTTTTGAAAATATGTTCGTATATTTGCCACAATTATTATTATTGAGTGTAATTTTGTTTTGAAGAGTGTGACAATATTGATTTTATGTTAAGATTGTTTGAAGTGTGAATATATGAATGCAAATATTTTAATTTTAACTAAGTGAATTAAAGAGTGTTTTTAGAAAGAGTTTGTTGAGTTGGTTAAAGATAGATAAGAAATATTTATGTTTTGATTTATATGAAGTGTTTAAAAATTTATGTATATTGTAGATATTGTAGAGATGATAGATTGAATTGAGGTGTATTTTTGAAAAATATTTTGAATAAGTTAAAAGTAGTTGTTGGCAGAAAATTTGTTTGATATCAGTTGATAGATAATATTTAAGTGTGATTTTGAAAATTCTATTAAAATGAGAAAATCAATAGATAGTTAAGATTTGAGTAACAGTTGAGAAATTATTGAATTGAGTACAAGTGTGTTGATCGATAGTAATTAGTGGTACTTGGTATAGATATGAATTCTTTGAAAAGACAAGTGTGTCAATTTAAGTATAGAATTTGTCAGATAATATTTTTGCAATTACATTGAGAATAGAATTGTGTTTTGTTTTGATTTGTTGTGCATATATGTGTATTTTGGGGGAAATTAGCGTTTTTTAAGTTTGGGATTGTGAGTCATAGTTTAATTACGTATAAAGAATTTGAATGCATAATGTTAGGAGAAGTAATATTATAATGAGAGAATTCTTGCATATTGAGTAATGATAGGTAAACGAATGATCGGTAATGTGAGGTGTAAAATTTAAAAATTGGAGTTATTTGAGTTAGATCAAGAAGGTTGTATCGCGAATGTGTTGCAAAGCCATCGTCAGTTGGGTAAAATTGAAATAGGAAGTTTAGATCAAAAGTTAGAGTAGAGGTGATTTGGAATGAAAGATGGTTAACGGTAAGCAAAAGCGCAAATCATAGTCAGATTTGTTTCAGTCTATAAACGATAAATAATGTGAGGTGGATTATATTGCATTTAATCTGCCAAAAAGGTTATAGCTGAAGGAGTGCTGAGTTAAGGATGGGAAATAAGAATTTTCGATACATTGTTGGAGTAGAGGTGTTTATAACGAAAAGTGGGTTAGTTATAGGCATAAATGGTCAGAATTGCCACAGTATAAAAAAACTAAACTTTTGATGGATGGATTGCATTAGTTGTTAGGTGCTATGAAAATAAAATTTACGATTGTTTACCCTGGGGTGAATAATAAGTCAGTGTAGTGAAGTTTTAGATATGAATTTAGTGAAGCATGTGCGTAGAATTAGTAGAGATATGTGGTATTAGAAAGATGGCGGTTGTTTTTAAGAATTACACAAAGTAAAAGCTGGTCGCGACGCGGTGCTTTGTGCAGTTGTTCTAGGAAAGTGCGGTGTTAGCTTTTGTTTACGGAAATAGTATGTTGGGGGAATTGTGGTCGGAGAAAGGAGATGTTTTTCGTTTCCTCCCCTCCCCCCCTCAGGAGAGGTGCACGGGGAAAGAACTGTTTTGTGTGCAGGCTGGCTATGTTGTGCTGGGGAGGAATTTTAACAATTTGAACAAAGGAGGTTTTTTTTTGAAAGCAAACCGTTTGGTTTTGGTTTAGGGATTCCTCATAACTTGGAAGTTGTTCAGGGCTGCAGAGCTGAATGACCCCAAGGACAATGGGGATTTAGAAAGTAAATTTGATCGATAGGTAGGTGTTGAAGGGTTGTTTACGATAAGGTAGGCGTGGTAAATATAAATTTTGTAAGGATGTTTGAGTTTAAAATGTCGCAAATTGTTTAAAACAGTCTTTTTGGAGAATAAATGCAAATTTTTGGCCAGAATTTCATTTATTTATCTAAAATGCTAGGGTGAACGAAATAGGTTAATGACTAACTAAAATAAGAAGTTTAAATATGCGGCTTAGGAGACAAAGGCAAATAATAGAGTGGTTGTTTTAATGGTTATAGATGTTTGGAAAATGAAAAGAATTATGGGTTTTGGTGTTATCAAGTGTTAGTGGTTGAGTTTTGGGGGAATCCTTGGTGCTAAGGGGAGAAAAAAATTTATGTTTCGCAAATCTAGTATGTAGTAGAGGAATTGTGAATTGAATGAGTTCAGGTTTGTCGTGCGCTTTTGAATAAGGGAGCTTAGTTTGGTTTTCGTGAGTGAAGTGCGGGGTTTGAAAAAGTTTTGGGCGTTTTTAGCATCGGTTCTTTTGACGATAATGAGGAAATGGGTTTGAATTATGATTTAAAAAAAAAAAAATATGAGTCTTAGGAAGGTTTCGTAGGAAGGTCATTTGTGAATACTCAATTTATACATAAATATGAATTTAAGTTAATGAATTTATTTTGAAAGGTACAAAAATATTGTGAGAAGTGTGTTGAAAATGTAACAAAATTTTATATGCTTGGTATTTAGTTGTGAATGTGGCAAATATACTGTGAGATATATTTTAATGTGTTAATTATTTTTGTTTATAAGTAAATTTTGTGAATAATGAGGAATAGGGTTAGAATAGAGTTTAATTGCGTGCAAAATGATATATAGAGAGATGAAGAATTTATGCTTTGTGATAGTGTTTTGGGTCTGAACTCTGCAAATCATGATTTTGTATGGTGATTAATTATGTCGACATGGTTCATATAGATCTTCGATGTTTTCACTCAGAACATTTGATTAAAAGAATGAAATTTTGAATTCAGAACTCTAATAAGTGCATAGGTTGGTGGTCTTCTCTTACCTAAATTAAAGGTATAGATCACATGATTAAAGAAGGTCAATGGAGTCAGGAGTAAGTGTTTTGATGTTTTGTTTTAGTGTTTATAAACAGTGTATGAGGACTTATGATGTGAACAAGTTTTTTTTCAGACATGGATGGTAAGAAGTTTTGTAATTGATGTGATTATGTTTTATTGAGTGTCATGAATTATATAAGTAGTACATGAGAATTTTGTAAACTTTTCGAGGAAGGGAG
Source organism: Dolomedes plantarius (assembly GCA_907164885.2). Taxonomy (NCBI): domain Eukaryota; kingdom Metazoa; phylum Arthropoda; class Arachnida; order Araneae; family Dolomedidae; genus Dolomedes; species Dolomedes plantarius. The sequence continues at coordinate 180,769,165 of OU015498.1, read as the reverse complement.
CATATTTTTACGTGTTTGGTGTTTGGTTAGTTTTTTTTTTCGGAGGAGGGAGCGTATGTGATGAAGCGCTTTCGATTTGAAAGAAAAATTAAAATTTTTAGAGAGATAAAGTGATCGAAGGCTGTTTTCATCACATTTCGGTTAGAATGCTAGGAAGCCGCCTTTGATTAGAGGACGGAACAGTAGTCTGTACGCTCAGCCAATTTAAAAGCGGCGGTGCGCGATAGGGGGTAGGTGATTCCAGACGCAGATAAGGAGATGGCACCAGGGTTTGACATTAAAGTAAAATACCCTATTGTAAAGAATTTATTGGACATGTAGACCGCAAAACACGTGGACTGGACTTTGGGTGGTCTCTGTATGACGTAATTAAGACATGCATGGGTTATAGGATTATCCAATCCGAGAAATGAAAATGGAGGCTAAGTGGTGGATTTTTGAAAGCTTTCCTGAATGGATTAGGAGTCACGAGAAGGCGTGGACATTGTTATAAAAAAACAAATAAATAGAAGACTTAGAGTTTTTTACGAAGATTCTCTTCTGCGTGCGGGCCCGGTTGACTTTTACCGGTGCTTTAGCATTGCAGGGGGATGAAGAGATTGGAATTTCAAAACGTCTGAGACCGGTTGAGCATTCCCGGGAGTTGTCCGACAGTACGAGAAAGAGGTTTCGTTTTCCGGAAACCGGTTGATCTTTCCTAGTGCCTTAGCATCGAAAGTGATGAAAAGATTGGCAGTTTTAAATATTGGAGATCCGGACGAGTCTTCCCGGAGCTGAGAGTGATTTTGAGCAAGAGAATAGAAACGGGGTTATAGAGAGGATGCGCCTTAATGTTGGAGATCTGGTCGAGTCTTCCCGGAATTGAGCGTGACTTTGGATCAAGAGAAGTCGATGTCATCATTTTCCTGATGAGTGCCCCATCATTTTGAAAAGAGTAGAAGAATACCCACGACAGCCTAGAGACGCAGCGCACCCACTACCTAGAAGGAAGAAGCGATACCCCATGCCTAAGCAGAGCTTCGACGCCAGAGTCCCAGTGCTGTATCGTCAAACTGAGTGAGTGAAAGTTAAATTTTGTTTTGTTCAGACCCCACCGAGCTAAATGAAAGATTAGTGCGGGAACAGTGTTTTTTTTTTGTAAAGATAATTTTGATAAATAGGAGTTCTTGGCTATGAGTTAGTTTAATAATTATATGCTCCCTGAATCCAAAAGGTGTAGATTTAATTAAATACATGTCATTCGATATGAATCGAGGAGAAAATGCTAAAAGATTAGTAAAATGTGTAAACTGTGTGCGAAGATTTGGTAATTCAGTTTTTTTTTTGTAAATAGATAAGGTTGTAAATAAATCAATTTTATTTTGTTACATTGGAGTCAGTCATCTTTATCTTCGCAGTTGACCTAAAGGAAAGTTATTACCTAGTTATTAGAAGCAAAGTTATTTGACCTGATCGTTTGCCAGAATGTCTAGAACCTTGGGTTGTATTCAACCAAATAAATAAAAAAAACACAACGCACCCAAATACCTATAAATTATAAATAATTTGTACTAACCCAAATAATATACGAATCTCGCCCAAAGAAATAAATAATTTTAAGACAGGCAACACGACAAATGGTGCCGTGACCAGGATAATAAAAATAATTTGTGTTAGGCTAGAATCGTGAAAATACGGGGAAAGAACTGTTTTGTGTGCAGGCTGGCTATGTTGTGCTGGGGAGGAATTTTAACAATTTGAACAAAGGAGGTTTTTTTTTGAAAGCAAACCGTTTGGTTTTGGTTTAGGGATTCCTCATAACTTGGAAGTTGTTCAGGGCTGCAGAGCTGAATGACCCCAAGGACAATGGGGATTTAGAAAGTAAATTTGATCGATAGGTAGGTGTTGAAGGGTTGTTTACGATAAGGTATGCGAGGTAACTATAAAAATTGGTAAGGATGTTTGAATTTAAAATGTCGCAAATTGTTTAAAACAGCCTTTTTGGAGAATAAATGAAAATTTTTGGCCAGAATTTCATTTATTTATCTAAAATGCTGGGGGAACGAAATAGGTTAATGACTAACTAAAATAAGAAGTTTAAATATGCGGCTTAGGAGACAAAGGCAAATAATAGAGTGGTTGTTTTAATGGTTTTAGATGTTTGGAAAATGAAAAGAATTATGGGTTTTGGTGTTATCAAGTGTTAGTGGTTGAGTTTTGTGGGAATCCTTGGTGCTAAGGGGAGAAAAAAAATTTATGTTTCGCAAATCTAGTATGTAGTAGGGGAATTGTTAATTGAATGAGTTCAGGTTTGTCGTGCGCTTTTGAATAAGGGAGCTTAGTTTGGTTTTCGTGAGTGAAGTGCGGGGTTTGAAAAAGTTTTGGGCGTTTTTAGCATCGGTTCTTTTGACGATAATGAGGAAATGGGTTTGAATTATGATTTAAAAAAAAAAAAATATGAGTCTTAGGAAGGTTTCGTAGGAAGGTCATTTGTGAATACTCAATTTATACATAAATATGAATTTAAGTTAATGAATTTATTTTGAAAGGTACAAAAATATTGTGAGAAGTGTGTTGAAAATGTAACAAAATTTTATATGCTTGGTATTTAGTTGTGAATGTGGCAAATATACTGTGAGATATATTTTAATGTGTTAATTATTTTTGTTTATAAGTAAATTTTGTGAATAATGAGGAATAGGGTTAGAATAGAGTTTAATTGCGTGCAAAATGATATATAGAGAGATGAAGAATTTATGCTTTGTGATAGTGTTTTGGGTCTGAACTCTGCAAATCATGATTTTGTATGGTGATTAATTATGTCGACATGGTTCATATAGATCTTCGATGTTTTCACTCAGAACATTTGATTAAAAGAATGAAATTTTGAATTCAGAACTCTAATAAGTGCATAGGTTGGTGGTCTTCTCTTACCTAAATTAAAGGTATAGATCACATGATTAAAGAAGGTCAATGGAGTCAGGAGTAAGTGTTTTGATGTTTTGTTTTAGTGTTTATAAACAGTGTATGAGGACTTATGATGTGAACAAGTTTTTTTTCAGACATGGATGGTAAGAAGTTTTGTAATTGATGTGATTATGTTTTATTGAGTGTCATGAATTATATAAGTAGTACATGAGAATTTTGTAAACTTTTCGAGGAAGGGAGCATATTTTTACGTGTTTGGTGTTTGGTTAGTTTTTTTTTCGGAGGAGGGAGCGTATGTGATGAAGCGCTTTCGATTTGAAAGAAAAATTAAAATTTTTAGAGAGATAAAGTGATCGAAGGCTGTTTTCATCACATTTCGGTTAGAATGCTAGGAAGCCGCCTTTGATTAGAGGACGGAACAGTAGTCTGTACGCTCAGCCAATTTAAAAGCGGCGGTGCGCGATAGGGGGTAGGTGATTCCAGACGCAGATAAGGAGATGGCACCAGGGTTTGACATTAAAGTAAAATACCCTATTGTAAAGAATTTATTGGACATGTAGACCGCAAAACACGTGGACTGGACTTTGGGTGGTCTCTGTATGACGTAATTAAGACATGCATGGGTTATAGGATTATCCAATCCGAGAAATGAAAATGGAGGCTAAGTGGTGGATTTTTGAAAGCTTTCCTGAATGGATTAGGAGTCACGAGAAGGCGTGGACATTGTTATAAAAAAACAAATAAATAGAAGACTTAGAGTTTTTTACGAAGATTCTCTTCTGCGTGCGGGCCCGGTTGACTTTTACCGGTGCTTTAGCATTGCAGGGGGATGAAGAGATTGGAATTTCAAAACGTCTGAGACCGGTTGAGCATTCCCGGGAGTTGTCCGACAGTACGAGAAAGAGGTTTCGTTTTCCGGAAACCGGTTGATCTTTCCTAGTGCCTTAGCATCGAAAGTGATGAAAAGATTGGCAGTTTTAAATATTGGAGATCCGGACGAGTCTTCCCGGAGCTGAGAGTGATTTTGAGCAAGAGAATAGAAACGGGATTATAGAGAGGATGCGCCTTAATGTTGGAGATCTGGTCGAGTCTTCCCGGAATTGAGCGTGACTTTGGATCAAGAGAAGTCGATGTCATTATTTTCCTGATGAGTGCCCCATCATTTTGAAAAGAGTAGAAGAATACCCACGACAGCCTAGAGACGCAGCGCACCCACTACCTAGAAGGAAGAAGCGATACCCCATGCCTAAGCAGAGCTTCGACGCCAGAGTCCCAGTGCTGTATCGTCAAACTGAGTGAGTGAAAGTTAAATTTTGTTTTGTTCAGACCCCACCGAGCTAAATGAAAGATTAGTGCGGGAACAGTGTTTTTTTTTTAAAGATAATTTTGATAAATAGGAGTTCTTGGCTATGAGTTAGTTTAATAATTATATGCTCCCTGAATCCAAAAGGTGTAGATTTAATTAAATACATGTCATTCGATATGAATCGAGGAGAAAATGCTAAAAGATTAGTAAAATGTGTAAACTGTGTGCGAAGATTTGGTAATTCAGTTTTTTTTTTGTAAATAGATAAGGTTGTAAATAAATCAATTTTATTTTGTTACATTGGAGTCAGTCATCTTTATCTTCGCAGTTGACCTAAAGGAAAGTTATTACCTAGTTATTAGAAGCAAAGTTATTTGACCTGATCGTTTGCCAGAATGTCTAGAACCTTGGGTTGTATTCAACCAAATAAATAAAAAAAACACAACGCACCCAAATACCTATAAATTATAAATAATTTGTACTAACCCAAATAATATACGAATCTCGCCCAAAGAAATAAATAATTTTAAGACAGGCAACACGACAATAGGCATAAGAAATTACCTCTTAGATCATCACATTCACTAGCTTTGTGTTGTGATCTAAGACTCTTTAAGCTAATTGGTTTCTCAGGAAGGGGAACGCCATGTTATGTACTGGAAATACCACTATTTGATGAAGGAAACATTTTCAGTGCTGTTGATAACAAGAGAAGAGGTACGTAATGCTGCGTACTGCCACAAAAAAAAAATGTTCGAGAGTTGTGAACAATTTTTAAAACATTTTATTGGTGCAGACAAAAAATGTCCAAAATTTGCGGACAATTTTTGAAATTGTTTACATTAGTGCAGACTAAAACTGTCCTCAAGGGGTTTTCTATGTCCGCGACGACGTCGCCGTGTCGCGGTGTTTCTGACACTGGGTATATATATATATATTAATTTTTTTTTACATTGATTGCATACACTGACCGTTGTATTTAATTTAAATGTACTGCGTAGCGAAGTGCGGGTTTTCAGCTAGTGCAAAATTAAAATGCTACGAGTCATTCATAATTCTTTCTTAGTTTTCTGAGTTACAAAGTAACTTTATGGAGGGAGATTACCCAAATACACGGTACTTAGCGGTAGTTATTTTCATACGGCTCGATGTTGTGCCATACTGTGCACGACCGACTTGCTAAAAAGGCTGTATCGCGCTGGAGCTAAACGGATATACTCACGTCGTAAGGTACTGTAGGGGGGGGGGTTAAAACATTTTTTCCTGCTCTAAATATCTTAGGAAAAAAGTTTTGATTATGTTCTCTAGGGCCTTGTTCCCACTGCTTTCGGAGCATAGCGTTCCTTTGCTGGCGACAAGATTGTTGACATTTAAATTGGTAAAATTGCGTTCATCGCGTTAAGCTCAGTGGTTGGTCGAAATTTTTATCGCTAACTCTCAATTCCGGAAGCCAAGTGAACAAGGCCTAAATGCCATCTTTTCTGCCCATCAGGAGAGATCGAAGGGTGACACCAGAATTGAAAATGGCAGCTACAGAATGAGGGGCCGAGAACTTAAGTGAACCTTCATCAACGGAATTCAGCGAAACGAATCTTTGAAACATGACGGAATGTAATATGAAGAGCCCAGAATCATATTACCTTAAAGAGTAACACATGAACTGATTTCCTGACAAGCATCCTGCGCATATTTTCTGCGCATAGTAAGCGGGGCGGATGGGTAGAAACCATCCAGCCTTTTGAGAAAGACACTAACTGTATTTAATTATCTGTCGATATAAAACGTCGAGAGATTCGGGCATAGTAATATTCCCCCCCCCCTTTTTGCTTAAAACATTAAAATCAGTTTTAACGTAGGATTACGTTCCTCCAAATCGATCCTCTGGAAATCAAAATTTCAGACGCTTAAACTGTCCGTCCGTCCGTCCTCGCGAGTTATAATTTTGGCAGCGCGCCAAACCCAGTATATCGCTTGGACAAGTTAAGCAGTAAAGTACCAAGATGCGCCAAAATTTTGACATATATATATATATATATATATATATATATATATATATATATATATATAGAGAGAGAGAGAGATAGTTACATATATACATATAAAAGAGGTAAGCAACGATAAGTAATCCTACGTTAACCCACGGTAGTTTTGTTAGAAGAGACTACCTGAAATTTTTTTTGTTTGCCAATTAGTTTATCCAGCAAATAAGTACACATTTGATTCTTTTATAAATGTTAAAGCTTCATTCAGCAATCTATTCTGTAACCCAGTGGTCGTCAAATTCGTCTCTACCATCCACTGATGGGGGTTCCAAGCTTTCGAGGCAGGCGGTGGGGGTTTTGTTCTTTGTGACAAATTTTGTTCTTCCTCCATATATCGAACCCACTGATAATACACTGAAGTGCCACTGAATTAGGGATAGCAAAGCCTATGCAAATTGTGTAGTGCTGCGCATCATGTATGCGCAAGCGAGGGCGCTGTGGTAACTGCATATATAGCGCGTACTGTGGTTGTTCTGAATTAGTTGTTGGAATTGCCAGTATGGGTAAACTGCCTGATTTAGACGCCTTCGATCGCGGACAAATCGTAGGTGCGCGACGCAGGGGCCATTCAATTTCAGAAATCATCAGACAGCTAGGATTTTCAAGGTCGACAGTGTCAAGAGTATACCAAGAATACATGGATGGTGGTAAAAAAACTAGCGATCGGGCAAACTGCAAAGGACAATTAGCCTTGACAGTGCGTGGTGAGAGACGGCTCAGGCGTATTGTACGTAGCCAGCGAAGCCAAACATTAGCTCAAATTACCACCCAGTTTAATGACGGTGCCTGTCGTATAGTCAGTAAACGGACTGTGCAACGCTCGCTTCACCGTATGGGTTTCGGGAGCCGTCGACCTACGAGAGTACCATTGCTCTATACTCGCCATCGGGGTGCACGTCTTGCCTGGGCAAGAGAGCACAGAGACTGGAGTGTAGAGGACTGGAAACGAGTAGCATGGAGTCTCGATTCCGACTACTTAACGCCGACGGGAGGCTGGCGTCAGGCACATGAAGCCATGGATCCTGCATGCCTGGCTGGAACTGTACAAGGTCATGGTGGCTCAATCATGGTCTGGGGTGTTTTTTCGTAGCACAGTTTTGGATCTTTGGTGCGTGTACCAACCTCCCTCAATGCAATTCGGTACGTAGAGTTGCTGGGTGATCACCTCCATCCGTTTATGCTGTTATGTTATCCGCACGGTAATGGAGTTTTCCATCAAGACAACTGTACCTCTCACAAGTCCCGGTTGGCTACTGGCTGGTTGGATGAGCATTCCTCTGACTTCTCTGTCATGAATTGGCCACCTAGAAGCCCAGACTTAAATCCCATTGAGCATCTTTGGGATGTTTTGGAACAAGGCGTGAAAGGCCATCACACAGCACCAAAGAACCTTACTGAATTATGGACAGCTTTAGCCAATATTTGGCAAGCCATTCCCGTGGAACGTTTCTAGAAACTTGTTGAATCTATGCCTCGTCGTGTGGCAGCCGTTATCAAGGCCAGAGGAGGCCCAACTCGTTACTAGGTAGGTATCCCTAATTCAGTGGCACTTCAGTGTATATTCAAGAGTTTAAAATCTTCTTTCGTTATTTCACCGCTAAACTTGGAATATAGATAACAACTCCTCGGACACTCTCCATACTATACTTGTGGACGAGGGAGCAACGGACGAGCTTCGTAGGTGTCTATGTATATTATACATAAATTAGAAATAAAAAGAAAACTTTAGGTACGTATTTTTTACAAACCATCCTCTCTAAAAATTACTTACGCTTAATTGAGTTACTGCGATACCGGTGGGCGGTAAAGAAATTTTAAAATCACGAAAGATACGAAAGAAAGTGGGGGGGGGGGTAGGTATTAAAAGTTTGACGACCCCTGCTATAATCATTCAAAATGCAAATTTTCTCCGAACGGCAGCACTCAGCCGCTTATCTAGTCTGTCTTTCGCAGCACAAGAGCCTTGCATATTCAATAAGGCAATTTCAAGGTACTTGGGTTCAGCAGCTATGGTTTCTAGCATCCCGTTTCGAAAGATTGTAGCATGTGTTTTTATAAATGTGATAGCATTTATACACTATCTACCAGTAAGTAGTTGGACACCTATGGAAATGACGATATCTGCGGTTCTGATATACGTCACACCCTTCGCCGTTACATATCGTGTAGGAAACAACACTGGCATTAGTTGAATGTAAAATGCCACGAAGTGCAGACTTATCTAATTTCGAGAAAGGTGTAATCGTCGGGTATCACAGAAAAGGCCAATCCTTAAGGGATATATCTAGCGAACTGAATTACCCAAAATCGACAGTGGCCTATGTGATTCAGAAGTGGAAGGTGAGCAGTGATTGTCGGAATGTGCCCCGAGTCGGCAGACCCACGAAACCGTAAACGACGTGTGCTGCCCAGAGAAATTGAGAAGAAACGCACCCAACCGCTGGCGCACATTCTCCAGGAGTTTCAACAGGCATCCGGGAGTATTGTTTTGATGAAAACCTCCCGTAAGGAAGCACATTTGCTTGGTTTCCATGGCCGTGCTGCCGCCCATTAGCCTTTGATCACTAAGTCCAACCGCATTGCTCGGTTAATGTGGGACAAAGGAAGTCGAAAGTGAATCGTGCATCAAGGGAAACGGGTTCTATGGAGCGAAGAATCAAGGTTCAGCCTCTACCGTTTAGATGTCAGGGTCTGGGTTTGGCGTCTGCCTGGAGAACGACTCCTGCCAGAATGCATTGTGCCCACAGTAAAGTTCGGCGGAGAGGAAATTATGGCCTGGGGGTGTTTCTCATGGTATGGACTGGGACCCTTGGTCCCAATTCATGGTAAGCTCAACGCCGACGCTTCCTGCTTTATTTTGGATAACAGTGTGCTTTCTACGTTGTGACAGTTTTACGGGTTCGACCCATGTTACTTCTAAGACGACAACGCCAGCTGTCATGTTGCAAGGTCCACCATGGATTTGCTATGGTAACAATGGGGTTAACAGAATGGACTGGCCTGCTCAGAGCCCAGATCTGAACCCTATCGAGAACCGCTGGGACGAGTTGGATCGCCGAATTAAGGGGTGCAACAACCGTCCAAAATCGGTGAAGAAACTTATATGTCTTCTCCAAGCCGAGTGGAAGAAAATACCACTAGCCGTCATACAAGGACTTGTGGAAAGCATGGCACGGAGGGTTGAAGCTGTAATTGCCTCTTGTGGAGGCTCTACCAACTATTGAATGTGAATAAATTTTGTTTTTCTTTTCTATCACAGGTGTCCAAATACTTATTGGTAGATAGTGTATAAGATTACATATACGATTTCGCATAAAATTTATCCATAAGATTTCACAAAGTGCCTTTACATCAAGGGTTAAGTTTCCTAATTAAGACAATAAATAATTAAATTAGAGCTATCATCGTATGCAGTGGATAGTTCACGTTACATTCGAAGTCACGTGATCAACGCAGAAAGAAGAAGCACGTTGAAAGATTAGAATGTAAACATATTGTCAAACACGCCTGCTAACAAAGGGCATTTTCCATGAATCAAAGAGGAGATAGGAGATCATCATCAAAATCAAGTATTACCTGGTACTTTAAAAGGAAATAAATATTTGCATTCTCTACCGAAAATTTCAGTAGGCGAGAAATCAAAATGAATTTAATAAATAACGTTTAACATCACAAGAATTCTTTCTCTAGATCTCTTACGTTAATTAGTGCTTCGTGAAAGAAAATTGCTCGCTGGTTTCTTCGGGCTAAATTTTGAGCCAAATTTTTTGTTACTTTTTTTTTTCATTTGCAGAAACATCGAATGTGGGCTTGTTCAAGAATTGATCATTCCGCTGAAAAAAGGGGAAAACAACAACAGCAAAGAAAAACACCAAACATAGAAAACGCAACAATTCAATTCATGTGAACATTTACTTCACGAAGTTCGTTTTTTCTTCCAGAGTAAAAAAATCAGAGTTTCTACTCAAATTTCGTTATGAAAAAGGATGTTTGTTTGATTGTTTTTCTTCGTAACGTCTGAATTCGTTCAAATCGCTATATTTGTAGCTTTTTTTAAACATTAAGTGGGATTATATATATATATCTTTTGATAATTTTTGGATCATTAAGAAATTTCTTTATATTGGTTAAAGCATTTAGAACCGATTTAAAGCAAACTATCGGATATAAATTATTAAAAATTCTACGTTCGCCATAGTTCCAATATAATGTACATTTAGTCGGTGGAAAAAGTTCTGATAGCCATGTATAAAATATGGAAGTATGAGTGGAAAAAGTATTGAAAGTAAGATTTTCAGTTCCACAGTGAACCACATGTAAGAGTAGAGAAAATACGTAAAAATCTAAACTATTTTCAGTTTAGATACATTTATCTAATATTGGAAAATGCTTTTCAATATACAACCCTTTTTTTATCTTGGGATTATTTCTTGAGGCGTACTGATACATTAAGACCTAAATCTTTTTCTGTTCCAGTATGAAGTACAGATTATAGGTAAGGGGAAAATATTGAAAAAATTAGGGAGAAAAAAAAACGAAATTTTTTAAAGGAAATATTAAATCATCTTCGATACATTTTACACGCATTAGTGATGAATTTATATAGAATCTTAAGACCTTTTTAGCTTCGGTGTAACGTACACGACTTTGTAAAGAAATATTTATAACTCCGTGCTGTTTTGGGTCGGGATCAATCCCCTCTGTGCGAACACATTAAAATTATTGCATCGAAGTCCTTGTATAGTGAGATTATCGTATGACTGTATACAAACCTTTTCAGGATAAGTTTTGACAGACAAACGTTTGGACCACCATTCTGTTTCTGAACTATGCATAATATTCTTTGCTTAGTTAGTGTCGGGAGCTTCTATGGTAAGGGCTCGGGAATTAAGATGATCTTCAAACACAAGGTAAAAGTTTAGAATCTAATCAAGTTTGGTACACTTTTGGCTTGCTTATTATAGAGGCATGCTAAACAACCGATATAAAGCTTAGTTAACTCTCACAATCAGTTAAAAAGTATTCTGCGTAATGCAAAGTTATAAAATTCAACAGAATTCCAGTGAAAAATATGCTCTCGATGAACATTTTTCAAGACAGAAAACACTTAAAATTACGACAAAAATTTGACTAGAAGAATGAAAGAAAAAAAATTACCAATATGCCACAAAACAAAAAAAAACTAAAACATTAATCTTATCAACTCATTTCACTACATGAAACAAAATGTTTTGCTAAGTAAACAAACGATCAACAATCACATTCTGAAAAAATAACCAGATTCTGGTCGAATCAGACAAAGTTCGATCACGACATGTTGTCTGATAGAATCTACAAATGACATCATGGGTATATATTATATTTAAGAAACGCCATTCACGGGGGCAAAAATTGGAAAAAAATATAATAACGTCCTAATCACCGCAGCTCCATTTTAATTTTTCTCAACCCCAAACGAGCCATTTACGAGCCAAGTAACCGAAATATTCTCATTTCTTTCAGCAATTACTCGTTGTTGAAATCTGTTGCCCGTGTACACGATTATGTCACCGAAACCTCTCTGGAATGAAGCCAAATCTTGCATTTCTTCGAGCAGATGCCTGCCAAACTTGAATTATATACTTACACCGTGTTTCGATTCCTTAAGTTTTCTGAACTATTACTGAACTGCGACGCAGCTCTGCAGAACTTAACGCACCAAATGTATCGACACACGCAATAATCGTAAAATTAATTTCGGTGGAGGATGACGTCATCCTTTTTAGATCTTCCAGTGTTTGGCAAAATTGATTTGCCAAACAGGAACAACACTATTTTATCGCCATAATTTGTAACAATAATTATGTTTTGTTCTAAATAGCCATTAACGATATCCGCGGTGATCAAATGTGGTGGCATTTAATTTTTACTCTCATAATGCAAGCATTAATGAGCTCCAGATCTTATGCGCAAAGTTTTCGTGGTAAATAACATATTTTTGTCTCAAGCATAATTATAAACAAACCTGAAGTGAACCTGCGTTTGCATTTTTACCTTGCAAAAATATTCTTTTCATTGACATTGTATTTAAATTGTGCTAGTATTATTGAGCTCCAAATGTCAAAGATTTCTTACAGCATTATTCTTTACTTATGTTTGTCTTCATCTGAAGTATTAATAAAAGAAAATGATCTCAACTCGTATTTGTACGTAACGAATAACATGCCAAACGAGTTGCGACCAAATTACCTTCATCTGTGTATTATTCACACTGTCAATATTATCCAGTTGGTTCATCACCTGTTTCAATAGAATTGATCAGCTAAAAAATAAAAGCTATATACTTTCGAACATCAGTTATCTAAATTTTACAGTGTCCAACATCAATTGACGAACAGAAAGCCGTTTCTCGCCATCGGAGCCAAGATATCGCGCCAAGTGAGAAATAATCACGTGACTGGCATCGAAACGATCACTCCACCATTCAGAAATGTATCCATCTCTAGCTTTCGGAGATGTTGTACTACGGATATGATATGAAGTTTCGCAAAGTTTTTTTTTTAAACTTCGTTTAGTTCTCTAACGCCTAAGTTCAATTTTAACTGTTATTTGCGAGTCACTTCGAGACGATTCACCATTATCTGATGACATTTCGGAAGACCGTAAAAATACAGTTATTCAGCACGTTTCGCAAAGACTACCACAGTGTTTAGACAATCCCCCAACCACTGCTTTTTGTTTGATTGCAAATAAAACATAAAAAAATCTGTCGACGACACAAACTATGAAACAACTATGAAAAGAGATTCCTTTTTAATTGCATTCGTATATGGCAATCCAATTCAAGTTTACAGATTGTTCCGTAACATTTGTAGCCCTTCATGCAAAAGGAAGAATTATAATACAGCATTCAGTAATATAATACAATTCCCTGCTGTCATAAAAGCGAAATTTTACTTGCTTCAACAAATAGCTCTCACACACGGTTTCATTATAATACGGTAACTAATCGCTAGAAATGAATTCAGCAAAATGTTTTCATTGTATAAAAGCGAGTCGTTCCCTGCAAATTTACCCTTTCAATACGTAACGCTGTGAAAAGAAATGCAGTGTTATTACTTCACCCTCTGGCGTGAATTGGCCAATCTCAATTATTTCAACAAGTAGTTTGCGCAACGATTACAGTGCGTTCTGCGACAATCCCTAATCACCAGAAATATCGAGATCACGTGCTTCCATTTCATTCTAACGTTTCCAATTCAACAGACATTGTTTTGACTGAATATACCTAATATCGAAGCAGCCCTCGACGTCCGAGTTTAAATTTGAATTATTCCAGTAACAAGTGGGTGAAATATTTCCATTATCAGGTAATTGCAGATGAAGCAATAGCTTTCCATTCAACTACGCGTATTCAATCAAAGTATTTAAATGGAAAGAACCAGAAGTAGTATTTCGAGGGAAAATGTTAAATAGCATTGTCCTAACGGACTTGGAAGTGCGAATTTGACATGATTCAATAACTCGTTTGCGAAGTATGATAAATAAACCTAGATTAACTGACCTGTTACTTATTGTTATGCATCATTTTTTTTTTGGACAGGGTAACATGACATGGCACAACTTCGACTTTAAAGGGCAAATTTTATTCACATTGGCAACAAGTTTTTGCGTTTAATTATAAATGAACAGTGTTAGGCAACAAGGAACCAATTCATACCACTTTAAAGTTGAGTTAAATAGCTGTTAGGGAGCCAACAAATGTGTGGCTACCTGATATTACATTATGTCTGATAATATTCTTCTTATTAACTCGTTGGTTGGTCGAGAGCGCTACGGCGCCTTATTTCTACACGAGGGTTCATTAGATGGGACCTACAGTTTAAAGCGGATTCCGAACGGCTGCATACATCCATGGGGACTTGAACCCACGGGTTCAGGACCGAATGTCAGCACCCTAGCACTGTCATAGTGTTAGTCTTGTATTCAAAAAGGGTTAAAAAGCTTTTTCATGAAAGACCAGAAACTTTTGTCTTCATGAAATCCTTTCAATATGTACTACCTTCTGAGAAAATCAGGTAATTTTAAACTGAATTTTACTTATTTCGATAATTAACAGGTAGTTTTATTATTAATCTATTAACCTCTTGACTTATACCCAAGATTGAGCCTTCAAGTACCTTTTTTACATAAAAGAAAACATATCCTCCTTACGCTATCCTTTCGATACGCATTCTTCTCAAAAGAAGCTCGACAATGTTTTGAAAGGAAAAAAAATTCTAGACACGGTGTGATATTTATCAAAAGGTTCATATTGAACACAATTTATGAGTCCTCAGTGCTCGAATTGAGTACAAGGAAATTCATCATTAGTTTGTAATATTCCGAGATAAAATGTAGTTTTACGCTAAACTTTACATTAAAAGGGTAATATTATCTATTTCAGTTACTTGTTAGCAAAAAAGTTTTACTGTTGCATACGAACAGATTCAATTTTAAACTCACGCTGAAGCCCTGTATCCCGACAGCCTTCTCTCACGCGAGGAAATAATTCATGGTAATGTTACCTTTTTAATACGCAACATTTTCAGAAAAAAAAATCCAATTATTAATTTAAACATAGTAACAGTTATTTCGCAAAGAACTTTTCAACATGCAGTTTTCCGAAAAGAAACTATCGAGTAATGATAAAGGACCATTTCACATTTAAAGTAACAACTTGCAAAAGAAATTGGTCCCATTACACTGGGAATTTATTTAATTTGACTTGTATTTAACTGATGTCTTAAAGCCCTTTAGTTGTATGAGGAAATGAGCATAACCCTCCCCCCATATATATATATATATATATATATATATATATATATATATATATATATATATATATATATATATATATAGTGCTTTTTTTCTAGGGGTACGCAGAGATATGGCGCATCCCCACTTTTTCTTTAAGTATTATTTTGACTTAACCGAAATTTTAGGAAACTTACGAATCAATTGTTAATACTATATAACAAAAGGTATTTTTTTTTAAATTGCAAACACGCACCTTTATTTGTGAAAACACAGTATACCCACCTGTTTTTAGAAAAAGCACTATATATATATATATATATATATACAGGTAACCCTCCTACAGCATGGCATCTTACAACACGGTTTCACTCTAACACGATAAGAAAAATTGCGGGAACCCTCGTATAACACTGCAACCTGTAACACGGTTTCGCTCTAACACGATAAAAAAAATTACGAAAACCTTTTTACAACACTGTGCTTCTACAGCACTAGATAACATGATTTTTGTTTAACATATTTAAAAACTAAATTACCTTAAAATAATGACGGAAATGAATAATGATCTATAGTGGCTTTACATGAAAATGTATAAACAAATTATAATTTATTCATTTATAACTCTATAAAATTACAAGAAGGCCTAGGTTTAGCTGAAAATCTTGAATCATTTTTCCTGAATGCAGACCCTTCCGCTGAAAGAGGCCGGAAATTCAAAAGGGACTGCAAATTTGTCTATCTCCATACCGTGAAATCTACAATGACCTTGTAAGAACCAGCAAATAAACCAAAATTACTGATTTTTTAAAGAGGATAGAAGGTGCAAAAAATCTAAATGAATAAAAAGGTTCTGAAAGTGAAGTAGATATCATTCAATCGAAAAAACGTTCTCGTTTGATTCTACTGAGCAGTGATGAGGAAGAAATTTATTAAATTAAGGTAACATTAAATGAAAATAATATTTTTTTTAAATTTCCTTTTGTTTTGTTTTATACACACATTTATATTTTAAATAAAAATTAAGTTGCTTATATGGAATTAAAAAAATGCTTGTTTTTAATAAGTTTTGAGAACGTAATCCCCTTTTTTAACTGTCTCTGGGTCTCATACAACACGGTTTCACACAACACGGCATTTTCTAGGAACCTATCTACCGTGTTATAGGAGGGTTACCTGTATATATATTGATTGCCCAACGTTAGGTACAATGCTAATATCACACCTATTTCAATAAATAATTTGTGATGCGTTTTTATTATAACATATTGCGTTCAAGCTCGTTTTTCTTAAATATATGAAAATATCTGATCCAGATGTTACCCCTTTAGTACTAGCTGCTCGACAAAATACCGTAATATTACGTAAAATCCTATAATCGTGACTCAACTCCTATAAATGAACTTCATTTATATTCCACAATGGCTTGATTTATATTCAACCAAAGACATTCGCTGAAACTATGTTTGCGCCCAGCTTAATAACATGTAATTATGGAATAACTGCATATCGTGAAATTATTTCTACTTTTGAAGTAATAATTAGATGGTGCTCCCAACGTATTTGCGGTGTATATGGGTCAGAGACAAACTACCTGACGCGTTGGAAAAAAAAAACCAAAATACTTTTACATTAATATTATTCTATTAAGGAAAATGGTGAATTAAATTCTGCGTCGTTGAATTTTAACCCCGAGATTGTAGCATACGTTTTGGCATCGAGACTAGATTATTCATACTACGATAACCTTTCGTGAGACATTTAATGTCGACACAAATAGGAGGTTTGAATTTCTCATCCCTTTATGCGCCACGAAATTTAATTTTCTCGCCAAGTGATTTTTCCCTTATTTTTCCCTATGTTCTCTATTATAGCGAACAAATCCTCTACAATAATGATAGAAAAATTTCCTTATAGTTGGCTATTAAAGGAACAAAAAGATACGTATATAATAATGATTAGGATTATGAGTTATGCTTAAGGGGGTTCATTCTCAATCCGAATTTACCAGGTAAAAATAAGCTGACCGGCAAAGCTCCATTACCTAAACAATACTTTGGGATGAAAACTCAACTTTGCTACAACGGATACACGTAGACTGACTGCGAGGCGCATAATTTATTAAGCGAAGAACCGCAAGCGATTTTTAATTGCCCAGAGCAATCTTTTAACGAAACAGATTAATTATTGGACGATCTTTTAAATGCCAACGGGCCGCCGCAGACGAAAATAAAATAACTTCTACTCTAATCGAGACTCGACGCTTTTCGTCTTCTCAGCGGGGCGCCAGTTTTATGAGGGTGGTCGAGAGTCGACGGGGCGCCACCCGACCTTATTAAAATCGCACTCGCCGAATACGAAGGCGGCCGAAGGGGATATAAAAACTTTGTCTCGAGACGCTCCGATTATGTCTGGGCATGTGTTTATGATTGCGGGGAAGGGGAACAGACGAGGTTTACGGTATTCCAATAACGAGAAGTGGACAGATAAGAAAAACATTCACTAGTAATGATTATGGAAATGATTACACACACACATATATATATATATATATATATATACACCACACACACACACACACGCACGCATATACTATATATATATATATATATATATATATATATATATATATATATATATATATATATATATATATATATATATATATATATATATATATATATATATAAGACATGTTAACCGGAGGATTATGACCAGCAGCGTAGTCCTACAGTTTAGTAAGTATAAACTGTTCCCGAGTAAATAAATTGTTCGCGAGTCCAACTCCTCTGAACTGTACGGAGTAGGTATACTGTTTTTTTCAGGCTTAACGTCACATATACCAAATCAAAGCGAGCCACACCCTGTGGCAGATGAGTAAATCTAGCATTTTTAAGTCTGAAGAAATATAGCTGGTGAGAAATAGTCTATTTGGAAGTGTAACAGTACGAATAATTTCTAGCTAAAGGAGTGGAATATTGCTGTGAACAACATCGCAATTCAATACTTAGGACTCTACTAACGTCGGTATGAGGGCAACAATAAACGTTTACGGCATGATATGGGCTTTAATGCCATTGCTGTCCTCACGACACTGAGCTCTGAGCCTAGATACTAGAATGGTAAAAAAGAGTAGCTGGTCTGACGAGTCTCGTTTCCTACTCATTCAGGCAGATTGAAGAGTCTGCGTGTGGAGAAATATCTATGAATCAATGAATCGAGTATGTCAACAAGGGGCCTGTATAGTCTGGTGGTGCGTTGAGCTGGAATGCTTTAGGACCCCTCATACGTCTACAAACCTCTCTGACTTGCGAACGCTGTGTTTACATCCTTTCAGAAGTGCTACAGCCATTCATGTCACGCTGATAGATTTAGCGTTTTCCGACATGTGAAAGCGCCACCACACACATTCACAGCCGCAAAATTATGGTTTGAGGAACACTCATCCGTGTTTTGAAGCATGAAAAGTTCCCCTTGTCCACCAGATCTCGACGTTATCGAACATATCTGAATTGTCATGCAATGTTCCGTTCAAAGCAGACATCCATCACCTAGGAATTGGGGACCGCTCTTCAGGAGCCACCGTGTTGATTGTCTACACAGTTCCCCGGAAAGCTCTTGAAGTCCATGCCTCGCCGTGTTTCTGCAGTTCTACGAATCAGAAGTTAACTGTCGGAGGCCTATACACATAGCTGTGGTGTGCCCATTCCTAATTGGGAGAAACCTTTACAGATGCGACCAATTTAAGAAAAGATTGACAATAGTTCAAAGCAAACAAATTAAGCCACTACCGAGGACCAGATGTTCGACCACTGGCTTACCGGAGGCAGGTTTTTCCCCACGGATACGCTGAAGCTTCTGTGGAGTGACCTGAAAGAGGGGTATATAAAGGAGATAACTAGAGAGATAACTATGGGACGTGCTACTCGTCTCTATGCTGGACTTTAGACTATCTCTCGCTCATTTTCGATTGATGATTCTTCTGTTTGAGGATTAATAATGATCAATGGATAATGGAAATATTGTATCATAGAAGCTGTAAATATATATGAATAAACAAGATATAGGTGTATTTGTAAGGAATGAGTAGTTTGTGTGTCCATGGAAACCATAAACGAGCTACTTAACCACATGGTCACGAGATTAACCTACCACGTATTAGACAGATATCCCAGTTTTTCTAGAACTTCAGTATATATTTTACTGAAGATCCCTAAATCCTCCTACCAACAGGCAGGTGTCACTATAACGGCCATTTGCCGGAAAGGAAAATTAAACCCGATTCTACTAGTTTTATGGTCATTATTCGCCAACTAAACTATTCGGGAAAACTACTCTTTTTTTTATTCCTCACAATAGCTAAGCAATTATATCGCTCACTGAATTTTGACGACTTTGAAGCAGAATTAAGAAATTAGAACAGGTAAGTATTAAAACCTCACAAACAAAAAGTAGAATCTTTGTGCCATTTAAGACCTAAAGATCCTTAAGGAATAAAAAAATAAATTCTAGAATGTCACACCGATCTCAGATAGTTCGCATTACTTTCAACAGAATAACTTTCCCATAAGAGTAATAATAGCTTTTATCAAGTAAATTAACTCATCAATCACGACGCTTAATGTATGCTACAATAAACGCAACAAACGGAGCATGCGCTTTAATTATACTTACGGCCCCAATCATTCTTAGAAAATAGATTAATCCCGTGTGTTGCCCGAAATGCCAAGGGGTCGTCGCAGACGAAAATAAAACAGCTTTTACTCTCGTAGAATGTCTGATTTTCCTGCGGGGCGTCATTTTTATGGGGCGCCACACGACCTGATTAACAGATTTTTTTTTTCGCTCGCTCCCCCCCCCCCCCCCCCCCCCCCTTCGCCAAAATTTCATACTTGTCGTGGGTTGTGGCGTCAAGAAATAAAAATATTTGTCGCCTATAATCTCCCCGTTTATTTCGAGGCATGGGTTCATTATTTTCAATATTATGGACAAAGCAGACGACAAAGTTTTATAAGAATGGAGGAAATACCACATAATGTTGTGCATTTACTCGAATGAATATAGTCGTGTATTTATCTACTGTGCGGTTCCGCTCCTTAACCATTTTTAGGAATTCTGTGCGTTGGTTTGACTGCGTATATTTTATATCTATAGGATCGTAAGACAGCATTCAGTTTACGCGTGACTGTAGATATTGTGATATCAACAGTTATTGTACAATAAACATATGATTATTATGAATATAACATTAAATTATCCTATTGAAAGAATAAGATCGTGATTAACAAAATGAGATTATTTCAGAAGATGATACTAATAGAGTGAAAAACATTGATACCAACAATGGTGTTAACGATGCTGTCATGACAATTATACCAGAGGGATCGTAAGAGAGCATTCAGTTTACGCGTGACTGTATAAATTGTAATATCAACAATTATTGTACAATAAACATATAATTATTATTAATATAACATTAAATTATCCTATTAAAGGAACAAGATTGTGATTTATAATAATAATGAGGTGATGATATAATAGTAATGAGATAATTTCAGAAGATGTTGCTAATAGAGTGAAAAACATTGATACTAGCAATGGTGTTAACAATGTAGTCATGACAATTATACCAGAGGGATCGTAAGAGTGCATTCATTTTATGCGTGATTGCAAAAATTGTGATATTAACAATTACTGCACAATAAACATATAATTATTCCGAATAGAACATACAGTTATCATATTAAAGGGACAATATTGTGTTTTATAACAGCAATGAGATTATTTGAGATGATGATACTAATAGAATGAAAAACAACAATGGTACTAACAATGGTGTCAAGACGATGGTTTTTTTTATTGTAATATCAACAACGGTAATGATAATTATAATAATTTTAGCAATAACGGTATCAGGAAGAAAAAAATTCTTAATAATAATAATAATGAGGACAAACACTTCGCCTGTAATATTCATTACAGTAATAATAATGAAAATGATGGTCATGATGTTTCGTTATAGTAATAACACTCGTTGCAATAATAGTGGTGACAGAAGTAATATTGAAATATACTTAAGATGAAATTACTTTTCTCTCTGTAGGGGCACTATATGAAAATGCTGTCATTCCCTATCACTGGAAATTAATTGGTTGGTTGGTTGGTTGAGAGCGCTACAGGCCACTTTTGGTATACAGCTTAAATCCGATTCCGAACAGGTTGCAAACATCCATGCCAACAGCGGGACTCGAACCCACAGACTCTGCAGCCGAATTCCAGGATTTACGCGGGCATTCCACACTTGGATCTCTTTATCACTAGCCTTTTTTTTGAGTAATTTGCACTTTGAGGACCGTAGACATGAATGGATGACTTTGTATAACCAGCGCTTCCGGATCGGAGGCATAAATGAATGCCCTGTCCCATCACTTCTTTTGCCAACGCGTGTGAAATCTTTCTCCCAAAAAAAACTTAGCTTATTGAGTAGCGCAGTGGCGTCGAGATGTTTGACATAGCCTGTGATTGGTTTGGCATATCACGGAGTCATTGCGTTGAACTCTGTGATAGGTTTCAATTTATATTGCCGATGCTTCGGTATCAATGCTGACGAGGCTTTATACTTGATCCGAATAGTAATTTAATCCGAATAATAATAATTTTTAAGAATATTTTAATAAAAAATAACTTTTTTAACACTACCTCGGCAAAACACTTATTTCCAGCGCGTTTCACTCGATAAATATAAACTTTTTTAAAAACAATATTTTGACAAAGTACGCATTTTTCTTATGGCGCTCCAGATGTAAAGCCATCGTGAAAGTAGTGTACGTCCAACATGGATCCGACAGTCATCTTTTTATTCGCGTGCATTTTCCAAGTCTCGCAATGAAGAAGCTGTCAACGCTGATGACACGTAATTCAAAAATGAAAAGGACACGGCGCAACACGATTTCATCCATCTTGGCTTCTCTCTATTACGCTATTTCGGTGCTTTCTTAAAGTATAAAAAACTAGCTGAATACCCGTACTTCACTACGGAGTACATTCAAATTAAATACAACGGTCAATGTATGCAATTAATGCCAAAATGTATATATATATATATATATATATATATATATATATATATATTTATTTATTTATAAAAAATATTTATAAAAAACGGATATTTTTATAGACAAAATAATGCAGAAGAAAATATTCAAATTAAATACAACCGTCAATGTATGCAACTAATTTGTATGTTTAATATTTATAAAACATACTAATTTGAATTAAATTCTTAAAAAACTTCCATGTCAATCAATCTAGTGGTTAAATGTTATCTTTTACCGTATTTTAGTATTTTTTGTTGTCAATTTATTTCGTTGTTATGCACGTGACGCAAAATTAATTTAAAGTATCTCAAAAAGGAAAAGAAACCACGTGATCAGCATTTAATAAATTGAATTCTAAAAATAAATCTTTAAAAATTCACCAAAAATCAGAAAATGGAGGTAAAGATTCGAAAAAGATTTCATTTTAAAGGAATTTTTATGATCTTTCTCGTGATATAAATTTTATAACCCTCGTATTATTATTTGTTGGGTGGATTAAACCGCATAATTTACCCCATACCTAATTTTCTGAAATAAAAAACCTTTCACAAGAAAGTAGACTTGATGAGGCTAACTAAAATGCCTTTATTTTTCTTATTTTACATAAAAACATAGTAAAAAAGGGGATCGATTTGATCCAATAGCTTGGAAGAAAAATATTTACAAAAACTTAACCATTAAACAAAAAAGAATACAGATAAGCGTGTCATGAACGGGCGAAAATTAACCTACTTAAATTTTGAAAAAAATACTTAAACTGAATGGTAAAGCTTGGGATAGTTATAGGAAGAAAGAAGGGATACAAGTTTAATGGCTCGACAATTCGTCGCAAACACATCTAAATATCAAACTTGCTGCGAAAACAGCTACAAGCACTATGGCTGAAAGTCCCAACTCACTCGCAGAATAGTTACTGCTTAAAACCCCAACTCGCTGAAAAAATACGTACATCTTAAATACTTGCTGTATTTACTTGTACAAACCCCATTGGCTGTGACGCGAGAGCTTCGTAATTCGAGTCCTGCCTTCAAAGTTGAAAAATCTGCATAATATTTTATTTTTATTTTAAACCATCCGTTCATGACACGTTTTTAAATATCGCGTTTTCCGACGAAGAGAGAACAAATACTACATTATTTTAAATGCAAACTTTAAAGAATGTTACAAAAAAGAGCTTAAAAATTGAGTTTTTAAAAAAATCTAAGAATTTTTCAAAAATCTTTCTTAGTGCACCCCTACACTATAAGAAGAATCGCCATGCAAAATTTCAGCCCTTCATGTCCAGCAGTTTGGTCTGTGTCAGTGCTCCGCAACCGCTGTGCCGTTTCACACTAGTGTGCCGCGAGGTGATCTTGACTATGCCGCGGTGATTTTATCGATTATGATAATAAAAAAATTAACCACCGTATTACATAGAAATTTTTCTAAGTAAATTATTCCTCTAATTTTTTGTTAATATGTAACTTTCCTGGGTCGAAATTATGCACAAAACAAAAACATGTTGTTAGCCATACATTGCATGTATGCTCGAGCGTCATATTTCTGGATTTCAGTTAAGAAAACATATCCACAAATTTCTGACAAGGCCATTGCAAATTTGCTCCCATTTTCTACGACATACTTATGCGAACAAAGATTTTCGACACTGGTTCTAATTGAAAATGACAAACGATCATATTTAAAGGGCCTTGACCATGAACTGTAGCTCTTTCTATTATAGAGCCAAATATAAGACGCACATTTATCAAAACAATCTCAAATATCTCATTAATAAATGGGTTATGTTTAAATTAACTTTGATTTATTAGGCTTAAGTAAAGACCAAAAAACAAATTTTAATATAAAAATTTAAAGAGAAATTTTTTTTACTTGTAAACTATAATTTTATATTTTTTTTCTTGTGTTGGTGTACAGTTCAAAATGATTTATATAAAACTTAAATAATTATAATTATCTTGATACATAGAGCTATTTTGTTGTGTTTTTTATCTAATAAAAACATGTACGTATTTATTGTAATTTATATATTTGCAAGCTTTTTCTTGTGGTGTGCCGCGGAATTATCGAAAAAAACGTTGTTGTGCCGTGGAAGATAAAAGGTTGTGGAGCTCTGGTCTGTGCGTTATCTGTCAGTTTGTTACGGAACTGTTTAATATATATACTAGGGGCTTCGCCCCTAGGCTCGCTACGCTCGCTCCTCTGTTATGGCTAATAGTGAGATACATAGGGGTGATTCTCGGGCAATGTAACAGCTTCCATCCATTTACTGTTGTCACCCTTAATGAGAAGGGCGTTTCATCACTGTTGAATTATCAGCTTTAAAATTCAATTAAAAATCGAAAATTTAAGATATAGACTTGAAATGAGGTTTATATGAATAAGAAAGCTTTCAGCTTCCAGATGATGTAAATATTTTCTTTGTAAGATAAAAAAATCGAGGAGCATCGGCATTACATACACATATGGGACGATATTTCTTGAAAAACTGTTCATTTTTTTATGAAAATATTAGTCTGTTTTAAAATATTTTTAAACAAATGAGGTCTAGTTTGAAAGATAAATGTCTGTAGTCTTAGATTGTAAAAAGATCAAAATTCTACGATCATTTTTTGGCGAGTTATCGCAATCTGAAGATGAAAAAGTCAATATTTTCCCACAAAACATTTATGAAAAACTTAAAGTCCGACGAAGATGAGACATGTCTTACTTTGGTCCCCCCATTTTTCTGCATCCATTGGTATCGCTGTCGACCCCATACCCTCAGATGTTTCGGAGGAGATAGCGTGACAAGCTTTTGACAGCGGCAGCGCGAGTTACTTTTACTAGAATAGAGATAGATATATTATTATTGCTTTGCTTTTACTGTTTTTGCTGCCTTATTTTTAATATCATACGCTCCCCTCCACATGCTAATAAAAATAAGGCCGCTTCGTCCCAATACAGGTCGGGGACAACGGGTAGAAGTTTCCCTTTAACACCTAGAGGAGTTGAATGCACAACTCATCAGAGGAATAAATTCTATCCTCCTTAAGTAGAAAAAGGACCATCCACCTTAATTTTTTTAAATTTTCAATATTTCACTCTACATGCAAATGATAATAATTAATATTCTTTTTTGCTACTTTGAAGACACTTAGAATTCACCAATAAGTATTTTATGGAAGAATAAGACCTGTTTCCAAAAAATTCTTCAAAAATGTCATTTTTCAAAAATACCCCATGGGCATTCATTTTCTTCCGACTTCTTCGAAATTTCCCCAGAATTGTTAATGGAAGTGTTGGTCACAAAACTGCGCATCGTTTTTTCAAACCACACATTTTTCAAATTTATAGATCTTGAAATAATGTAAAAACATGCAGAGACTTAAAAAAAAATAACGCGCAGATTAAGAAAATTTTCTTATGGCTTTAGATTCATACAAAAATAAATGAATGCACAATTATGTTTATGTATATATACCTGTAATATACCCATTGCATCACGTCCTTAAATTATAACATGAAAGTGAAAACTAGCTCATATTTACATGGCTAGAGCTAGACTCAGGCCTGATAGGAATAAAAATTAAATTTGGAAGCAGTCGGGTCGAATCGTTTATTAGAGCGACAATAGTACATCCGTCCATTCCAGAAGAGCGGCTCGGAAGCGAATATCACCTTTCAACATTAAGTGTGAGAGGGCGAAAAAAAACACAAACAAACAAACATGTGGCTATTATTTGTAGGGTCAGCAGATTTAAACAGCTCACTGAACAGAGAATTAGGGGTTCGCGATGCTAACCCATTTCTGAATTCAGAGATGTACACGGGTAGAAAGGCAAAGGCATGCGATTCATGGGAAGTTCTGTGGCTAAGGGTTTTAAAGCGATAAATTAATATTACTGGGGATTTGATTTAGGAAAGGGAATTTAAATGCTAGAATCGAGGGCAGAATATTTAATATATTACTTATTTATATGGTAAACTTATAAAAGATTTAAGGTTTTTAAATGATCAATAATGGAGCATTTTGAAAATTACTAACTAACATTTTTGAAAAATTGTTTTGAAAACTAGGCATTATTCTGCCAAAAAGCCCTTATTTTGAATTCTAAGGGAATTCAGTGTAGTAAAAAAGAATATTAATTATTCTCATTCTGTATATAGAGTTAAAACTGAAAATAAAAAAAAGTGGAGTATGAAGGTCCCTTGTCCCTTTAAATGTAAAAAGGAAGTCCTCATATTGCGTATCCAACAGCTGTTTCTTACACTGTTGATTATGCTAGTGATGTAGTTTATGTACGTGAGAAAAACCATGAAACTTGAGGAAAAGCATGAGACAAATCATGGAACTGCATCCTTGGCCTTGAGTTCTCCTCCTCCTCAGTTGTGTGCTCCTCAGCAAGATATAGCCGAGATAAATACGTCTGGTTAGAGCGACATCTGTGTTTTCACATTGAAATTCAAGAGGAAAAATTACTTGACACAAAGTTAGACAGTAAAACGCTTATCAAAAGCTTGATACACAATTAATTACATATACCTATTACAAATATTGGATAGCTTTATCTATATTATTGACGTCAAAGAGACCTTGGGTGCCCAGGGCAGCCATCAGTTCTTTGAGAAGATGAGGAAATTCGTCTTTCGGAACATTCCGCTCCTTCGGGTAGATTTTATTTCTCCAGATAGTCAATACTTCTTTCTTTCCAGTGGTATTTTAGAGGACGGAAAAATGCAATATCGAGAGGCTGGTGGAGGTGAGTTGACTTTATGAGTTATTTTGTGACAATGTCAATGTGTCACAAAGTAAACCCCGTCACCTTTCGGTATTTAGGTTATATTCACCAATCTTTCGGAAATATCACTACACAAAAGTTATATTGCTCCTCAATCTAACCAACATATTGACAATAAAAATTAATTTCCTGTGGTAGTTGGTTGTATAAGGTGTTAGCCTTCAGCCCACAAAGTTTCCGAAGTTTTAGTCAATAGCTAGACAACAGGTTTTAATATTACACTGGTCTGCGAAGACAAATGGCGCGCAGAAGCTTCGGACACTGATCCGAAAGACAAGGCGCAAGATCCGAAATACGAAAAAAAAAAATACTACGTGTCACAAAGTTACATCTGCAATCACAAAGTAACCCCACACCATCTTACGGTACTCAAATTATTTAAGGAAGCAATCTGTGTTTTGAACAAGATTTGTCCTTCGTTTTTTTGGCAGCCAAGTCTCATTCTTCGTAGACAGCTGCTGAGTGTCACGGGAGAGAGGGAAAGGTTAACGATAAGTGAGTCAAATCACTCCTCTCGCATCTTTTAATGCCCCATTGCTTACATAATACGAATTTTCGACTCTCCGGATAATTGAAGTACGGATTATCGAATACTATTCTATTTACCCTATTTAAATCACCGTATGCAACACATTCAAAACCTTGGAACAGTTAATTTCTAACGGGCTGAAAGACAAATTTTAAACCATCCCAATTTTCCGCGACGCCTGTGCATTCATTAGTTCGTGTGATTCCGTCGTTCGGCGTATCATTTTATATATGCAGAACAAAGAGAATAGAAAAATGAAGAAGAAAGATACACCAAACCCTTTTATTCCCTGTGCAGCTACATTTTATTCTGTGTTTATGTGCCGTATTCTGCAGGGGTTTTTGTACCTTCGGGGAGAGATAGAATTTATGTTTATGCAAATTCGGAAGGATCAAAGACTTCACAGAGATATTTCACGGAACGGATGAAGTTCTCGAAAGAGGCGAGCGGGGTTTCAATCTCTGCCAGAAAACATCTTTTTTTACGCCTCCCTCCGGTCTCGTTCGACCCTTTTCTAAACAGCTTGTTTGGGAGGAGGCCTCACCCTCGCCAGGGAAGTCCCTAACAGGGAATAAGGTTTCTTAAAGTGTGTAAACTTTCGAACCTTTTTTTTTTCTCACTGAAAAGAGAATAAACGTCTGAGAATCTCTATCCCGTTTTGTTACTTCAGAGTGGTAGTGAAATATTCTTGGTATATTTTAAGTTACATTCGTTTATACAAGTTCGGAATCAGAAAATGAATCTCGATGCATGTATATCGCTTTTAGCTAATAAATGCAAAAAAAGTGTTCATGAAATATTTTTGATCCAGTAATTGAAAGCGTATTTATCTCTTTATGTTTACTTACTTACACACACATTTATATCTATCTATCTATCTATATATATATATATATATATATATATATATATATATATATATATATATATATATATATATATATATATATATATATATATATATATATATATATATATACGAGGGTTGGGGCATAAGTCATGGCAACTATTTTTTTCTTGTAGATATGTGAACGGATCACAAACGAATATATGTCGTGTGGAAGTTCTGCAGGAATAGTGTGTATGCAGAACAACAGATGGCTCTGTGATAGCTGGTAGTAGCGCAGCGAGGGCTCTGAAATCAGTCAGTTGGTGAGTGTCGTGCGAGATGGAAGTAACCCGTGTTGAATATCGCGCTTACATCAAAATAGCCGTTCTCCGAGGGTTAAATGCGATGGAATGTCACAGTGAATTAGTAGAAGCCCTTGGGAATAATGCCCTACCATAATAATACCCACCACTACATTGAGGGTCTTTAGGCCCAGGTTTGTCATGTCAACTTTATGTGTACTGTGTTATCATTCTTTTGCACGGTGAAGGCCATATTGCCCTGTATACTGCCGTAATAAATTAGTGTGTTACGATATTTAAGTGCTATTCATTGTCCACACATGTAGTTAAGACCTTGTCCTTTCGTCTGTATATGTCACATTTTCCAACCGGACTGGTATCTTCAAGAAAAAAAATAGTTGCCATGACTTTTACCCCAACCCTCGTATATATATATATATATATATATATATACAGTCGAACCTCCATATATCAAACTTCCACATATCGAAATTTTCTATATATCGAACTTTTAGCAAATCTCCATTTTCATTACATAGAAAAATTGTTTCTATATATCGAAAAAATCTCTATATATCGAAATTTTTTTCAAGACAGATTGGGACATTTTATACCACTTTAGAATAAAATCTCTCAATTTTTGGCATTTCAAACAATATGTCATGAACTTCAATTCGCGGAAAAGGTCCCTGATTAAGTTTTTAGTGGACTGAATAAATAAAAAATGTAACTGTGATCATTATAACCACTGTCTGGATTATTGCTTTTTTAAAGGTATGTAGTACTCAATAAATCTTTCATATTAATTCATTTTTGTTATTAACTTTCATTTAATGGGATTCGCATATAAATTAGAAATGGAGTTTCGTATACGAAAATTAGCTTTAATTTTTTTAGGAGAGTTATGATAAAACTAAGCTCCATTCTATATATCGAATTTTTTCCCGGCAATTTGCTACTTCTATATATGGAGGTTCGACTGTATATATATATATATATATATATATATATATATATATATATATATGAAAGATATAAAATTTAAGTTGATCCCCTGTAAATTTTCTTCCCTTCCCATGCTTAAGATGGGGACCAAATTCTGTTTTCAAGAACCCAGGAATATTTTTCATAGCGTCAGCAATTCCTGGGCAAGCCACGAAACTGTACGACTACTTTTCTATGCCCAAATAAGGTAATCGTCCTGCACAACTGATGCAGCTTGCAAGAAACATCTTTGGTCAGCAAATTCTTCAACCGCAGATACCTCTATGCGAAAACCCCGGGAATCACTCGGGTGTTGGCTTTCCATTAGATCAGATGTCTGTTTAGCCACTCGGAAATAAATTTCTTTTTCTAATAGTTCTGTAATCTGATCTTATTTCATTACAGAATTTATAGCCGGCAGGATGTTCTGCAGTGAGGATACCAGTTTTAAAATTTTAATTTCAATATGTAAACGGATTTTTAATTAATTTTACCAGCACCCGTCGTAAAACTTCATTCGCCCTTTCGTGCGTCGAAAATAGCAGCGAGCAGAAGTGGATTACTGTATTACTGACCTTTGTGGATTTACGCTGTTCGGTGACCTAGCTTTGAAGAAGCAATGCAGAAAGGGGAAAATCCGAATTTGAATCAAACCGTGGACTTAACCGGTGAAAATAACGAGCCATCTCACGTCCGCTTTTCCGATGTAAATGTGTTTATTAAGCCCTATTCAAATCAAGTGCCAATCGAAAATTACATCGCAGAATATGAGCAGGTTTGTGAACTGTTGACATTAAATCCTATACAAAAAATTATATTCTTTCGCAAGCTGTGTACCGGAAATGTGGAACTATTTCTTCAATCCAAACCCCTGTTTAAAAACTTCGAAGAATTAAAAACAGAACTGCTTAAAGAATTTAAGACGGAGATAAGTAAGGCCGAAATACATCAGCAATTGTTAAGACGGAAAAAAGGAAGGGAAGAAACTTACGAAGCGTATTACTACACTATCCAGCAAATAGCTTCGAAAGCAGCGATGACCTCGGAAGAGCAAAAATTTTACATCATAAAAGGAATAAACGCACGCCCAGAAGTAGATCTCCAACTTCGTTCGACAAAAAATTGTGATGAACTAAAAAACATGTTAAAACTATTGGATAAGCAAAATTCAGAGGAAAGGACTTTTTATACCCCCAAGCTACCAGTTTTCCATAGACCTCCAGCCTGGAGTCCACGCTTCCAACAACACCCAGGAAATTACCGACAGTTTCGGCCAAATTTTGATCTTCAACACCAGGAGTGGAGACCGAGGAATAATTTTTATCCGCCCCGTTTCCAGCAACGTCCCAGACCAGGGTTCAACACCAGTGCACCTTCCTTTCAGCCAAGAATGACAATGCAGAATCATAATAAAAACTTTAATGTGAGAACCAACGACAGTGACTGAGTGCCAGTAGTAGAGAGCCTGTTGTGTGGACAGAAAGTCCAGATTTTATTCGATTCAGGCTCAACTCTAAATATTTTACCAGGATCCACATTAAATAAAAATCACCAACTAAATTTCAAAAATTGCAACATTAACATTACAGCTGTGGGACGAAACGTCCAGGTAAGTCAGTATATAATGCTTCCGTTAAAATTGGGTGAAAAAATTGAAACATTAAAATTTTATTACTTACCTAATGTACAATTACCATATGTTATATTATCTGGTCATGCTATTGGACTCTTTAATGTCACTATTAATTTTAAAACTAGAGAAATTTTTCAGGATAATAAATTACTTAAGCATTTTAATTGTACCAGCTGTCATAATAATAATCCTAATAAGAAAAGTGGTCATGGAAATAATGAAAAAGTATCTGCATTTTTAAGTAATAATAATGATTTATGTAATGTGATTTCTTGTAATAATGATAAGTGTGATATTGACAATTTAATTCAAAAATTTGATCATGTTTTTGCTAAGAATAAGTTTGATGTGGGAGAAATTAAATTAGAATCGCCAAAAGTAGTCTTAACCTCAGAACTTCCTATAAGTCAAAGACCATACAGAACGTCGCCTAGAGATGACGCAGAGATAAAGAAACAATTAGATGCCTTGTTAAAAGCTAAAATTATTAAACCTAGTTATAGCCAATATAGTTCACCTATTACTCTCGCGTTTAAGAAAGAAGATAATGCTAGGACTCGACTATGTATTGACTATAGGAAAATTAACCAAATTACAAAAACCGATTGTGAACCCATTCCCAGAATAGACAGTGTTCTAGACAAATTGACCAATGCTAAAGTATTTTCTACGTTAGATCTATGTTGTGGGTATTGGCACCTGAAATTAGAGGATGAGGAAGCTGAAAAGCTTGCTTTCACTTCTAACTATGGCTTGTACCAATTTACCAGACTGCCGTTTGGATTTAAGAATGCTCCCGCAATATTCCAAAGAACAATTAGGCGTATACTTCATAAATATCAAGTTAACTTTGCTCTAAATTATTTTGACGATATAATTATTTTCTCAGAGTCATTAGAACAACATATTCAGCACTTAAAGACAATTTTTGAAATTTGTGGAAAGGAAAATATTAAACTTAAAAAATCGAAATGTCATTTTGCTAAAGATACTATTGATTTTCTTGGCTATGAAGTTAAGCATGGATCATACAGCCCAAATAATACTAATGTAGAAACAATAAAAAAATTATTGGCCCCGAGGAACGTTAAAGATTTACAAAGATTTCTAGGCACCATTAACGTATATCATAAATTTATTCCTGATTACGCTAAAATTAGAATTCCCTTAAATAACCTTTTAAAGAAAGACCAGAAATGGGCATGGACGCCTGAATGTCAACAAGCTTTTCAAAAACTTAAAGATAGTTTAATCTCAAAACCCATTTTGGCCCTTTATAATTCAAATTATCCTTGCCATGTCTATGTTGATGCGTCAAAAGAAGCCATAGCCTCCATAGTAAAACAAGAACATCCTGATGGAACTCAACATCCAACTGCATATCACTCCCGACGACTTAGACCATATGAAATTAATTATACGATAACGGAATTAGAATGTTTGTCCATAATTGATAGTCTTGATAAATTCCATTGCTACCTTCATGGGTCACATTTCACTGTACATACAGATCATCACAGCTTAGTTTGGCTTAAAACTTTTAAAAATCCTACAGGTAGACTTTTCAGATGGTCTCTAAAAATTTCTATGTATGATTTTGACATAAAATATAAGAAAGGTACAACTAATGTTGAAGCTGACATGTTAACAAGAAACCCAATTGCTTTTAATATAACTACAACCCCTCCAGAACCCTTGTTAGATATAAAGGAAATCATCCATTTTCAAATGTTAGAAAATATAACAGCACCCAGATGTTTAATAAGGATAATATTGTAGTAGTGAAAAGGCAAGGTTTAATCAAAATTGTAGTACCAAAAGCGTTAAGAATTAAATTAATAGAGAAAGTACATGAAAAATTTGGTCATCCAGGAATAGCTTCAATGTTAAGAATTATTTCACCTCAATATTATTGGACTAAGATAATTAATGATGTTGGAAATTATGTTAAACATTGTGAAACTTGTCAAGTAAACAAGAAGTCTCATCAGAAAAAATATGGTTTTATGCAATCTCTTCCTCTGTGTGAAAAACCTTTTGAACTATTATCAATTGATACTGTAGGTGGTTTAAGTTATTATAATTCTACTAAGAAATATTTACACATTGTAGTTGATCATGCCACTAGGTACATCTGGACATTTCCCTCTAAAAGTGCCACCACGGAAACCTATATAAATTGTTTGAATTCTATTTTTCAAAATCATGTACCCGAGAAAATTTTAAGTGATAGGAATTCCGCCTTTACCTCATCAAAGTTTAAACATTTTCTCAGACATAATAATGTTACACAGCTCTTGACATCTGCTCATAGACCGCAGACGAACGGAAAGGTCGAGAGAGTTAACCAAACCATAGTAACTAGATTAAAATGTAAAGTTAGTAATAGCCCTAGTAATGTGCCATGGACAAAAATCTTAGACTCTGTCACCCAAGAATATAATAATACCCCTCATTCGGTAACTGGATTTCCCCCAATTTATTTAATGTATGGCGAATTGCCTTATAAAATTTCTTTCCAAGATAATGAGATATACCCTCCTATAGAAAAAGCTAGAAAAATTGCACAAGAAAGAACTAGACAATATTATCAATCGAATAAAATAAGATATGACAGAAGATTTCAACAAGTTATATTTAAAGTCGGAGATTTAGTTTTATATGAAGAATTTCAATATCTAAATACCCGAAAACTTGCCCTACCGTATTCAGGCCCTTATACTATTCTAAAAAAATGTTCAGATGTTCTTTTTGAAATTGATAAACCCAATGCTCTTTATAAAACTCCCACTGAGATTGTACATTCTACTCGCCTTCGATTTTTCCGTCCTAGAGAGAATTTTCAGTTAAATGATATTAAAAACCCAAGCGAACAGAAACCAGAGGATACTGATGGACTCCCATCAATGGACTGCCAATATTGCGAGTCTCCGAATCTACAACTACTTTTTAAGGACAACTAAAAATGGTATAGACTGATCATGTGAAGTTTATTTTGAATTTTGTAATTATTAAGGTGAATTTTGAATTTTATAATATTTAATTTAATGTCATGATGCATTCTTTTCCTCATTTGAGTTGTTCTTGTTTTGTTTTTATTTTTCTAAAATTTTTAAAAATTGTCGGGTTGTGATGGCCACACAACTCGAGACTTTTTTTTTCCATTCGGCAAAATTTTTATTTTTGGTTTTTGGGGTTTTTCTTTGAGAGCAACTACAGTTGAGAAACTGAATCCATTTACCTACATTTGTTCATCCACAAAAATTTTCTTTTGAAGTGGTGGGAGGAATTTGTTTTAACCTCCTTTCCAACTTCATAGTCAGCATTCCTCAGCAAACGTGAGGATACACGGTTGTTTGAGAGAAATGTGATTTGTTTGTCAGAAGTAAGGTATGTTTTAAGGTATAAAATGTGTATTGCTATTGAAACGAATTTTGATGTAATGAAGTTGTTTTATTAATGTAACAGTACTTTGGAGAAAAAGAAGAGATATTGATATGAAATGAATGTAAAAATTTATAATATTGTAATTTTGCACGAATAGAGAATTGTAATGAATATAAGAGTACCCAAGGAAGTTAAATAATATAATAGAGTAAATTTTGATTGTAATATAAACAATGTCAGTGTTAATATAATATAATGTGAGAACTAATAATACAATATGTGGACAATGTTAAGAGGTAGTTTCCAGGTAGTGTAAATGTTTATATTGTATTTTATTCATATCAAAAATATATCAAGATAATGTGTCATGTAATCCTAGAATTTATGTTATCGTCTTATATTTTGAATACAAGTCTTATATTTTGAACTTACACTCTAATTATGGTTAAGTGCATACTAAGCAAATAAGATGAAGGATAGTAGGGAAACCGCGTGGACCTACTATCTGGAGGAACCATTGTGGAGTTTGCCAGATATTTTTGTAATCTTATGTTATATTCTGTATCGTTGTAATATTTTGTATTTTATTTTTGTATGTTATGTATGAGAGCCTCCACCCGGGTAGACAACGTTTTTAAAATGGGGGGATATGAAAGATATAAAATTTAAGTTGATCCCCTGTAAATTTTCTTCCCTTCCCATGCTTAAGATGGGGACCAAATTCTGTTTTCAAGAACCCAGGAATATTTTTCATAGCGTCAGCAATTCCTGGGCAAGCCACGAAACTGTACGACTTCTTTTCTATGCCCAAATAAGGTAATCGTCCTGCACAACTGATGCAGCTTGCAAGAAACATCTTTGGTCAGCAAATTCTTCAACCGCAGATACCTCTATGCGAAAACCCCGGGAATCACTCGGGTGTTGGCTTTCCATTAGATCAGATGTCTGTTTAGCCACTCGGAAATAAATTTCTTTTTCTAATAGTTCTGTAATCTGATCTTATTTCATTACACACACACACACACACACACACATATATATATATCGCGGGTAGAAAAGTAGGTTATTTTCTCAGTTTTGAGTTTGACCTTCGATTCGCGGTGGAAGGGAGTCTCGTAGAGAGAATTTATTTTTAGATAATGTACAGGATTGGGCGTGAAAAGAAACTTCGAGAAAATTCTAAATTAGGCTCTTCGCATGTGCTGGGAGAGTAGACGCGCGGTTTTGACAAAACACAGTATCCATAGTAGGTCAGTTTCTGTGTT
Organism: Dolomedes plantarius; assembly: GCA_907164885.2. NCBI lineage: Eukaryota > Metazoa > Arthropoda > Arachnida > Araneae > Dolomedidae > Dolomedes > Dolomedes plantarius. The sequence continues at coordinate 180,733,331 of OU015498.1, read as the reverse complement.
TCTATAATATCCATGGTTGCAAGTTTTGTGACGTCAGTCATCTTGCGGTTTCTAATTCTTAACTTCCACTCTGTCTAGAGCCAGGCTTGGTGTTCTATGGTTAAGTAACTCTTTATTCAATTCTACAGTTATTCATGGATTGTACGGTGTCGGAGTATGTTTATTGTATAGATCATACTTACCTGAAACAATCCATTGGTTTTTAGACAGTATTGACAGCGCTGATGATGAGATATTGTCTAAAACCTCTTTCAATCTTTTCATATTTTTGGTTCCTGGCTGTAGTAGCTTTAGTGCTCATACTGGTTTTTCTCTTTCAACTATATATATATATATATATATATATATATATATGTGTGTGTGTGTGCGTGTGTGTGGATCTTTTATCGATGGTCCTTCCGGAATCGACTCGGAAGGGTGCCATATTGCTTAGCGTAAGCCAGAGAACTCTATAGGAAAAATATATGCTAATATGAGAAATTTCCTTATTTGTACTCAATTTCTGGTCTAAATATTGCAAAGTCTGACTATCGGTTATTTGATCAACGAATAAAATCACTGTTCATTTGAAATGAAACATGCATTAATAAACGGCTGATATCAGCTATGCCATACTACTACTGACTATGCTACTGAAAAATGATAGTGACTCCTGATTCAATATCGTACACACAGTAGAATCAAAAACATCCGCCGGTGCACCTCCTTATTCTATTTGTGGATGCACATCTAAGAAATTGACAAACTCCTCTCTGTTTGGTCTAGAATAAAATTTCCTAAAAGAACACGTTACTGTGATGGGGATAGTTCAATAAAAAAATCTTGTGCAAACTTGTTGCAATTCTTTTTTTTTTCAGGGCACGAAAAGTATTGCCGTCTCACTTGGTGAACAGAGTTTACATTTAACGCGTATTTATTCCTTTCTACTCAGTCATTTTTCCAGGCCCTGTTTACTCTACCGGTGACGTGTTTCACGCTAAAGAAAATTGTAAAGTTTTCTTCGACGATATTCCGACAGGACGACTCCAGATAACAGCGGCACGAGTTTATTTTCTCTATAGTCTTAAACATGACCGAATGGCATTCGGTACCAGAGTCTGGGGGCTGGTGTCCCATTGTTGGCATGGACGTTTGTAGCCGTTCGAAATCGGCTTGAAGCAGTAGGTCCCGGTCTAATGAGCCCTCATGTAGCAAAAAAAAAAAATGACCGTAGCGCTCTCAACCAAACCAACTTCAAGCAGGTCACAAATATTACAAACAGTCACTTAGGACTACAGCGTTCAGGAAAAGACTTCAGATTTCACACAAGGCACACACAGGCACAGTAACAGGCATACAGCTCACGCAGAGCAGACGAGCTTCAATGGAGAAATGAATGAATGGAAAACTTTTGGAGCCGAGTCCGGCATGCTTATAGACCCTCGGAGACATTCTAGATTGTTCATGTAATGGAAAATTCCAGAAATTGATAACCATGCCACTTAGGAGAAATTTGGTTGGTTCTCCAGACACACCAAAGTCTCCAAAATGTAGCCAAACTCGCCACCATGTTCGAAAATTTCGCAAAAGCGTCACGTATTAAAATCTAATGCTCAATGAAAAAAAACGGAATTTAACACAAAGTAAACAATTTAAGGAGAAATAATGTGTACTTACAAAAGCTAAGGCATATTAACAGCTATTCACAACAACGTATTAGTAAAGAAAAGTTCATTTTCTGCTTCGTGACTGGATAGACGAATAAAAGCCGATTTTTACGATTGTTTTTTCCTGTGCGTTTCTCTATCCCCTTCCTTACTTTCGACCGGTCTGAGGGGACATGTGGAATTTATGCCTATGGAAATGTGAAAAAAGAAGCGAGATCAAAGATTGCAGAAGTTTTCGTCTCGCCCCACCTTTAAATTCTCCATTCCCTTTTCTGTTTCGAAACGAGGCGAGCATGTGTAAATCTCTGCCAAAATATCATTTTATGGGCCTCTCCGGACTCGTTCACCCCTTTTTTTACAGTTTGTGGGGGAGGGGGGGGGAAGAATTGTGATTTTTCAGGAAGGGTCCCTTACAGGCCATAAGACAATTTGCAGTGTGTAAATTTTCGGTGGGTGACGAGCGAATGCATCTCGTGATTATACCGTTGAAACCTGGCGATATTCATTGTTGGGGTTGCATAACAAATGTGGGCTTTATTTTTTACCATCTTTGAGAATTTTATTTATAACTTTTGCATCCTTTCTATTTAATAAAAAAATCGTGTCATCACATCTATCATACAGCTGGAATAGACGGGCATGGAACATGTTTTTGCGGATGCTTTCCCGTCAAAATCGTCATTTTTTATGTAATTTTTGAAAACGACTCATTTCATTCGATTGCAGTTCATGGAAGACTGGGCTGGTCTGAATGCATTATTATAATAAAAACAGTCATTATTATTATTATTATATTATAATTATTATTTTAACTTTTGTCTATTACCCCGAATGTATGATTATAATTAAAACAGTCATTATTATACTTTTATTATCATTTATCCATTATTCCAAATGTACTATTATAAATAAAATATTCCTTATAATATTCTTATAATTTTATCATTATTTGTCTATTACCCCGAATGTATTATTATAATTAAAACAGTCATTATTATATTTTTATTATAATTTATCTATTACCCCAACTATATAATTATAATTAAAACACTCCTTATTATAATATTCTTATTATTAGCTCATTACCCGACTATTTTGCAATACAAGAGACTGTAGAGAATACTTTATTCTTTGTGGGATGCATTTCCGTAAACGCATTTGTTGGTAAAACCTCCGAAAAAAACATGTTCTAGGTTAGTAACTTTATGGAATATAAAATAGACAGTCATGGTTCAAAATAGAATGGCCATTTTGAGGGGTGGATTTAACTATGGCGGCCAGTAATGGTTCTGAAAAGAAGTGGCTGTTTTCAGGGGTGGCCAGCCAGAGAAGTTTTCCTGTATATACATATTTTCCCCTATATCTAAGGAAGAGGGCTGAAAGAAAAAGATATAAACCTAAAATTTCATATATTACAGTAAAGGATCAACTGCTGATATATTTCCCCTCTCAGCTCCTCGAGGTTTATAAGTCGAAGATGCATGATGTCAACACAAAATAAAAATGTAATCAAATTTTATTAAATAGTTTTTACAAGCCATAGATATATGGTTTGATCATAAATACGTAAGATTATAACTTACACAGATAAATAAAAATACATTAATTCATCGTCTAGAGAAGCAGGTATCACACTGGAGTTCCCTGTTGTGTATGGCACACCAGACTAGCAACACTATGTTCAGTCCACTGTAACGAAGTCTCAAATCGTTATTCAGCGTCCAGTATCTCACTGCATGCGATGAGAAATGCGATTTATTCTCAGCAATTAGCGATAATTACGGGCTGTTGGACACTTAATCACTTCGAGGATGGCTTGATTTGATAAATCGGAACTATGCGTCATTTGTTACCAGTCTTATTGATTTTTCAGCACTGTTAGGGGTAAGGCAGGCTTTTCCAAGGGGTGAATCATTTAGACTAGGGGTCTTCAACCTTTTCATGTTCGCGGGCCACACCAATAAATTCACAAAGTTCCGCGGGTCACACATCTGTGAAATAAGTAGTTTGGCAGAGGAAAAAATGTATTATTTGCAAACGAGCTTCAGCCTTTGAGATGATAGCTTGATTTGCTTTTTATAGCATGGTTATGAAAGATGAATTCCTCCAAAACACGTCACCGAAGTGTTGTGTGTATGGTGTAATTTAAAAAGTATTTTGTACCTTTATAACCATTATTAATTAAAAAATGTTTTTGTTTCTTGATTTCTACAAACCACAAAAAATGGGAGTTGAATCAATACTTTATACTGCATGAAACATAATGAATGCAAGAAGACGAGACGCACGTGATTTTCTGGAAAGAGCGAGCCTTGGCATACTGCTTTTTGTGTTTATTTAGTCTTAAGATTCTGAATACGATTACTAGTTATTATTTTGATAAGCCTATGTGCCGTGGGCTACTTTTCCCCGTGCATTCTTGATTTTTTTTTTTTTTGTGTGAGAGAATTTGCCGTTCTAAGGATTTTTTTCAAATTTATATCAAACTTTCGTTTTGCATGATCAAAATTTTTTGGCGGGCCACGGGTTGAAGACTACAAATTTAGACTCACTTTGAAGGAATTACCTCATCATAAGAGTAAATATTATCCGCCGTGATGCATTACGGGCACGAATGACTTTAGTATAAACAACGGTTCTTTTCTATTCAGTTTGGCATAGGTTTCTTGCGAAAGTTATCATCTGTCTTCGAAGTGTACGCTTTTCCGAGTGTCTCGAAGGTGTAACGGCTGAGCCTTTCAATGTAAAAATGAAATGCTTCTTCAGCTCAAGAAAGCTACCTGTTTCAGGGTGTCATGTTTCTGGGTAGCGAATGGACCAGTTTGGGGTATCCCACTTTTGTACATTAGACTCCCGTATAACGCGAGTCATATGTACCGCGTTGTATGAAATCGCGTAAGAATTTTTCCTCGTGCAAAACGAATGATGTTAGGAAAATGTTGTATGAAATGAGATGCTTATCTAAAATAAATGATGCGTTTTCATTCCAACAAATGCAGAAAAATAATAATTATGTGTAAGAAATATTTTGTAATAAAAATTTACGTACAATACATGTAATTAATACTATAAAGGAATATAAAAATATTAAGTTAAAGTCATTAAAATGCATAGTATATAGAAATCAATTGTATTTACAGTGTTTAAGAGGTAAATTCCAGCATTTCATCTTATAGCGATTTATACGAATTAAAGTAGTAGCACTTTTTTTGAACGCGTTGTAGGAACTCGAGTTATACGGGAGTCTCCTGAATCTTAAACATGCCCTTCTTCTAGTTAAACTTCCATTTTTAAAATTTACCTAAAACATTACAGTGTACAGGAGTGCTAGCTTCGATTGTTGGCCGATGGAAAGAGCAGATTAAATAAGGTATTGTATAAACCCAGTGACACATTTTCTTAATTTCCTAGCTTGAACACGAGGTTTTTCTGTAACTGAGGATGATTGACTCTCTTTGGACGAAAGTAAACTTCTCTAAAGTTAGAGAGAATCGAATTGGCGCCAGCACAAATTACATGACTATATCAGCTGAAGAACGAATGCAGCTACAGAGTTAAGGCAGAGCTCTGAACTGTGATGACCTAAGGAATCTCCCTGACTAATAAATCAACCCCAATTATTCAAACTATATAATCGTGACATCATAAATGGGATATCCCTTGAGAATTTAGAATGGAATGAACATAAAAGACAAAAAAAATTGTAGCGAGACTACAGTTAAGATAACGAACATGATGTCACGAAACTTCATGGAGTTATATATTCATACTAAGCTTGAAATTAAATGGTACTTAGTTCAAATATCAGAAACTGAAATATGTTTTCTCTGTCATTAGCTCACTCAATATGATCAGTTAAAATAAATATTACAATAATGTAATATATTATCTTTAATTTGAGATAATTACATCTTTTAAAAGGCGTAAAATCTGTATTTTTTAAACTTTGCTTTCGTCTCGATACGACTTATGAAAGGCATTCGAAAGAAACTTTTCAAGAACTCATAAGAAATTACTTTATATCATCACGGAGTCCGAGTACGTTAATATAATACAGTAAAATGTCGGTTCCCCTTTTATCACAGTTGCGCATGAATTTCTAAATTCCGGAACGCTTCATTTAAAATAAGCTAAATAACTTATACGTTATTTAATGTATCCCGATATTTAATATTAAATTTGTTACATTTATGAGTGACCTATAGAGACAATAACGCCTAATCGGTCGACATTTATGAATGGCTCTTACAGACGATCGCGTCCCTATACTGATGAAGAACTGTAATTAATTATTAGTTCGAAGCTAGTTGTCAATTAGTATTTGTGTGTGTGTGCTGTAAGAAGCTGTGTGCACTTGCCTAGTTGTATGAACCTATGAAACAAGAATCTTATCTTTTGTGGTCCAATTTTTTACTGTATTGCTAATTTATCCTCTAATTTATAAGAACCTTTACCAACTCTTCAAGAAGATCGGAGATTTTACTAACCTCCTCTCTTGGAAGTGTGTGACCTAATGTATTTATCGCATCTTTCTAAGTCGAACTTGATCTAAATACAGTAAGCGAACGGTTAGTCAGCAGACAATGGGCCTTAGCCTCGGGGCATAGGAAAATTTCGTCATCGTGACGAATATTCTTAATCAACAGTAATGCGCAGTGGAAGTTTTTACAAATATAAGTCCTCATGACGTCATCTTCTCTTGGCAAATATTCATATGCTACGAGAGTTAAGGCCCAAGGTCTCCAGTAACAGTTTTCATTAACGGCAACGAGTAATCAGTTTTCAATTAAAAACGTTGTACCGAAAAATTACCGAATATTTAGAAAATATTTAATAACGAGAAGATTTTCGAAGTAAATGTTTGACAGTTATTCGTGCCATAGAAAACAACATTTGAGTCCAAATAAGTTTTGCTGGAAATGACCTGGCGTAGCAACAGCACTCGATTTTACTATGACGTTCCAAACAGGAGAAAAGGACGAAACGGAGTGCAATGTACTGATAATATCATGTACAATTGATAATTTATTTTTTATCTCTATACCAAAATTGAAAGTTTAATAACATCCCTAATGTTGTGACTCTCCATTTATCGTCTGAATGTTGCCATGATAGTTTTAGAAGAATGTACATGGTTAAAAAATTCAAAATTTTCCTTTTTTGATTGCATTTTAAAAAACGATTCTAAATGATAAAAATTTTAACTACCATGTCCACCCCTGTTTTGAAAAATACTTTATGAACAATTCTCAGAAAGTACTTCACTCTTAAAAAAACTTTTCTTGTGTTATTCACACTAACACACACACGTACACACACACACATATTATAAAAGGGATTTGTAGAATATTACAAAATGTTATCATATGTTTTACATACACCATGCAACCTGGCAAATAGTTTGTTAGATTAGTAAAAATTCATTATCTCTCACTGTTTACATTTATCGTTATTGCAGTTAATGATTAAGAACTGCGACACTTACCTTAGATTCGTATAGAACAGTTTAGGCACATACGTAGCTTAATGTGAAGTATAGCATTTATACAAACTTACCTGAAAAAGAAATAACATTACGTTAATTGCAATATATATGTTGATATATAATTACTGAAAAGAGATCAATTTACATGGAACTGAATAATTTGATACAAAGAGCATGCAACAGAGATCATAAAATTATAAGAATTTATTTAGGTAAATCCCCCCACAAACTGAAGATATCGGTAAAAATCTAGCTTTAGGATTCTGCCTCCAGAAATTGGTTCAGTTCTGGAGTAGGGTTACCAACTTAGTAAATTGCTTTTTGTATAGCTTTCGTAAATGTCCATTTCATGTTGGGATGTGTGATGATATCACATTACAAGAGATCGATTGTAAGTATATAATAAATTATTTTTGCATGCATTTGTTGTCAATTTAGTATACAAAAAGTTTACAGAAAATAATTAGGCCTTGTTCACATTGCTTCCGGAGCGGGACGATAAAATTTTAACCAATCACAGACCTCCACACTATGACCGAGTAGCCAATCACAGATTATGTCACTAATCTCGGCGCCATAATACATATCTACATGTTGTTTCACACATTGACAACTGACTTACTGTGGAAGTATTTCGACTCTTCTAGCTTTGACATCTCTTTGAGAGATTTGCGTTTCAGATCGCCAAAATTTCCAGTAAAACAAGTAATATAGCATTGTCTCGGCGACGTTTAACAGTAGAAAGAGAAAATAATGAATGGAATCAGTAACAACGTAGTGCTTAAAAATATCGAACAGAGCTTTTTTTAAAATTTGTACATGCTTTTATCCCTTTTGGGGAGGCAGTTTGTTGCTTAGTTCGTCAACTGTTGAATTTTAATTATATACATACACTAATTATGTTTCCATGACTCATATATTTATCCATATATATCCATAGCCCAATTTATGTAAGTTAAAGTTTTGCTGAATAAATCTACTAAGTATTTAAATCTACTTGCTAAACCACCCCCATAGAACCACATTCTTCCTAATCTAGTCCCGCCGAAAACTTTGGAAATGCGCCAGCCCGTTCGGTGTTTTTCCTTTTGCATCTCGATTCGATTCAATTAGCTTAATTATTTTACGATTTGGGCCGTGTTTAAAAAAAAAAAAATCAACGAAGCTTCCCTCCGAAGTATCACCGCTTTGCACAGTCGGTAATTATTTCTGGGGAAACGCAGTCTTCATCTCTATGTTCAGTGCGTAACGGGGCACGATCTTAATCTTGATTAAGTTGTGATAATAATTAGCTCTGTTCGATGATTGCATTACGAATATTAATAAAAGGAAATGACGACGGCAAAGAAAACGTGTGCCCGTGCAGCGATAATTATGTAATTTCGACTCTTTGAGAACTTTTAACGAAAGCTTAATCGTGTCATTTTATTTGTAGAACAGCTGGTCATTCGTACCTAATTAATGGTAAACGTTCGCGATTTCGAATATCATTTTTTTTCCTCTAGTGATGGTTCCAATAATAAATTCAAGTTTTATCCCCTCCCATCCACAGTCTAGTACGTATGTTTATATTTTCGATTAAATAAACTAACCAGCATTTTGATCTCGTATATCTTTCTCTGCAGGAATTTTTCCGATTTATTTTTCAGTCGATTCTCCTCGTACTCTATTAGTTACCTTGATATGAACTTATGTACTCGTAATTGACTTCAAATGGAATGAAAGGTGTCAAACTTCTGATAATACGAAGCTTGCGTTTTCCACCTTCATCCTCTTGGAATGATAGTTTTTCGGTTAAAATGATGATACGGTTGCCATGGCGATGTGGCCCCCAATGTGGTTTTCTAGGTATTTTTTATTTCTTTTCTGATGAAATAAATATGACCAGTTATTAACATCTCATTTTACCAAACTCAGACACAAAACTGAAACGCCCCAATCCTTTAGAGCAAGAAATGGATTTTTGTCGGGAAAAAGTTTCATATACTATACATTTACCAGAGTTTTAAAACAAGGCAGTCAAATATTGTTCCTTTTGCTATCTTACCTCATTATCCTTAGAATTTATATTTCTAACTCATTATCAATTATACTTTTCGTATTTTATTTTGCACGCTAGTTTTTTATCAACAATTTTCCATTCATTTTAAACATAGACATATACATATAAACATACACACGCACACGCACACACATACATTATTATTATATTTTATATATATATATATGTATATATATATATACGTAAGCTTATATGTACGCATACATATGTGTACTTATACATATATTTATATATACATATTATACATACATATTCATAATATATATATATATATATATATATATATATATATATATATATATATATATATTTATTTATACAGAAAGAGATATATACATACGCCTTTTTTAATACTGGTGGAACTTATTTTAGTAAATATCTGTCAATGCTTGTATAAAATTCATTTATATGAGTATAAGATTTAATAGCACTTCCCTAGTAAACGAATTTTCGATCCTAACTAACTAATACACAACTCGCCACGAACATGTGTCGACGAGAGAGCGATAAAATACCATAAATGCTTTCTGGTCGAGAAAAATCCTCTCCTATTTTTTCCTTCTTCCCTAGGAAAATAAGAAATCCATAAGTTTGGTCCTCTCAGATGGCGTGGATATAAGGAAATAGGACGCACCTTTACGGCGAGAGATACTGTGTTACGTTATGAGGGAAGGAAAGAGAACTGATGAACCGCATAAAAACACGCGGCGAGATGTCCGCATAAAAAGAGAAGAAATCGGGAAAGTTGGGCGGCCAAAGACTCGCGATTTACTACCGGGTCGTTAGCGGCGCACTCAGGCTTCGCAGTGGACATAAAATGAGGGCATCGCAGGAGAGAGTGTTCCCCGTTGCCGTGGCAACCAAATAAAGTTGGGGGGGACACACCATGTATTGATAAAAGGTTAATCGTATTAACTATATAAAAATAATAATAAAAACTTGTTTCGGGAATTTAAATAAGCGCAGAGGCGTCATGGATTCGATTCATTCTGTTTTCTTTGTGTTAATCGTCGCCGAGGCGTTTCTGTATTAATTGTTGTATTGGGAAACTTGAAAACGATACTTTAAATAATGAATTGAATCAATAGGCAGTAAGGTGTTATTGATTCAATTCATTGTTTTTTCCTTGTCTGTTAATCGTCGCCAAGGTATCGCTGTATCACTCGTGCTATTGAGGAACTTCATAAAGGCAGAAACTAAAATTTGTGAAAGTTTCAACGTTAGCAGCTTAATGCTAATAACATAGGCCCGCGAAAAAATCGTTTGAAAAACTGACCTGGATGTTTTAAGTGACTCATGTGATCTTTTCGTGCCCTGAAACTGAAAATGTAATTTGATCCATTTGATTCTATCATGCACAGATTTCTAGGAAACAAAGGCTAAATAGCATAGTGATTAAGGTTACGGTGGAGAAAAAAGTTAACGAAAAGTAAAACATTTAATGCAAATTTCAATATTAATTTCATGAAATTGCCCCCCACATGGTGTAATGGTTAGAGTCATGAGCTTTCACTCTGTGGGCCTGGGTTCAAATAGAGCTTGGTCAAACCGTGTTGTCTCATCATAGAGAACAATGCTGGCTCGCCTGAATGGTGCTCCCACAATAAAGTAGCCAGTGAGACTTCGCGGTGAACAACAAAAGGCAAACGTCTCCCGACTAGTGCCTCCACGTGAGAAAAAAAATTTATGAAATTTCATTTGAAAAATGTATGGACAAATTCAATAAATGGAAACTTTTACTAGTTATTCTAGATTAGCTTTATGGAATCGCTTTTTCTTCGAGTGCATTTTCGCTTGTGAGCGGTTTTCGTTGTATTCCGAAGGAGCACCCGACAGTATTCTGCTAGTATATCTACATTCCAATATCCTTGATATCTCCGTTTCCTATCTCTATCACCCTGGTGGAATCTTTCCCCTTGATCCTCAAGGCTCCCAACTTCTGAAGTCTCCCAAGACTTTGAGGAGTGGTTCACATGCGAATGCAAGAAATAGAGTTTTAAGTTCATTCTGAAATCGTAAGCTTGGAACGCCTTCAGCATATGTATTCACCATACCTATAGTTTGGAGTTACACGTTAACAGAATATCCGACCGGAACTCAGCCGTATTCAATTCCATTGTGTAGCAATGCTGCGTTTATATTCCCTTTAGAAGAATCCATGGACAGTCGCCAGTAGTATGAATTGTATCATATGTAAGGGGAGAGAAGTGGTTTCTGGGAAAGACACCTAACTTTTGCAATGCAAATGTCTTTAACTTTACTTATTTATCTATTTATGCAATATATTTTTCACAAAAACACACCTCACTTTTAGATTTTTTAATGAAAATTTTCTAAATTTATTCGAGAAAAAACAACGAAACCCAATCATAATGATTAGAAAATTAAGCTTCTCAAAGAAGCCTGATGAGGAAGAATTTTTTTAATATTTTTTTTTCTGAAATCAGCGTTCAAAAATCTATAGATATCAACATAAAACATAAGGACATTTTTCCGATCTCAGACCTGCGTAATTTGATATTTATTTTTCAACAAGGAGTAAGAGTTTAGCGAGCTCTCAATTATTTTTATTTTGATCTTTCAACAGAATCATTTATCGGTGTGATTGATTTCATTAATCATTTCGTTTATTGACTTTTATTCACATTCCGTGATATCATGGTATTTGTTATGTATGTAATCAGACAGTGCTATGCCTAATCACCGGTCTTTTAGGTACTGTTAGGACTAGGAAGCAGTTAGGAAGTCTCTAATTTTCATACGTATATATATATATATACAGTGAAACTTCTCTAGCCGGGCATCCCTATAAATGGCCATAGTTTGTTCAGAACCGATTAAAGACTCCCGTAGAGTCAATGTTATGGAAGAAAACTCTTTACGACAGCCACACCTCAAAACGGCCACTAATTTTCGGTATCATGACCGGCCGCTATAGAGAAATTTCACTGTGTATATATATGATAATTAGTATATATATGATAATTTTTCAAATAGGTGCAGTGGTTCCAGAGATTACCCTCCACATACAAAATCCGCTCTCTCTCTTTATATATTAGTATAGATTAAAACTTATGTATGACGTTACTTCATTGGATGAAGAATGCAGAAGAGCATATATTTACTAAAGTATGTCAAAACAGCGTCAAACTGCCAACAAAATTAAAAGGCTATTTATGAATCTGCTGTGCCTTATATCTTAATACTGCCTTACATCTTTCGTTTATCTACCAACTAGCGGCCCGTCCCGACTTTGTACAGGTTGAACAATTATCTATCTTAAGTAGATATTAGGTAGGTATAATTTATTTTAAAACTTCATGGTATACCACATTTTTTGTTTCGTTTTTCTGAGGTTTTAAAATAAATTGATTCTCTGCATTTCCTGACCTAGACAGACCAACATATAATTGTCCATGAGTAAAGCAATCTTCCCGTAAGTCAAGTCCAATATATTTGTATGTTTGACCTTGGGATTTATTGATGGTGTTGGCAAAAGAAATTTTTATTGGAAACTGTAACGTCAGGCACTGAATTCTGTCCGGGGCCACCCGCGTGCCGATTTTGATACGTTTTGGCCCCATAGTCTCGCTGTCAGGAAGGACAGCCGCGGAATCTATCGAAATAAGCAACTTTTAGGAGCAAAATCATTAAAACATTAATTAAAAAACCTCCGGGGCCAGATTTTCAAAAAATAATATGCTTATGTTTTAATCTGAACTATCAACTATATCTATTCAAAATTTCAGCTCAATTGAAGCAACACTTTTTCACTTATAAAGGAACAAACATAGGCCTATTCGAAATAATCAATAAATTTCTCAGTTTCAATGAAACACAATGATTTTTGAGTAAAGTTCAATAATTCAAGTTCGATTTACGCAAATTGTGCATGAAATTGCACATAAATTCAAAAACATAAAGTTTATAAGTTAAAAAAAGTTCTGTAATATTATACCAATAAATTTTCTGTTGATAGCCAATAAATTGCAAATCTTTTTTTACCTTAAATGTCCAATAAAAAGCGTAGTTCCAAATGTAATTTTCTTCAATAAACCCTTAAACGTTGCCAATTTCAAAAATCCTTTTTCTATTTATCAATACCTCCTCCACTTGAATCTTTAAAATAGTAAATGTTTTACTGATAATAAATGTAGTTTGATGTGTTGCTATGGTTACTTGAATATGGTTAACAAAGAAAAAGTAGTAAAGAAGGATGAAGCATCAGCTCAACATTTAGGCCCCTAACTTTCTTTCTGCTGATCAGATATCCATAATTTATAGTCCATGTTCATCTGGAATAAGGTACCTTTCAAGTAGTGAAAGAATTTTTCAAATAGGTGCAGTGGTTCCAGAGATTACCCTCCACATATAAAATCCGCTCTCTCTCTTTATATATTAGTATAGATTTCCCGTTTCCCGGTTTGGAAATCCAATAATTCCATGTTTTCATTTTCAGAATGTCAATGTCTTATCCATTCGCTTTTTTTCTGTTATTTTGCAAAAATTGCGCGAGACCCCAGTGACGTAGCAAGCATAACTGGCGCCCGGGGCACGTTACCTTTTTGGCACCTCCCCCCGAAAAACATATATTAATATTATACATAGAATTAGTGAAAAGGACCATTTGGCGCCCCTCTACGAATGGCGCCCGGGGCATGATAGACGGCCTTGCTTTGCCCCCCCCCCCCTCGCTACGTTACTGGCGAGACCATTTTGGACATGGAAATTCTAATAGAGATTTTTATAACTTTATTATCGGGAATCTACTTAGTTTTGTTTTCGATAGCAACTTATTAGTTTTCGTACTTTTCTTTCGTATACACGCCCTGTTTTGTCTGAGTACTTTGAAAATGTAACTATTTCATTGATTAAATAAGCATATGAATAAAACCTATATCCACTGCAAGGAATTCCACCGTACCAAATATTTGAAAGTTTGAAAGTTAATAGCGGCCATAACGTATTTTATTTTTAGCGAAGTAGAAAAAGTACATTGTTTGCAGAGTTAAAGATTGCAACTAAAGGTTTAGTTTTTCATTAAAGTTTTTGAAAACTTACAAACACTCAGCAACAAGAAACATACAAGAACTACAAATACTCAGCATACTCAGTAAGAAGGAATTTAAAAACAAAACAAAACCTAACACACTGCTCGTAACCATAGTGCGAACAGGAAAACTTTTCCCCACTTTCACTTTAATCCCGTAACCATAGCAACTGAAGATTATTTCTTCACGCTTCCTTTAGACTTTTTTACCTCCTCACCGATACAGCCCTCGTATATTTTGGAATACTTTTCACACAAAAAAATAACTCACCTGCTTTTCTATCTACACCCCCTTCTACTGAGCCCCACCCCCGTACATTCCTTTCTACATTTCAATATCCTGATGTGCATTCATTTTTAACTGCAATCCAACCACAAAATGGTTCTTGCTTTATGCCAGCCCTCGCTTATCTTTTGGGTGCCTGGCATTTTCTGGATTTAACTCGCGTCACTCCGGATACGGTTACAGATAACTGCACGCAGCTGGGATGATTTCGTTGGAACGGGAATGGGAGGGGGGGGGGGATGGAAAGCTAAAACGTCATCCTATCGCCTCTTTTCGACACATTTGTACTTCTTTAGAGTATACCTGTACATATCAGGTTCCCTCGTGTAAATGCAGTATTTATGACCAGAAAGAACTCAAAGAGAAGTAAAAAAAACTAGTTCAGGAAGAAATTATATACGTAATTAAAAATATTCTTAAGGTTTTTCTAAGATCAATACCTACATCTATAACACAAATCTAAAGATTTTGAGGTATTGTAGAACAATACATTGAACGAACATTTGAAAATGACAGAAAAATGTAGTGTATCAGTCGCTTGATTCAGTTTTATACAAATCTTAAGGCAATAAATTCAAAATGATAAGAGTAATATTATTCACCATTCAGTGATTTTAGTGGTCGTTAATATTCGCTAAACGTATATATATATATATATATATATATATATACAGGTGGTTATCAAAATAATAGAAAAACAATCAATATTAATGGTGCTTAAGAATGTGCTTCGTATTCCTTAAAAAACAAGTCTATCCACCAGTATTTTTTTAAAGAATATAGTGTACATATTATTCTACTGTCAGACAGAAGTAATGAAGCGGTGGGCATCGTTGCGTTTTGTAGATAGTGTAAAATGTCAGACCTTGCAGACTTTCAGAGAGAGCAAAATGTTGGCGCTTGACTACTTGCAGCTTATGTCATCGGGAGAAAAGGGTGTTTGTTTCTTGATCTATGGTATAGAAAGTCAAGACAGCGTACAGAATGCACGGAAAAACAACTTCTACGAAATAGAATAGTTGACGAAAGGGAGAGATTAGTGAAAGAGACCGACGAGTATTGAAGTGGATTGTGACATCCAAAAAGAAGACAACCGCAGCCAAAGAAACCGTACACATCAATCTGCATCTGCAGGTTGTAATATCAATCGCTACAGTTAACAGGGAACTTCACAAACAAAATTTCAGCTGAGTAGTAATGCCCAGGCCAATTATATCAGATGTGAATTCAAAACTTCCTCTACAGTAGTGACACGAGTACAAATCCTGGTCTATTGGTATGTTGAAGAATTTCACTTTGTCAGACGGAAGATCTTTCACTTTGTTCCCCACAGCAGGACATCCGTACGTCTGGAGAACACCGACACAAACGTTAGATCCTGATTGTTTCATGCCAGTTGTCAAGTATGCAGGTAGATCTGTCGGGGTGTGGGTAGTTATCTCATGATTTTCTGAAGGCCTTATTACGATCCTAAAAGGAAGATTGTCTGAAAAGGACTACGTCGAATTTTTATCCAACCAGGTTCATCCAATGGTGCAAACATTGTTTTCTGCAGAAGAGGGCGTTTTCCAGAATGACAATGCTCCTATTCATACAGCTAGACCTGCCAGGTCATGATTTGAGAAACATAAAGACAAAGTCAAAAAAACTTATCTCTGCCCGCACAGTCCTCAGGCCTCAATATCGTTGAACTGCTGTGGTCTGTTTTAGAGAATAAATTCAGGTATCGATATCCCCCTCTCCCCCCAGTATCTCTACAGTAACATTCACGTTTTCTTCATAAAGAATGGTATAATATCCCCTTAACCGGTATTAATGAGTTGTATAACCATATTCCTTGGCGAATTCAGGAGGTATTAAATGTCATAGATGGTCCTATACCTTATTAAGAAAGAATTTAATATTATTCTTCCATAACATTGGCTCCATAGAGTCTTTAAATTTTTCTGAACAAAATAGGGCTGTCTAGACGGGTGGCCACCTAAGGAAGTTTCACTATAAAGAACATTGTGGGCGATTGATTGTATGATCTACAACTAAATTCAAGTTGAGGAAAGTGAAATTCAAAATAAGATATGTATATAAGACAAAACATATAAATGGATGAATAGCAGAGTGAGATTTCTTTAGATGGAGGTTAGATACAAAATAAATAGAAAGATTATTATTTAGAACTACATTATATGTGCAATCACCAAGAGTTTTTCTCGGAACAACACAACTACTTTTTGTTTCTATGGCAACATTCCTTGCCTCTCACTTACTAGAAAAGCGATAAATGTTTTGAGTTAAGATAGATAAAATTGACTCTTTACTTAAAAAATATGGTACGCAAATATCGTTTCGCTGATCAAATATTATATTTTTTTTAGCTGAATGAAAGACCAGACGCCTAATTTTAAAAATAAGAACTAACAGCGTTAATAGGATCTAGATATTATTCTACTTATTAATTTAAATTTTTCTTTCTATTCTGATTTAAAATTTAAAAAAATTGCAAAAAAGTTAAGTAATTTAAAATCTAATTTATCGAAACCAAAAATAGTTGGTTTATTTCTTAAGACTTTTTTAAATTATTCTATTTATATTTCCACATCCACTGAAATTTAAGGTGCATTGGGACAAATAATAACATTTATTTTTTTCAAATATTCTCCCATTTTGCAATAACATTTTTCATGAAATGTGTATTTAAATATAGATCTTTACGCACATAAAAATACTTTTATTATTAATTCTTACTTTATTTCTAATTTTAATTTAATAATTATAAAAATAGTTATTTTTTATTCAAAATTGAAAGCTTGTCTGGTTCTTGGTATATTTGCCGAACCTATAGCTGTATTTGCCCAATTTTTCCCCTTTGACGAGCAGGAAAGATTTGGAAATAACTCATCTTCAGAGGTTTTCAGAGTTAATGAAAGTGTTTTTTTTTAAATCTGTTTGCAGGCGCTTGGGTCCTTAGAATATAAAGGCGAGATTATTGAGGAATTGAAACACAAGATCAAAAATAACGGTGTGGTCGTGCATTTCCACTGGATAAAAAAGCACATATCGGGATCAGACAGAATGAGGACGCTATCACTGCGGCTAAAGAAGCCCCGGAACTGGACATAATTGAAGGTACCTACAAAATGACCAGGCAACAAGTAAAGGCAAATATTAAGGTATATGGAATGAAAGTCAGGCAAGAAAGGCGTGCCGATAGTGAATTGGGGAGGCCAGTTTTTATAAAATCTACCCTCAGGTTTCCTTAGAAAGATTAATATTGAATTTCTATATTAATCAAGCTATCAACATAGAAGCGTGGGCTCATATCATAGAAGATTTTTTGGGAAGAGTAACATCTGTGCGTGCGGAGAGGTCCAGACAATAGAGTATTGTTTATTTAATTGTTAACACGGAGAGATTTGCGATCGAGTTTACCGAGGGAAATTACTGAATGGTCACCACATAAATTCTATAATGACTACTATTGTAGAAAATTCATTTTGGCTGTGATGAAAGACCTTATGGACTTTCATTACCCCTGTTTGGGTCATTGATAATTTTGTTGTTTGTTTCGGTTTATATAATTGTTCATCATAGCATGTATTGTATGGAACGCATATATTTATTTTGTATTGTATGGTCCTAGTCAAGGTGATTGCCATTGCGAAATTTGTCGTCTTTCAAAATCACCCGTATACTTTCGGGAAGGTCGGATTATCTTTTGGACTTAATCTGTTTGACGAGTAAAAATATATTACTATGAAAACATTTTTTTTTGTTTGGGATAAATTTTTCCTGGAAGTTCTTACCGTGAAAAAATCATGAAGACAATGAATGGAATTGAAATAGAAATAAGAGACACTGTACGAAAATTCATAGTCGCACTTTGCAAGCAGTTCAAGAAACATTCTTTTAAATATGTCGAAATTTGCAACATTCCATTCCGAGGTTTATAGACTTACACCACAGGTGTACTGGCGAATACTCATAGGCCATAGATGGCGAGCTTATGTACGTGTGCCAGAAGCGGCACGCAAATGAGTTTTACGGGCACTCACAGGCTCTATTTTTTTCAAAGTTGAATTTGGAGGACTTTGAAACACGATGAATAGGTTTTCAATCCAGGTCTACACTGGAACAAAAGCTTGTCGATTTTAGAAACGATTTCTTTCGCTATTGGGCACTACGGGAGTCAAACTTCTGTCTTGGTGTCCCCAGCACTCCCAGAGGCGACACCAGAAACGATCTAGATGCTTAGGAATGAAATCGAGCCGTTATCGGACAGATATGACGAAAATGAAATTGGGAATCATTCAAATTTACAACCCGAAAACATCGCTTACTTCTAAGATTTAAATGTTTCGAAAGGGATTTCCACTTATGCTTGTTTTATAATGAAGAAATGGGTTAAAAAATGAGGTTTCAGAAATAAGCGGATTGATGAACGTAGTTCTGCAACTGACTTAATATCAGTATTTATCAGCTAAAATCATATTAATCAAAATTGATATTATTGCTTAATGTATAAGCAATACTTCCTTATCATTCTTGTTTCATTTTTGTTCTTTTAATAGCACGATATAAATTTGTTAAAATTAATGATAGCCCATTACTAAAAGTTTTCTAGCAATTTTAGCAAACTACACTGCTAGCATGCCGACACCCGAATAATCAATTTGTTTAACACATGCCCAAGAAAAGTTCCACCACCCCTGGTGTGGGCAATAAAACTAGCCTTCCTATCTTTACAGTTAACGTAGAAACATGTTATTTTAGTTTATAGGTTCTACAGAACGTTTTACTCAGAATATAAGAAAGGGGAATTTTCGTATGTGTCGCTCTTAAATCTATTTCATATCGCTACCAATATTTCGAAAATATTAAACGAAAGATACTATGACGAAAGTGAAAAGTAAAGATAAAATTTGACAGAAAAATATCAAACAGTACGAAAGAAATATAGCCAAATTGTCCTAGAAGATCATTTCCGAAAGTCTGTGAAAATGCAATTTAACAGTTCCGAATAAAATCTGCAGGATATACTTTCACCCATTCCAACTTCACCCGCGAAGGAGTTTTCTCTATTGCACAATTTTATTCGCCAAAGAGTGACGAAAAACTCGTTTTTGTCTCCACATAAATGTGTATATATTTATATACTTTATATATTTATATCCTTTTTCTCCGCTCACACCCTTTCGAACAAGTTTCGAAGAGAGAAAGAAAAAAAAAAAAAACCAGCCATCACCATGCAGCCCGAACTGTATCGCGTCTAACTTTTTCCCGTTTCAGTTCATTGCTCATCAGCATCCCTCGGTCTCCATGGCGACGAGAGATTATTCCAACAAAACCGGAGTGCTTAGAGACATCTTTTCCTACATCCAGTTCCTCGCGGTGTGATAGCTCTCGCTGTAAACTCTAATCTTTACAGCTCGTCGTCTCGTCGTTTCTTACAGCGGGTTTTTTCCGTCCTGCGCGGGAAAGGTATCTCTTTCCGCGGAGAGGATTCCTGGTTATGTATCCGTAAAATGATTATTTTCTCTTCACTTCTCTTCCTGACTTCGGGATTTACCGCATCTTTCGTTTCCCACACCGGATACGGCCGCAGATAAAAACCAGTTCGTATATTTGTATGCGAAGGCTTATGTATTTTCTTATGTGCACTCCTCAATGTCACAGTTTGCATAGCTTTTTTTTTTATATATATTAACACGCAAAGTGAATAAATTTTCTTCAATATATATATATATATATATATATATATATATATATATATATATATAAAGAAGGTATGTAATGTACATAAAAATTCATGATCAGACAAATTAATGATAATGTACGTTGCATCCATTTGTGTTAAGTGTTCCAGTTTCATTTCATTTTTATGCATAGCTTTGGGCTGCATAAGGCTCGTAATTTTTGTTAATAATTTTAATTTTATATTCTATGGTCATATTTCGTGAAGGGGACTTGGACGTTCTCGACAAGGAAAAATGCTGAAAATTTCAGAGTTAATACACTAAGTTTTCTCTAAGTAAAAATTATTACTGGTTTAAAATATTGTATTTATAGAAACAATACACGGTTTTTAATTACATTATAGTAAAAAAATATCAATAATTTCAAGTATTTTATTTTATAGAGGGAATCGAAAATGTGCTTTGACCCAAGAGGCTGCTGATATACAATCACACTTTGGTATGCCCAGAAAAAAATATTCTACATAAAATCATATAAAAATTTCATAAATGTGTGTGTAATACATCAAGAAAGGAAATGAAGTTGTTTTTGTTTTGTAACACATGAAATAAAAAATTAAAAAAAAAAATTAATCCAACACATTTTGGACACCTAGAAAAACGCATAAATTTTTAACAAAAACAGCATCTTAAAAAATATTATTGCCTATAGATAAATTAAAATATACTTAATACAAACATAGTTATTGTAAGTATTATTATACAAAATTTCATATATATATCATCAATAGAATTTTATACGGCTGCACCTATGTACGTAAAAAACACATTTTGAGAAAAAGGCAAAAAACTATATTTCTCATGAAACCAATACATATCTTAAATATTCAAAACTGGCCAGCCCCATATTAATCTTGCTGAGATAGTTCTAAACCTCTAATTTTCTTTTGCTTTGCCATTTTAAGGTTCTAGCCTCCTTTAAGCCTCCTTCTTTTTAAGGCCTCGTTCTAGCCTCCTTCTTTTTAAGGTACTCACCTTTTGAAATTTAATCTGCGCTTCATTGACACGCAGCTTATCAATGAATTTTAGAGTTTCACATGTATTTTTACCAGGATTTATGCCTAAAGTTTTTAACACTTCAGTGCGACTATAGACTCCATCATTAAAACACAAAACTGCATCCATTACTCCAATTTTTAAAGTAATTAACCCAACAAATGTGTTTTCGGGAATTCGTTCCCATACACAGTTATTGAAACTCTCATTAGGGTTTTGAGTACGTCCATGGATGCATTTTAATAGCAGCTCCTTTGCACTCAGGTCTCTGAAAACTATCTTTATTGCAAGTAAAACTGGTAATGGAAGCGAATGCTTATGCACATATTTTTCCACAGTTTCTAAGCTTTTATTATATCCACACCAACTGTCGTTTCCTCTAGGACACAAACCATGCTGCGGCTTTTCATCAGTTGACAGTTTGTGAAAATAGATTGCCCAAATTGCTTGCGACATTTCCTCTACTGATTTTGAAGTATTTCTTCTTATTGCAAGACCATAATACTTCTGAATTAAAAGAATTTCAGAATCTGTAAGTCTACCACGCCCAGAAATTTTTTTCCCATCTGAAAGTTTAGTCGATTTCAATTCATTGCTAACTGATTTTAACCTAGTTTCCATTCTTTTCTGGACGTGGCCAATGTACTCCAATTTTTGAACTTCAAAATCTTCGCCATATACTTTGGATTCACAGACTTTGACGAAACCTTTAGAGTCGCCATCACCGAGATATTTAGAATAGCGAACATTTCTAGTTGATTGAGAGTGCTGAAAAATTCTTACCGCACCTTCACTTTCCATTCCTCCACTATATCCCTCATAATTTTTCTGGCAGTCACGACAGTCCTCTTTTATACTTCTACAAGTAAAACAGTACTTCGATAAACACTCGAAGTCTATTACTTTTCCGTTATCCAGTGACGTCGCTGTAACCACACCATTTATAGATATATGGCCCCTTTTTTGCCAGGAGCCATCCAGTGCCACTGTTACATCCCGAACATTATCATTGCATGCTACTGCCTCTTCAATACCTTTCAACATTGATTTTGTACACACAGATGACATCGCATTGCAAACGGAATCATTATACGGTTCAAACTTTGCAGGTGGGGGAGGCAAGTTCATCAATGCACAAAATGTACGAGCTGCCCATTTACCTTTTCCAATACATATAAAGGCATAGAATAAGCGAACATTTACTTCATACCCAGCCTGAGAAATATGTGAGGTCATTGAACTACTAGCATTACCACAATATTTGCATACACATAGTATACTAGTGTCAAGTCCTTTACGACTTCTAGTCTCTTCCAAAATGTCAAAACAGTTTGCATGATACAATTTTTGCATGATGCAACTGCGTTGAATAATGTTTTTAATATTTTTAAGTCTATTATAATGTTTATATCTCCATTATCAGGGGAAAAGTCACTAGCACTTTCTTCAGCATCACGATTTAATGAATAACTATTTTGGAGTTTTCGTTTTGATGCACTCACATTAGAAAGTTCATGTTCATCACACTCTGTATTTCGCGAGATACGAGAATACTGATTAGGTTGAAATTTTCGTTTACCAAAACATTTACGTCTAGGCATTTTTAACAGTTAATCCAACAAGTAAAAAGGAAAATAAATTGCAGATTGAAGATTAACAACAAAATAACTCGCAGAATTCGTTAACCACAACACAAGAGATAAAAAATTTCGCTATTCAAAACACATACACTGGAAAGAGAGTGTTAGTTCACACAGCTTGTAATTCAAAGTAAGTTGAGTTGTTCGATGCTTCAAATCAAATATTAAAATTGAAAAATATGGATCGATAAAGGTGAATTAAAAATCTTTTTCAGAATCCCTTTAAACAGTGTCTCTTTAAAAAGGGCGTGGTGTTCTTTGTTTACATTTTAAAAAGTTAATTTACGAGCTTTTGGCATTACGAACCTATACATATTATATATTTTTGGAATCGGCAAAATATACTTTATTTTTTTAGATGAAAATTGAAAAATCGATTTTTTGAAGGTGTAGAACGTCTCAGTTCCTTTACAATTTCCAGTCACTTTATTTCTGCTAAATTAATTTATATATATATATATATATATATATATATATATATATATATATATATATATATATATATATATATATATATATATATATATATATATACACTATCTAACAATGAGCATTTGGACAACTGTGATAGAAAAGAAAGACAAATTTTTTTCTTATTCTATAGTTGTTAGAGCCTCCACGAGAGGCAATTACAGCCTCATCCCTCCGCGGCATGCTTTCCATAAGTCCTTGTGTGACGGCTAGTGGTATTTTGTTCCACTCGGCTTGGAGAAGACGTGTATGTTCCTTCACCGATTTTGAATGGTTGGGCAAAATCGGACGGTTAGATCTGGGCGATCCGACTCGTCCCAGAGGTTTTCAATAGGGTTCATATCTTGGCTCTGGGCAGGCCAGTCCATTCGGTTAACCCCATTTTCACCATACCAATCCATGGTGGACCTCGCAACATGACGGCTGGCGTTGTCGTCCTGAGAGTAACATGGATCCCACCCGAAAAACTGCCACAACCTAGGAAGCACACTGTCATCCAAAATATTGCAGAAGGCGCCGGCGTTGAGCTTACCGTGATTTGGGACCAAGGGTCCCAGTCCGTACCAGGAGAAACATCCCCAGAATATAATTCCACCTCCGTCGAACTTTATTGTGGGCACAATGCATTCTGGCAGGAGCCGTTCTCCAGGCAGACGCCAGACCCAGACCCTGACATCCAAACTATAGAGGGTGATCCTTGATTCGTCGTTCCAGATAACCCGTTTCCATTGATCTACGATCCACTTTCGACGTGCTCTGCACCACATTAACCGAGCAGCGCGGTTGGACTTTGTGATCAAAGGATTTGCATATTTGACCGGTTTTTCATAACCTGGAGTGAGATTCAACAGATTCTCTACTGGACAGCTTCAGACTTTTCTTGAGTCCATCGTTGGGACTCGGTAATTCGTTGCAAATCATGATAAAAAAATAAGTAACCGCTAAATCCTTAATTTTTTTACTATTTAGAGGACTAAGACATGAATAAATATTTTAATGAGGAGTTCTAATGTCCAGAAAACAGAAGGTACGGGTTAAGTTACTTACACTGTCGAATTGTTTTGAGGTGACAGAAGAATATCAGAATAAATATGTTTGGCAAGGTCGTCGATTTTATAATTTCAAAAATTTTTTTCAGAATGGAATTTAGCATAAAGTTTTTAAAAAATCACGGATCAATTTATCCCCGTCATAAATTATTTCTTGATGTAATTAATTGCGTTTCGGAAATGGGGTACAAATCAGAGGCTAAAAATGATGGAATACCGTTTTCCATGATCTTGGAAGTGTGCTTCTAAACATGGCAGAAAAAACTCCTTAATCTCATGACAGTGTGAAGTCAATAACTTAATATGCATGCAACAATGTTCAAATGCTATACCTTTATAATTTTACTAGCATTTTTATAGTTTTCCCAATATTTCTATTATTAAGGTTTTGCATGTAAGAATATTAATAAAGACACGTTCAACCGAACGACATTCACGCTACTGTTATCAATTCCGATACTTTGTTAACGCGTACTACGTAGTCTTTATTTTAAGAAAGATTCCCTACTCTTATTTTTATTTCTAACTGCTTCTAAATAAGGGTTATATTGTCAAGGATTAAACTAGAAAATATAAAAAAACTTTTGACTATCTTCTTTTTATAATAAATATTCACTCTATGTATATTCACACTGTATTGTAAATTTTCGAAGAATGAAAAAAAGAACTTTCTTCCTATCCCTCGTGAAAAATATCCAGCATCGAAGATTTACCCTTCGCTCTGGCACGAGAACATTCTCTGGTTACCACGACAACGAGAAAATTTCCTTCAACGCAACTCGTTCGCTCGCGGTGTCTATCAGACCGCAACCTTTCTGGTGTGCTTTCCTTTAGCAGAGTGACAGCAGCAGGTGTAAACTCCAATCTCTGCAGCCCGTACACGGTACATCTCTTTCAAAATATACATGGCTCAGATACCGAGGTTTTAATGGATGTAGAATGTAAATATCTGTCACTTTAAGATTTGAGGATTGCAGTTCAGGTTGCTAGATAGAAGTAGCCCTACTGGATTCTCTCGGCTCACTGTTAACCTGTGGAGAAAATGTTTCTAAGGATAGTCGGCTTGCATTGAAAGATTTTCTTTTAAATTGTACTCCGTAACAGAGAAAACAAAATTTTCACCCGGGTATCGTATCCATTTTAGAAATGTCGTCCAGCAAATGAACCGATGTGCGTTTAAAAACACAATATACCTTATTTTCTCCCCGAATCTCTCCAATTAAAAATATTGGTTTCTTTTAATGAGGGAAAGTAGGAGGGATTTCCGAAATGACGCATCTTCCCAATCTTGTAGAGTGTTTCCAGTCCTTCTGACAGGACAGACGGTACTACCACGAGAAAGTGCACAATTTTTTTACGAAACTGTGAAATTTTGGATGATTGCTACGATGATATAAGATTGCTACGATGATCCTTTTGGATGATGATAAGAAACGCGTTTAGCTGGTAATACCCACTTAAAGTCTTCCACAGGCGTTTTCGACAACTTCCCTTCCTCGTTCAAGTCTTTAAGTACGAAATTCGAACTCAGCGGGAAAAATTAGGCGGGAAAATATGGCAACTCTGAATTTTGAAGCGAAAAAACAGCTGTTTTCTATGCTAACCACGATTTTTCTCATTTCCAGGCACAATATCTCAACCGATAGTACAAAGAGTACGTATTTTTGTTGCGACCTTATATTTTGATGGCCCAAACACCGACAATGCTTGGAGTAGAAGTGAATTCAGTAATAACTTCTTCATAAAGTGAATATGCTCGAGTTACCTTTGTTCCTCATACATAAATATAATGTTTCGTTTCTCTTTTAACTTTGTCTATTTTATCAAGATTTCCTACATTTCTTATTATTCATTTTTTTAAACTTTATCTAGAATACATACCTAAATCAGAAGCATAGAGGCCAAAAAATGTGATGGTTTTTAGCGAGTCCCGTCAAGTACTACTGGAAGGACTGATGTCCTACCGGAAGGATAGACAAAAACGGACGCCCTGCTGGCAGGACGCAGTGATCAAAAGAGGCCCATGTACAAAAGTGCTACCGGAAGGTCCTTCCAGCAGGACTTTTGCCTGTACGTTGTATGGTTACAGAATGAAAAAGAAATCAGAGTCAAAAATTTCTTTCTCTATTACGGAGTACTATTAAAAAAAATCTTTCAATCCCAGTCGACCGTCATTGGAAAAATTGATTCCATAATCCTACCATTGAGCTGATCGAAGATTATCCTACTCATATCGTGCAGATCTGTCGAAATTCTGAGATCGAAATCTTAATATGAAAAGTCTATCACTAAAAATGATGGAATTGTAAAAATATTTTTTCAAACCTAAGAGGGATTTCATCTTTCATGGATTTTTAGACAGGTTTTTTTTTTTTTTAATCTCAGCACAACTGTCATATCAAAACTTTGTGAAGGTCATTCAGAAGGTTCCTAGTTTGCATAACTAAAACCATAATTTGGCAGTGTTATGCAATAAGAAAAATCTCCCAAATGTTCAAAAGTTGAGTTAAATGGTAAGGTGAGCCTCATATTTAGCTATAAAGAAAAAAATGTTATTCTGGGCTAAATAATGTTCTCTCTCTGTTAAATAATGAATCCGTCATCAGCCACTGGAATTTTTAATTGAATGCGTTATTAAAACTCAGTTTTTTCAGTTTCAGTGTTGCGTGAGTCGGTTCTTCGTTACATAACACTGTCCAATTCTAACTACCTTAACTTTACGGTAACAATTTTATTAAAGTAGTATTATAACTTCACGTAAATTCCTTTACTGCGGGTGATTTAAACATCACTATCCAATATTTTATTTTCATATTTTTGAAACACACTTTACACTGCTCTAAACATCAACTGAATCTGAGTCTAAAAGAAAATATAATCTATAATTTTAAAAGCATTACACAAACTTATATTATTGTTTATGTTTATGAGTTTTAAGTACATTGCACCTTGATACATGTTCCCGATAGCATTGGTACTGTCACGATGTCTATGTATATAAAAATATAAAAATCAATATACAGTGGTACCTCGACTTACGAGTTTAATTCGTTCCATGACTTAGCTCGTAACTCGAAATACTCGTATCTCGAATCAATTTTCCCCATTGAAATGAATGGAAATGCAATTAATTCGTTCCGGGCTCCCCTAAAACACCGCAATTGTTTTGTTACATGTTTTTAAATAAGAAAAACGTGCTTATAAACGACAAACATTGTATAAAAATGCAATACAATAGAATGAACTACAATAAATTTGTTTTATTAAGTGTAATATACAGAGGCTGTTCACACATTTTTTAGACGATGTATATTGTATTCACAAAACTAAATTACATAAAATTCTTGTGTTTTAAATGTTCTATTTGACATCCCTTATTCTGAACTATCTTTCGACACCGCAATTTCCATGATAATAATGTCTTTTGAAGTGTCAGAAAAGTTATTTTATCCCATTCCTCCTGAACAGCTTTCCAGAGTCCTGTAACGGTTTTGGGACGACGTTTGGATAAAGCAGATTTTAAAAGTCCGAAAGCACAAAAATCCATAGGTGATACATCGGGAGATTTAGTAGGGATATCAGTGAATGGTATGGCCTTGATACCAGTTTTTTGTTCCATTTCTTTTAGGAAATTTACAGTGGATTTTGATGTGTGACTGCTAGCTTTGTCCTGATGGAGTCTAACAGATTGATGGCACTGTGGGTAAAGCGATGGTATTTCATTCAGAAAAATTGGCGATAAAATATGTTCCTGATAGTATTTGGAGTTAATCTTATCATTTTTTTCCACTCTCTTTATTTTTAACTTGCCATTATATGAAAAACCAGCAACAATCATGAATCCCTTAGAAAAACTTTCTTTCGATTCTTTGAACCATGTACTTAAATTTTTTCTCCCCTTTTATGATAATAAATGGCTCTTTTTTTGTTCCAATCATTTAAATACACCCATGATTCATCTATTGTGACAATTGTTTTCCATTTTTCTTTGGATAAGTGTTTCTCGTATAGAATTCTGCAGCGTGTCCTGCGTTCAGCCATATGATTTGGAAGAAGACGATGCACATTGCGTTTTTTTTTCGCTTTCTTAAGGTTTAAATCAACGTTTATCATTTTGTTTACAGTGGACACCGAGCATTTTAATGATTTTGCAACTGTCCTTTGACTAGGGGGATTTTCTTTTAACATTAAACAACGCACCTTTGCAATAGTCGAAGATGTCCGTTTTTTCCTTGGATACTTGTTTGGAATTTTTGTGCCACTTGAGGCTCCAATTTGACGTTTTTTCCTTTCTTGTTGACGATATTACCTATCGACGCTTTAGATATCACAAAACCATGACTCTCACATCGTTTTTGGATAACGGAGTATGCATATTTCTCTTCGGAAAGAGCATAAATGTAGCCTTCGAACCACTGCTTTGTTAAAAACGCCATTTTGAATAAAAACAAAACTTTCAAGCCGCAGACGAAAATTTTGACTTTTAAAAACATAGTACAATTGCAATTATTTCTTTTACAGCAAACGATTTTTATTACCGCTTACCAAAATCGTCTAAAAAATGTGCGAACAGCCTCTGTACAACATTTACCTTGGAGATCAAACTTGAAGATACTGATGGAAGAGGACGAGAAAGGCTGAACTGAGAAATTAAATCTTATTCGTTGATTTTTGATCTTTTCGCCCCGCTTTCCTGACTTTCGCTTTTATTACCAGCTACTCTCTTAAAGTGAACGAGTGAGACACGGAAGTTGGCCGATTGTTGCATCGTTCACTGTGGCTGTAATGTCCAGATTCTTCTTTCTGAGAATCCGAAGAACGTTTTCTCAGAATCCAATCTCTCGGTTTAAGACTGGATAGTAGTCTCTGAGAATAATATTATACAATGGTATAATAATTGTACATAAAGGTTGTAAATATTATATGCTTCTTGTGTTCTCATTTGATGAGCACGTAACATGGCATTCGCTGTTGAAACTAGCTGTGGGGTAGCTGAAACTTGCTCGTAACCCGAATTTTAGCTCGTAACTCGAAGCAAAATATCTACCCAGAGAATGTTCGTATCTCGAAAAACTCGTAAGTCGAGGTACCACTGTGTGTATATATGTGTATATATATATATATATATATATATATATATATATATATATATATATATATATATATATATATTTATATATATATGTATGTATATATATATATATATATATAAAGAGAATATTAAAAAACAGATCCAGTGGATTGTGAGTCACATAGTCCAGTTAAAATATCTCTCAAACGGTTCTTCTCTCCAGTACAGTAAAACAAAGTGTGTTTCAACGTCTCTCTCTCTCTTGAAGCATTTATCAGAATTGGCAGGGTGAAATTTTTTCAAATAGTACAATATGGCCAATTCTAGCTCTGGCAACACATGTGGAGACTTTCTATTGACCTTTGGTTTCTGTTGAAAAAGATAAAGGTGCCGATGTACACCGACAGTATTCCAGGGTTCGCACCATTTGGCTTGAGTCTTACTCCAACTCTTAGAAAAGAGTGATTAATGGCAATGTTACCCAATTTTGATGACAGTTTAACACTATATTCATTAACATTTATGCCTCAATGTTCTGAAACCCATCAGAAAGGTGATATCTTTGTCCATTAATTCAAAGAGGAGTTCTCTCATTTCTTTAATGAGATGGACATTATCAGTTGATTGTGCAAGTGAAATCGAACAATTAAAATTACGCTAATAAAACATCATTTTACAGTGCAATTAAAAATAACAGCGTTAGCCAGTTACATATACGTAAATACAGAACTTCCGTCTCAGAAAAATGCAGTTTCAGTAACTTTCGCATTAAGAAAAGCAGCTTTATAAATCCCAGCTACTTTATGGATTCTGCATCTTTCAAGTCGTAATGCATCATGATATAAATGACAGTTAGTTTCACCGGCAAAACTTTCCGAAAATATATTCGTTAAACTTTCTTCGCCTGATCTAGTCTTGGCAAACTTCGAGACATATATATATCTGTTCTTTCAACAGGGAGCATGAATTTCTGGTCAGATGTCAGAATTTCTTCCCTGGAAAATATATTTCACGTTAGACATATTCCTGAATATATATCTGGCCATTTTTTCGAGAGCTGTCCGATTTAAAACATATTTTTATGTTCGTATGTTCTGGCATCTGTGCCAGAAGATAGGAGCAATCGATTGCTTGTTGAGTGGAATATGCTATTCGCATGCATTTTATTGACAAAGCATTTTTAAAACGCAATAAAAGGGGCAAACACGCTAAAATGCAATAAAAATATATTATATGAATACGTATTCAGTTAATATGTCCATACTGTATTTTAATTTTAAACATTCCCAATTTATTTAAGCAAGAACCCATCTGCGATATAGAAATTAAAATACATCAAACCATAAAAGTTTTCGAATATTATGAGCAGACATTTTCTCTGAAGATTTTGTTTGATACTGCACTGTACACTCGTACATATTTTGAACTTAAAGGGTTTAATGGATTCTATTAGGTTTCATTTTAAATATCATATTGAAGCTTTTACATCATCGTAAAACTTCGAAAGATATTTGTTTTCCAACGCGGCATGTACTTTGTCGTAAGGACATTGACCCATTCACACCATGAATTCATCGGCTACTTTATTATGGGAGCATCATACAGGTGAGACAACATTGATCCCTATGAGAGGACAGCACAGAAATGGTCATGCCTTATTAGAGACTCGTAGAAACATAAACAAGTTAGCTATATAAGGTTACTGCGCTTTGCTGTCGTATATATACAATGAAACATCTCTATGGCGGTCAGTCACGGTTCCGAAGAAAAGTGGCTGTTTGGAGAGGTGACCGTCTTAAAGAGGTTTAGCTGTAGGGAGTCTGAACAAAACAGTGCCGTCGAGTAGGGGTGGCCGGCTAGATAACTTTCACTGTATTTACTTTGTTAATATGTTGTAAATACACTGCTGGCCACTGTAAATGCAACACCCTGAAGGAAACATGCAAATAACATGAAATTTACAACATGCATTAGCGGAGGTGAGATATGCAAATGATTAGAATTTCAGCGCAGACGCACATCACGCGCTCCCGTGGCGCCACTTCAAAGCGCTATTTAAGGCTTAAAGATTTCGACGATTTCAAGTTCGGCAATTGTGTTTTTCTTGTGGTTTTTTCAAAAAAATGATTAACTATGCCTCGTCGAAAACAGAGATCATCTTTTGATCAAGTATCCGAGTTCGACAGAGGAAGGATAGTGGCCTACCGAGATTGTGGAATATCTTTCAGGGAAATCGGTAGTCGTGTTGGACGAAACCAAACAACTGTAATGCGGATATGTGATCGTTGGATGCAGGGGGCTACGACGGACCGGCGTGTTCGATCGCATCCACCTCAGTGCACCACTTCACGTGATGGCAGGCAAATTGTGCGCATGGCAGTGACGGATCGCTCAGTCACATCACGAACCATAGCACAGCACATGCAGTCTGTAACGCATCATCCAGTGTCTGCGCGTACCATTCGACGACGTTTACAGCAGAGTGGTCTGTCCGCAAGACGTCCATTGCTTTGTCTACCCTTGACGCAGAACCACAGACGTCTCCGCCGCCAATGGTGCGATGACAGAAGGATGTGGACGCAGAATGGAATGAAATTGTCTTTACTGACGAGTCACGCTTCTGTCTGCAACACCACGATGGTCGCATTTGAGTCTGGAGACACCGTGAAGAGAGGATGCTGAACAGCTGCGTTATGCACCGCCACACTGGTCCTGCACCGGGTATTATGGTATGTGACGGTATTGGATATCACTCTCGCACACCTCTAGTACGCATTGCCGGTACTTTAAACAGCCAGCGCTACATCTCCGAGGTGTTGGAGCCAGTTGTCCTTCCTTACCTTCAGGGCTTGCCCACAGCCATATTTCAACAGGATAATGCGCGACCACACGTGGCACGCATTGTCCAACGGTTCTTCGTCAATCGCCAGATTGAATTGCTTCCCTGGCCGCCTCGCTCTCCGGATCTTTCGCCGATAAAAAACATGTGGTCCATGGTTGCTCTACGATTGACCCAGATTCCATCCCCAGCTGCCACAGCAGATCAACTTTGGCAACGTGTGGAAGCTGCTTGGTCTGCTGTACCCCAAGAACTCATCCAAAGTCTCTTTGAATCAATGCCGAGGCGTGTGGCAGCGGTGATCTCCAACAATGGCGGCTACTCTGGCTACTGATTTTGGCAGGAACCACACTTCACAGAAGTCTATAAATTTAATCATTTGATACTTGGTCAACATGTTATCTACAAAATAAATTTTGTTGTGATATCTCTTGTCTTTCTTGGTGTTGCAATTTGGGTGGCCAGCAGTGTATTTAACAGAGCTGGCCAGAGAGCTCCAGGTCGACAGCCATG
Source organism: Dolomedes plantarius (assembly GCA_907164885.2). NCBI lineage: Eukaryota > Metazoa > Arthropoda > Arachnida > Araneae > Dolomedidae > Dolomedes > Dolomedes plantarius. The sequence continues at coordinate 180,700,473 of OU015498.1, read as the reverse complement.
GACTATGAAAGACGAGAGGTGTAGATAAAGTTTAGGGTATACTTAAGAGCAGATTGGTTAGCAATCAAAATTTGCGATAAAAAAATAAAAAAAAGGAAATAATACATTAAAAAGATCTGAACACGTTTTAACATAAAACTGCTTACATTGAAACAGGATTGTAAAAAAAATTATGTCGATTACCTAACTCATTTTACAATAATAGTAATAGTGATGATTCATTTGCTTATAGAATTTTCAGAAAGAAAGTGTCACTCAAAATATTAACATTATAAACAGATACTACTAATTTTTTCTCTTAAATTCGGAAGAAAATTAAAACAGTTGGTGTTCGCTATAAAACCTGCAATGTGGTGTTCAGTGTATGTTGCGAAATCTTATTTAATGTATTTGATAACATTAGAGGCTATCATTCCAGCTCGGGATCACTTCGAGAGCGGACTAGGTTTAAACTACTGCTCAATCATACCCTTTGAGAATTGTATGGCTTAGATACAAGCAAGTAGTCGACTACATCCACATCAGTAGACATTAGATTGTTTAAACGCGTGTGTAGAACTTTATTTTCTTGGCTCAATAGAACTGATCGGTGCGAAAAAGTGACTTATATACCCTTTAACCATAACTGAGCAATATATTGCATACAAAAAAGGTGAATAGTAGTAATAGTCCATTATCCTGTAAAACTCTTTCTCCAAAGTGAAGTTTCTACCCAATTTTTTCAATTCATTTTTACGAAGAATTTAAATATCGTCATTCATACGTCCTCATACGTAATGCTATTAATAATGCTGCCAATACTATTGCTGGGAATATGGGATATAAGGAAATGCCTGACTAAGTAACTAAATAAAATTAACTCTAAGTGTCATAAACTTCAGTTGCCTTCCTCATCAACTGACAAAAATAGTAACAAACATCCCAGGTGCCGACGAATAGTGTGTCCATAGCTAAATGGCTGACTCTACTTCATTCTTTTTTCCTGTTAAGTGGCATCGTATTTTTCTTACTTTTAGGCATTTTATGGAAAGTTGAGACATTTACTACTACTTTTCTGGTTCGTGTTTCACATTCAGCGGCATTTTTGACATAATTTATCTTCAGATATAACAATTCGCTTTATTAACATCATGTAGATTAGTGCCTCCGCATTAGAAAAGAGAAAAAAAAACGCATAGATTGACCAATGCTGCACGCATATAAAATCTCATTACTATCTACATTGCTTTAAAAACCATTTTACATTGTAAAGTAACATAAGTGACATCCTATTTCTCTTACTGTTAAGTTTTTCTTCGAGCAATTATTTCTGTTCTTCCAATTGTCATCGTGTTTCCCCTTCCCGACATTTTTAACATAGATTTTCTTCAAATATAAGGAAATTTCCTTCTATCTCCATTATTTAGGTTATTCCTTGCTGCATGCATGTAAAATCTCATTACTATCTACCTTGCTTAAAAATCATTTGATTCTGTGAAGTAACATAAGTGACATTATATTTCTTTTACTTTTGGTATTTCTCACAAGTTCTGGGGCATTTATTTCAGATTTTCTATTTTTACCCTTTGTTTTGCCTGTGGGAATTTTGATACTCATTATCTTCAAATACAATTGCAATACATTTTATTGTAATTATTTGGACTACTCAGATCTGTCTACCTATAAGAATCCACTTTTTGTCTATAATGCGTCTCAATAAACTAGAAAATGCTCTTTACTCCTTAAAAAAATGTTCATTTCTAGCTTTGTAACAATATTTCTCGAAGTATTGTTTCAAAGGTCGTAACAAAAATCCATGAAATATATTTTTATTCGAATATAAAATCCTCGTTCTTTCTAGGATTCGCACACTTGACGTCCTCGCATCTTTTTGACACAGATACCGGAACATGCGTAGAAATATGTTTTCTGCTCGTCAAACTTCGGGAAACACCGTCAAATGGATATTTGTAATAACATAAAAAAGTATTAAAAAGGGAAATATTTCAGTGGACGAAGAAATCGACTAGGTATATTTTGTAAAAATACTTTCCCATATACCTTCCAAAAATAAATGCTTCTTGAACTAACATGTACGGAGCTTTTACTACTTTACAAGGAATAGATAGATGAAACGGTAATGTTTACATTCTGTTTTGAGTTTTTTTCTTATTCGATATTAGCTATTACTGCGAATAGGTTGGTTTCCACCTGCGAATATTTTAGTTTGTTAGGAATGCAAGCTATTAAACTACTCAACTCGTACATGCTGCACAGCAACCCCGTGTACCACGTGATCACAACAACGGTACTGTGATCACGTGTAACTCACACGATCCACTCCTTTAACGCAAACATGCCTGTCACGTACATTTGTGTATATACTGGCTGGCCGGTATGTGTAGTATCTTAGCATAATGGAAATCATATTCTAATTTACTGCACTATTGCTATGTGAGTCGGCCCGAGTCTGCCAGGATCGTGTGAAGCGAGTTCACGTGAAATCTTACAGGAATACCTGTGAGTGCGATGCCATGAATGAAAAAGAAGTTTGTTTGATGACGTAAAACGTTTTAACGGTGCCCTGAAATAGCTGACTCACACTTCTGTGCTTCAAGCAATTCTTTACGGGATCTGCATTTCTAAGGCCGTGAATTGACTGACGTAAGTGAAGTCATTAAGCTTTACATACCACACTCAAAACGCAGAATCCGAAAGAAACTTTGGAAAACGGTAATTTAACGTAAATAGATAAAGGTAATTACATTACTGTTACTCTCTGTACCGTTCGTTTTCAATATTTATGTCATAAAATAATTATAGAACTTCGATGTATCCACTGGGACATTGAAGAGGTGATAAGACGTAAGAATGCTTACAATACGCTATTTTTAGAAAACTAGTGACACGAAAATATGCAGTACACACATTTTGACAGTTCTTTCAGTGGAGATATCTTGCAAGAATAACGGAAATTTAAATTTGATGATTAGATCTCATCACAACTGAGCTATGATGAAAAACGTAATACCATGGTTGCTTTCATTAACAAACCTTGTTGAATGTAAGTTTGCAAAGCATATTTGGGCCAGTGAAGTTATAGATTTTACCAAACCAGGACTCTTCATCGGGCTTCTAGATAGTGAAACATTATCCATCATTCTATAAAAATATCTGCATTTGCTTATTCATCCAAACTTCTTCACCACTGCTTACTTACTGCTTCATTCATCACCACTGCTTACTTACACTTAGCTGATGGATGGCATAAGTGCGTCTATTTAACCATTGAAATCCATACCTAAGCTCTTGACTGGTGATACTATCCTTCGAGAGTAGTTATAATAAAACTATCATAAAAGCCGTAATATTCGAAGGGAAATATTCAGTTTCCATAGCAGTTATATTTAATTATGTTATATTAACTTCGATAACTCTATTTGGTTTTGTAAGAAAGCTGCAGAGCTCCCAGTGAAATGTGTAGTAAGATGTCATCCCACCTACTTGTTTAAAGAGCTCGATTTCAAATTTCCACTTCAGTCACAGACTACCTTCACACCTCCAATACATGGTAACGTGAAATGGAAAATAGAGGGCGCTAGCAACTTAATTTTTGTACCGTCTCGAACTGTCAGTTGAAAATGAATGTCCTGCCTCCCTGACTGCACCGAAAGCTCTCTTTTACACGTGAATTACTGTTATTACTCTCTAACTATCATAATTATCACAACCCATCGATTAGTAGGCGTGGTACTGTCTTAATGCCCATCACACTGGATACGCCTCTATTCGGGACAATCTCACTGCTCTCCAGCCAACGCCCTGTTCTTGCAACTCGGGCACTGTCCCCAGCGATCCATCGCCGGGGCTCATTTGCACGCTAATGAGCGACAAGGGTTAATGAAAACGAACGCCCTGGGGATGTATTAAGAAAGAACTCTTTTTTTCTTCTCTATGGTAGATGGCTCCATAAAAATGATAATTGGCACGCAATGTGGGTTCTAAATATTGATGCGGGAATGATTTGAACCAGACTAGAGATATTAGATGATAGAGTGTACATGGAATTCTGTTTGGCGTTTGATTTTTTTCTGCATGGAATCCCAAAAGATCATATAAAGATTGTTTTGAATTATAATAGTAGAGAATAATACGCACACACTTCTATATGCACACACACACACACACATATATATATATATACTTATACGAGCATATACATACATATATTGTAATATCCACCTACCATATAGAGTATTTGCATTCCATTTTTTTATTCAGAACGTTTTCCTTATTAATCATTTTCTCTTCTTTTTCCATTTGTCTAGAATTTTATTTATTCTGTGTATATCTCCTTTTTTTCTATTTCTTCGTTTGTCAATTCTCACCTTCTGGAATTTTTCCTTCGCGGGAGATGGTAACGTTTTCTTCTGCCCCTCCCTGGAGAGTTGTTGCAAGGCATTTTCCCGAATGTTGATGAAGAAGGAAGATGCTGTATGTTTTCAGAATTGAAAGAAAAAAACAATTTTTTGCGGCTAATTTTTTTTTCTAGAAAAATTATTTCCAAAGGCTTTACTCTTTCAAATGCCTCTCTTATATAGTCACTCTCGACAGCGTTGCTGCAAGCGCCGGGGGGGTTAAATGTGTTTTTGTTTATTCTGGATATCATTTTAAAATCACAAAGTTGTCCACTCTAGGCTTCAGCATCTTCCTTTGTCTGCCTACTCACTTCTTTATACATCCACCTTACAATCCTAAAATGCTAAAATCGAAGAACCACGTTGTAGAAGAGATGGATTTGCAAATATCTTTGGGTATCGATGTAAGAAGAGTCACGAATAATATCTATCACACGCTAGTCTGTAAAATTTATACAGTTTGGCGCAGGTTGGTTTGTTAAGAGAGCTACGGTTCACTTTTGCTTCGCAAGGGCTATTGGAATGGAATCTCAGTTTAAAACCGATTACAAACGACTACAAACAGTGTGACTCAAACCCATAGAATTATGCTCGGAGAAATACTACTAAAGAACTCATGCAAGTTGATAATGTGTCAGGGTTAATATATAGAACACCGTTGACTTGAACAAGGATATTCTTTGTATATCAGAAACTACAGGAATGAGCGCTGACGCGGGAGTTAGAATAGCACTGGTTAATGTCATCTCATCTAGCGTTGTCAACATTTAATTGAAAAAATAATTTGACCCAATTTTTCTTCAAGAAAACAGGATTGTTCATTGAAAAGTATCTGAGTATCAACAATTACTTATCAGATATTTGTGGCACAGTCTTAATGTATATTGTTGTTAGTCATGCCGGAGAGAGCCTAATAGAAATGTCCGTACATCAGGAGCTCATTTCATGTGACCTTCCTTGACAAAGTCTGTGTTACCGGCAAAAATTCGGTTTTTGGCGGAGCCATTTGGGCCGAGCATCCCAATGGCAACGCATATTTAAATGTGTATATGAAAGTTCGATATTTCACCATTCAATTCAATGTTTCTGCTTCCTGATAAGTGCGAACACTCTATAACAGTTTGAGGAATGTATGTCAATTAGGAAGACAGTTTTTGAGCTTACAAAATGAAACAAAATAGAAAGGGTTCAGCAGCTCTCGTTTGTCGTTACAGAACCTCATATGTCTAGCTCGCGAAGGAACTAAAATTTGGATTTTGCTCGTAATTAGAAAATATTTTCCATGTATAATCGTTATAGAGGGCAAGGTAATGTGAAGATAGCAGTTACTTCTCTTTCAATTCTTAATGAAAAAAAAGAGTGCTTTTTCTACCTCAGACGTCATCGAAAGATCTCTATGTTAGTGAGACACCCCAGAGAACTTTCAGTGTTATTTCAATATCATTCCCTTACCATCGTAATTATAACAATCTTCTAACCATCTCCGTGCAGGAGTGGTTATATCTTAATGTCCATCACAGTGGATACGCCTCTACTTGGGATATCTTGTCGCTCCAGAGCCAACGCCCCGCTTTCGCAGTCCCGCAGTGTCCCTGGGCTCCATTAGCACGCTAACGAGCAAAAAGGGTTCACTAAAAAGAATGCCCTGGGGATCCAGGACGGACGACTATTTTTTTAATCCATGCCTGGGACCGTAAAAAAATGGTAACTGGCCCACGACAAGCCTGATCAATATCGATGTATGAATGGTTTCGTTCAGAGATGTGTGAAATATACAGTCATACATGCGTTTGTTTTTCCGATGAAAGTTAACGTAGAACACTTAAAAACCCACGATACTCATTTTTATTCTAGAATATTCATCATTCAAAATCTCTAAATGTTTTGAGTATTTGAAAAAAACATATCGACTCGTTTGGTTAAGGAAAGTAAACTGTCAACAAATACACGACGGATATGCTGAGTGACTATTTAACACACTAAAGACAGGAGACATGAATGAATGTCTCTGGATAGCCAGAGCCTGTGGGTCGGAGACATGGATGAATGTCCGTTCGCATCGTTAAAGCAAGTGCTCTTGTTGAGTCGAAGCATGAGCCTTTTTTCACGCGATAAGCACTTTTTTCCTGAGAGTATTGGCACTCGATACAAATAACGATTTAATCTCAATAATAGTAATCGGTATAATAATAATCTTCAACAAGATTTTCATAAATGAAACACACCCATTTTTTACACTATTTCGGCAAAAATTCGTATTTTTTAAGTTTTCTATCTATTAATTTAAACACTTCTTTTTGCAATATTTCGTGAAAGCACGTATTTTACGAAATGAAAAAGAACGTTTCGTTATGGGTTCTGTATAAAACGCTCAGGTCCCACACAATGAACGAAGGGAACAACGGCATGGAAAGCATAAAACGGCTCGTCCTAAAGGTGTTAAAAGCGAAGAAAAACTCTCCTCTTTATTTAAAAGTCATATTTCAGTCAACGGACAGATTTACAAACATTGCATTTCCTAATGTTTGTCGTCCTACAGATTCCTTTTAAAATCCCTCTTTTCCCCACACAGCTTAGCATAGAGTTTCACAATCTTAAAGGTCAACTGCAGGAGGGCCTCCACTAATAATGGGACGAATGGTCTTTAAATATAATATTAACTTTTCCGTTTAGAAGAGACCCTACTTTTATCGTAGAGTGAACAAGTTATAGATACGGCAGGGGAGGAAGCATTTAGCAATTTAATGAGCGTTTCTAATTAGGGAAATTTCTCTGAATCTTTTGCGTATTTCATCGTTGCGAGTATTCCACGAGGTATCTGTCTCCCTTTCGGTTCTCCATTTCCGTCGGACGATATTTCGTTAGGGATCTGATCCGATATTGGACAACAGCCCAAATCACCTTCTCTCTCAGGGGTACATAAATTTAAAAGCCATTATGAGGGCTGTAATTGGCGAGAAATGGCTTATTTATCGATCCTTCGTAATATTTTAAAAGAAAAATGACTTCTAGCGTAGTTTTAACTTGTTCGCGATTTTACGGAACTTGAGAGAAATTATTTGTGTTTCTAAGAACACTGAAAACTATTGAGTTGTTGGCTCGAAGACCTCTCTTTTCAGCTGACTAACAATGTTTTACAGAACTTTTTTTTTTCCACAAAGGGTGGAAAAAAAAGAAAGTTGTTCATTTAATTTGTTAAACTAACGAGACTTCGTCGCTGAATCCCGGTCTCGACTCCCCTTTAGAGACCTGGATACCACATGTCTTATCTTAATACACAATACGTTAGTTAAAAGGCCATACGGTCCTTAAAATATTGTAAGGATATATCCCTTATAAAAGGATTAACATCCCTTAAAATTAGAACTATTTCTGTCCATGCAACGCACTGAAGGCGTTTAAGTTCAGGATTAAAAATAATCTCTTACAGATTTCAAATTTCCCCCCGCTTTGTATAATTAACACGAGTGAAATTTTCCTCTGATGTCAATTTAAATTGAGGAAATTGGAAAAAAAAATCATTTCGGTCATATATAAAGTATAGCATATTATTGCAAGGGGGAGAAATTAAAGCAGAATTTCATGCGTATTCACTGTTCCTTCGAAATTCATTGTTCTTTCTAATTTTCAGTCAAACCGTCACAATACACAGTACATTTTGTGTTATACATGGAGTACTGTAAAGAAAAATAAATAAAAGCTATACTATTGCTGGGTAGCTAGATATTTAAAAATTACTACCATAATTTCAAATAAATAGATAGAACACGGATGTTTGTCAAAATCTGTCTCCCCGTGCAATTCACAAATAGCCTTTTTAATAATACGGAAAAATGTTTAGCTCTGAATTTAGTATCTACTCTGAGGAAGTCTATAAAGATCTCTTCTATGGTGGATCTCTTCTATGGTACCAGTGGTTACTGAGCTCGGAATAAACCAAACGTGTTAAAGAGATCAAAAATAAATCCTTCGCGTACACACACAAAAAAAAAAAAAGAAAAGAAAAGAAAGAAAAAAAAAGCTGATCTTCCCTCATTTGCAACAATTTTTTTTCTTCCAGCCAGCGGAGATAGTTTTAATCCACACTAATCGATAGTCCACTCTAATTAGAGGCTTTTATCGTCCCTTTGTTTTACGTTCCGACGGATGCACTTCCGCCTTCGAAACCTTCCTTTTCGATTTCATTTCCGCCAGACGATATTTCAAGAGTAATCCCCCTGTCCCTACCCTCATCCCTACCCTCCACCCGATTTAGGGGTGTATCGATCTCACAGATGATAGCAAAGGTTACGGAATGGTTAGGGTTTCTTTTGCAGGCCAATTGAAGTTTGTTTTTTCTTTTTACACCGATGTTTTTTTACTTGAATAGTGAGAGATGTGTACTGATATTTAATAAAAAATTATTTGCATTTTAACCTGGATAGCTTACCAGTGACTTATTTAAACGTTCATCGCGGAAAGAGAGAATATTAACACAGGCAACTGGGTGGAAGTCCACCAGGGAGAATGACTAATGAAAGGAATGCTCTAACTGCAATATTTTCTAAGGAGTGTTTTAAATGTATCATTTCAAAATGAAAACATTTCTAAAGGTGAGTCTTTCCTGTGCCAAAAATAAAATAGCGGTCTTTTAAAATATTTTTTGTTGTTAATTTTAACTTCTCTTTGAAGTCATCTTGATATAAATATTTTATTTACTTGAAGTAATTTGCTAGGGACTTTTGGTAACCTCGCTTGTGAATCTTATCCTATCTGCATTCCGGTCAGCTTCAAACTCACAAATAGCGCCACTTCAGCACATAGTGTTCAGTGTCTATTACTACTACTAAGGTTGAGTATCTTAAAGACCTCTGGGCTGATGTCGTTTGCAATGCTTATGGCAATTATAATGAATATCTCATATTCATATTTTGTGATATCTTGTACTACCTAAAATACCGGTATCTTATACTCGTTCCTTTTGATATTTTGCAACACAGTTTTGAAATTACTCTGATATATATATATATATATATATATATATATATATATATATATATTTATTTATTTACATATCTATTTATTAGAAACAATTACTGGTTCTAGAAGTCAGGCAAAAGATACCAAAATAGGTATATTTTGCCTGACCCCACACATGCACTGCACTTTTAACTAAGGGGGAGGCATAGTTTCTAGAAGAGAACAATTGTTTTATTAACCACATCCACTTTTTAAGAAACTTTTGGACAAGTTATTAACAGTAAGCTTCTAATAACTCTAACCCCAGCAGTGTTTTCTCAACAGACAAAAGAACAAGTGATGTGCTTGTTTGCATTACAAACAATGCGCTCCCATACTTTTTAAAGCTGTAAGTGTAGGAAATTAGAGTGCTAAAGATGATGTCGTGGACGGGATATGTATTAGAACGGAAATGAATTTTTTAAAAATATTTCAGGGAATTCTAACTGTCATAATTATCGAATTAGGTTGAACTTTTTCAGTTTGAGTCAGGAAATGAGTCTCTATTTTTATCAAGAGATTTGAATGCACTGTCAGGAAACATTTTCAAACAAATCGTAGTTAAATGAAAAAACATGGACGCTTTCTGTAGATTTATCAAAGTTATATATAAGAATTAAAAATGTTATCACCAATTTTTAAAGAGACGTTTGAAAATTATTTGAGTGTCAGCATGAAACTCAGTTTCTTTTGGTTGTTATACTTAGACATTTCACTGTCGGTGTAAATCCTTTTATTTTATTGCTTTTATATTTCGAGGCAAATTTTCAGTATTTTAAGAGCATATTTTGTGTCCATAATACTTTGAACTTATAATATTTTCAACAAGAATTCCTTCAGAAATTGGGGGGGGGGGGAGGGAAGAATTTAGAAGAGGAAATTTACCTCTTAAAATTTTCTGTTTTGCAGTTTCTTTACTTTTAACTTTAACCGGTGATCATATAAAAAGCAAGCCGAAGATATAAAGTAATGTTAATGGCAGGCCTACAATGTCTACATCCAGACTGTCGATTTGACAAATGTATCACTAACACCCCACCCCCTACCCCAAACATTCCGAGTAACCTTTAATTGCATTTTCCATTGCATTCCGTATGAGATGCCAGTATTTATTTTCCTCAGTCGGAAAAAATATATAAAAATAAATTATTACGTTTCATACTTTTCGTGTCTCTTACCCGACGTTTTTCTTTCATTAGCTTTTAACCTCAAACAAAACTACATTAAATTCCGGCTAAAGAGCACCTTGTACGAATGCTGGAAGGAACTAACGTGGTGGAAAACTCATTATAATTCTGTCGAATTTTCGCTCAGTCTCATCATTGTATGAAACATACCAGATTACTTTTTATTTCATAAAAATGTTCCTTTTTTTTGTTTTAGTTAATTATCATTTCCATATCACTTGCTTGAGGTTTATATATCTATATATATATATATATATATATATATATATATATATATTTTCGAATGTTACAGCTTTAGTTTCGAGAAAAAAAAGTGGTGTTTAAATCCGTTACAACAGAATGATTTTCCCTACTACCCGCATGTTATTTAAAACGGGAGAAAAATTTATGACAGGGAGTAGAATAATGTGTTTTTTTCATTGTTTGTCCTCTGCATAAAAAGAGTCTGCTCCCCCTTCCATTCTATTCGTTTTAAATTGCAGTTGTTTTATGAAAAAAAAGCAGAAATTTAAATATTTACTTTTGAATGCGAATGAAATGAAATTAAAGTGTCATAATTTTTTTCTTTTCTGCCAGGACATTTATAAAAAAAAGCAGTTACAAAATATAAGATTAATTTGCCGCATTAAATAAAAAAAAGGAATTGGAATTTTTCAAAACATTTTTGAATTGGAATTTTGAGTTAGGGATTTTCGTTTCATTTTTCTCAACTTGAACTGTTGCAAAATAGAAAACGCAAGTTTTGTTCGTGAAGCAAAATACAAATTCACTATATTTTGAAAATACAGTAAAACCACTTATTTACGGACATCCACGGGGCACAAAATATTGCCCCGTAAAAGAGGAGGGGAGATTTTAAATGCTTGGACTATTAATTGTCGATTTTTTTTAATAATTGAATTTAAGTGCTACTTAATATAATTTACCGTTACGTAGATGCACAATGAATGCACGCATCGAATTCAGATTCATTGAAATTGACACATTTCGGACAGGAGACATGAATGAATGCCTTTATATAGCTATCGCTTGTGGACCGGAGATTGGAGTGGATGGCGGATTCTATACTTAGAGCACGTGCTCCTGTTGAGTCACTGCTTGCAAATATTTGTCAGCAGTGAAAAAAATAACGGCAATAGTTTATTGACACTTGATCCGAATAATTTAATCCGAGTAATGATAATTTTCAACAAGATTTTCATTGAAAAAATAGCATGAACTTTTCATACACTACAGAAGGTCGTTCACACTTTATGGAAACGATTTTGATAGTGAAGTTTTAAGTATAAATGCCGTATTTTTTGCAGCGATTTGCTTCTATCTGATAGCCAGGGTTCTTGACAATAGCACTAGCTCGAATTTTCCATGAAAGTAAATTTTGTCTTAGTACTGTCATGTTAAATTTACCCCATTCCTCTTGGACCGTTTTCCGAAGTCCGTTCAGTATTCTTGGATGCCGTTTTCCTAAGGCTCGTTTTATTAAACCGAAAGCGCAAAAGTCCATTCGAGAAGCGTCAGGGGATTTTACAGGTATTTCACTAAATGCGGAATATAACTTATTCCTCTTTCTGATTCTTTCTTTGCTAAATAAGCGGCAGTTGATTTAGTCGGGCGACTAGAGGCTTTGTCAAAATAAATCTCAACTTTATCGACGTCCTTTCCATATAAGGCTGGAATTCCTTCTTCAAAAATTGGCTCTAAAATATTCTGCTTATAGTAGAATGAATTTATTTTGGCTTTACTTGAGACTTTTTATTTTTAATTTGCCGTTGTAACAAAATCCTGCAACTATCATGAATCCCTTTGGAAACTTTTCAGTACACTAAGCCATTTCATACGGTCATTCCCGTCAGTTGAGCAACAGAAAACTGATCTTTTTTTATTGCAGTCACTTAAATATACCCATGCCTCATCGAGTGTTACCACAAATTTCCATTTTTAAGCAGCTAGGTGTTTTTCATATAATTTTCTACAATTTGTTTTTATTTCAGCAATATGCTTTGGCAAAAGCAGATGAACTTTAGGTTTAAACATCTTTTTTTAACTTCAAATCTTTATGAATGATTTTACTTACAGTGCCAGAAGAGATTCTTAGTTTCGATGAATTAGGTTAATTGAGTCGGCGGATTTTCTTTTGGGATCAGAGACTTCACTTTCTTGATATTTACCTGCGTTCGAACAGTCTTAAGATGAGGTTTCGCGGTCCTGTTTCCTTTTTACTTTCAGTTAGACTTTTTTTTTGCTTTCAAATTTAATATACTATAAATACCTTTTTTCGAAATGGCATAATTTGTTGATACTAATATTTCTCCTCGGAAAGTGCAGTTACGTAACCTTCGAGCCATCTATCAATTTTAGGAGCCATTTTCAAAATAAATCTTATTTTACATTCCAATCAAAACTAAACAGTAGCAGATGATTATTCTGAAGTTGCCAAATTTCTATCTCAAAATGCAAACGACAAAAATAAATTACAAAATCATTTCCATAAAGTGCGAACGACATTCTGTATTTTGGTGAAACATATTTTTGACAAATTTTCACTCAATAAATATAAATTTTTTTTTCAATTTTTCGGCAAAGCAGGTATTTTCCGAAAAATAAAACTTTTTTTACGTTTAGAATAACGGTTAGCTACAGCCGGTCCTCAAGGGGTAAATAATTAGTTTGAACATTCAAAAAACTATTCCACAAAGAATTTGGCAAAGTTCAGTGTGAGATTTATTTTAATTTTTTAATCGAACTAATTTTTTAAAAAAAAATACAATAATTTCATACAATTTTTTTATCATAATTTTAAAAAAAATCTCTTTTAATCTTTAAGTCATATTTTTTAAATACCCTCTCTTTTCTATATCTAAGAACTTTTCCTCACTGTGTTTAAATATAAATGCTCTCAAACAAGTTCAAACTTTGGAAACTTGAGTAATTAGAAAAGTTGATCTTATTCTCATCACTTGAAGAATTTATGAATCGTTCAATTCCACCTCATGCTCCTCGGCCTGACGATGGGCTGTTAAGTAGTTCGAAACATGTAGCCATCCTTTTTAATTTATTGTGTATAATGCGTGTAAGAGTTAAAGTAAAATACCTATCAGAAGCATCCGTCTTATACTTACATAACAAGAATGAAACTATGAAATATTTGAAGGGAGGAAAGGTTAGTTTTTAAAATCCTGATGGAGACATTCAGCTAAGAGGATTAATGATTTTGCATAAAGAAAGATACTCCAATAAATACTGACAAAAATTATTTTTAAATTTTATGATTATAGGGTGTTTAATAAAAAAATAAGTAAATGCTTAATTATAAAAAAATATATAGTCCAATCTCGTCCATACATACAAAATGTGACGTAACATGTTTTACGAGAGTTTGACGATGTCACATAAAGATAAGAAACGTTTTATTAACAAAGTAATACAGTCGTAATTGACCCTCTAATAGGATAAATAAGTAATGTTTATATTTTAAGTAAATTTAATCCCTTCAGCTTGGCGGAAATTTTCCAAATAAAATTAAATTCTGTATCAAACATATGGGGAAAGAAATATTTAGAATTGAGTGTTATTTCCTTCTCGAAGGCAATATATATTCAGAGGAAATGTCAGTATTCCCCCATTTTCTAAGCCAATAGTACGAAGAAAAAAAAATGGTATTTGTCCCTCCCCCCCCCCCCCCCCTTTTTAAATAACACGGGAACATTTTGTAATAACAGCTTTAAAAATCATTTCTAACAGAATAAAGCACCACGGGAGAGTTCAAAGCAGGAAAGAAAAAAAAGTTAAACAAAATATTAAAAACTGCAAAAAGGAGTTGGGAGCAAACGATATCGGGATGTAAATTAACTAAAAGAAAATGTGAAGCCTTTTCATTCAATAAAAACTTGTCTGCGTTTTTCTGAACAATGTTGCAGCGCGTGGGGGGGAGAGAGGGAGCAAAATTCGACAAGAGTATAATGAGTTTTCCTACACGTTAGTTCCCAGCTTACGTCGATATAAAGTGCTGTTTATCCCGGAGTTAATGCAGTTTGTTTGCATGCTTGCGGTTAAAAGTTAGGACGAAAAAAAAAAGATATAGAGTTGAATATAAAATCAAACTTAGTTATTCATTTTCAGAATTTTCTTCGTTTTTTTTTTAAAGGAGAAAAAGCTGTTTGGTATTATGTCGCATTTAAAACGAGCTTGCGGTATAATTAATGTCTGTGCTTTGGTAAAAAAAAAAAAAAAGACTTTCTTATGGTTATTATATATTTATTTCTTTATAATATTACAGTGAAATGTATGTTTAGAAATTAAAGGTAAGGCTTTTAAAGTTTTTATAATGTTTAAAATAATTCTTTATAACATTAAATTAGAAAAAAAATGAGTCAAAATGATCGGTTTTAGTAATTTTCTGAAGAATAGCCGTAAAACGAAAATTACTGTTCAGCTACTAGCCTATTCAACACTTTTAATGCGATCCAGTTTATTATGCATGCAGTCTAAAAGAAAGAAAGAAAGAAAGAAACAAACAAACAAACAAACAAACAAACACACACACACACACACACATATATATATATATTTATAGTGCAACTCTCATCCAATTTGTTCGTTAAGTATAAGATAAACTATATTATGAAACAAAATGATTTGGCTCTGATAAAATTCTCGTATCCGTTATTTATTTGACGGACTATACATACACTTATATACATACATGCATACACATATGCACACACATACAGACATACTTCCTCATACATACATATATATACATAAACAAACATACATACACATGCATATACCAGTATATATAAATATACACATACAAACATATACACAAACTTATATATTATACATATACACATATAAACAGGTATTTTCATGTAAGCTCCATTAGCTCCTCCATATGTGGTATATAACCTTCAGTGCTACATATCCGTGTCATTTGTCGGAAGTGTAACTAAACAACACATTTTTTTCCTCATCCGCAAAGAAAGAAAAGTCCTACGTAATTATTTGCGCATCTGTGTCATTTTCGGAGCGTTACTATCAAAACTTAGCGAAATGTGAACTTTTCGGAGACATTTGTATCATTATGAGAAAAGATAACGAGTGAGTTTGAATTTTTACATTTTTATAAAGTTATTTAAATAATTATAAAAATTTCTCTCCTATGCACAAATGGGTACTTACAACCCCCAGTTCTCAAACTGTTTTTACCGATTTTAAAAGTCCGTTGAACACCCACTCTAAAATTTCTACTATAAAACATTTTTTTTTTTTTAAATTGACTGCAAAATGGATTTTTTTTATACTTGATCACTGTATATATGAATGCTTTATATATATTAGAAATCATATTTATAGTAAAACTTTCCAAATTTGAAAAGTAATTAAATAATTCTACATCTATTGCTTTATTGTATTATGTTCTTCTTTGGATTCTTTGTGGTTGCGTTATAACAAGATCTTAATTTACTATAAAGCGTCTCTAAGTGAGTTTCATGCATTTTCAACAGGAATTCATTCAGAAGAAAAGAGAAAATCCTTAAGTTTTTTAGTCATATTTTTAAATCTTGATTCTATAAAAAAGCTTTTACAGGTTAGAAATCGTTTAAGTTTAATGCGGAAAATGATGAGCAACTGAATGCTCTGGTGTCTACGCCGGGTATGGGCACGTTAAATCTGTCCTTCATGAGGTTTGAAAAAGTGGGAGGATGGTACGAGCAACCCCCCCCCCCCCCCCCCCAGATATAGCCTCTGAGGAAGCTCGGTCTAGCCCGGCTGCATATTAACTACCTATACTCGAGTTCACACAATGGGGGAATTTTAAGCCCGCTGATTCGTTGGTGTCTCCCCGTCCTCTATGACATCACTTAGCGCAACTTCCAAATACTTCACGTGGCGCCATCTTTTCCCCTGAAACTGAATTAATCGTGAATACTGAATTAATCGTGAAACTGAATTAATCGTGAAAAATGCACTTATTATTTAAAAGAAAACTTCTAAGATTGAACTTTTTATAACAAGTTAAAGAAACCTTTGAAGAAAAAAAAACCCTTTAAAAAAATTAAAAAGAATATAATGGTAGGTTTGAAATTTTTATGAATTATGTAACATTTTTGAGGGGGAGTGGATTTATTTTACAAGAACTTGCGAGATTTTTTACCTCTGACTAATATTTTTTTATATAAACTTAAGCATACTCTGCACGATTTTTTTTTACAACTATGTATATTTTTTCTCACACATATTTGGGCCTAGACAATATTCAAAAAAATATTTAAAAAATCCTTTATGATTTTTTTAATGTTTTTATCGAAATATTGTGTTTGGTGCATATATGAATTGCTGTGCATTAAGTTGAATTTTTGCAATGCATACTTCAGGTTATTGGTGTCTTATATCTAAAATATGAGACCATAACTAAAATCTTAAAAAATAAAATAAGTCAGGAAGTAAATAAAATGCCATATAAAATACTAAATGAATTTAAATTTAAAATGAGACGATGTTTATTTCTTATATATATATATATATATATACATATATACATACATACATACATACATATATATATATATATATATATATATATATATATATATATATATATATATATATATATACATACATACATATATACATATATACATACATATAATATATATATAAGAAGGTTGTTACTTAATGGTTCTGGTGTGTTTTACGATAAAAGAAATAGCAAAATATATTTTTTTAGTTGTTTGAAATAAAATTAGGAAGCTTATTTTTTTATGAATTCTAGCAAATCGTCTAATTTCTTTCACATATGGAACTGCCTATAATTTTTTTTCTACGTTTAATTTAATATGCTCTTGATATCATAAGAACCTTCAAACATAATAAATTACTAAAAAAAATGTTTGTTACAAAAGTAAGTTATTTTTCTTTAATTTCTGTTGTGTTTTATACTTTAAATGCATTTTTCTCAAAATCATGATTTTGCAATTTTGCTTGACTTTGATGAACTAAGGCTTTGAGAAATATGCACTTACAGTTATACTTTTTATATTTTTTTAATCTTGATTGAATGTTTCAGAAACGTAGGGAGAGGTTTTTTATGGATAAATGCTTAAATTTTTTTTACAAATAGATAAACATGAAAAAGAAGAATCTTTTTTCAAAAATTACCATATAATGAGTAAAATATTTTTTTTTACAAAAATTCAGAAACATATTTAAAAAAAGCTCTCCCTATATTTGTAGCATATACTATGACATTATTATAAAAATTTAAATTATAAAAAAAAATTGAAAATTGACAAAGGAGTCCTCACTTTCCACCTCATTACAAAATGAGGATGGAAGTTTATCTTCCGAAAAAACGGACATTTGAGCAAAAAAACACAATTACTCACGATTTATTCACATACGCACTAACATTTGGAATCTAAATAGTATATTGTAATGAATGAATCAGTTTCAGGAGAAAAGATGGCGCCACGTGAAGTCTTTGGAAGTTGCGCTAAGTGATGTCATAGATGACGGGACGAAACCTACGAATCAGCGGGCTTGAAATTTCCCTATTGCGTGAACTCGAGTATAGGTAGTTAATATGCAGCCCGGCTCCAGGGAGTGATGGTGGTTTCATTATACGGTGGTCCCATTACTAGCGACTAACAATATCGCGGTCTAGAATGGACGAACGTCAAAAGTACCTGCCGCATTGGAAAAGAAAACAAAATTCATCCGTAAGCTGAAGAAAAATGACAAATAAATTTTGATTTTTTTTTTACCCTTCTGAATCAAAAACAATCCTATTAGTTAAATTTTAAATATAAAAATTGTCCCAAGAACTTACTGTCATTCTCCATTAAGAGGTTACTGTAAAAAACCAGGTATGATTCAAAATTTTGACGCTTGTAACAACTGATTATCCGAACGATGATAGGTTAAAGGCTTTCATATACACCGCTCGGAAGATTTGTATTTATGGTGAATGAGGTTATAACGACCTTCATTCAACACACACGTTTTCAGTGAGCATCAACGACAACGGTTCGAGAATTAGAATCGGCACATCCAAATTTCCTGACATGGTTTCTCTCGCAATACATCAGAAATAAAACCCCAGAACAAACTGAGAACTTTTTAGCGGCTATTAAAATGATTAACACATCTTAAAAGTAATATTCGTAATCGTGTACTTCATTACAAATGAAGAAGCGCGTTCAAATCTTAACGTCACGCTTCATTTTCGGTAAAGTTGAACAGAAAAAATTTGTTAACTCCCATAACTCAATTCTATTTCACTCTCTAGCTGCTCGGGGCACTATCCGTTAAAGAGAGGTGGGGAAGGAAATCAGACTAGCACGACTGTAGAATTAATGTCCCTTTTATGTCCCAGTCGCAACTAATGCGAAGTTAAACTCATTATGAGCATTCGAGGTAAAAAAATAAAATAAAAAATTCCTATATTTTTTTTCTTAAACAAACACATAAGTTTACTTTGTTTGCAAAAAGTCATTTCCCCCTTCCCTAGCGTTACTTTATTTCCATGCCAATATCGTTTGCTGCTGCGAAGCCAGTTTTTTCTTCTTTTATTTTTCAATCGTTGTTTTTCTTTAGCGGCGCCTCATTTTATCTTGGAACTTTTCGTTTTAGTTTATTTAAATTTCACCGGGAAGTGCATCTGATTTTTTTTTTTGTAATTTTTCCCCCCTCTTTCTGCGTCGGAAAACGAATTCATTTTCAACTTTTCTTCCCCCCTCCTCGACGAGGGTACGTTTACTCGGGGCCATCGTTTCTCCCCAGTCTTGTCTAAATCGTTTTCGCTGACAGTACCGGAATGGGGACAAAGCTTTTAAATGCGTTGTTTATGTTTCGCTTTCGGAGTATAAAACGAGTGAAAGGTGAACTTTCGCTAACGAGTGTACCGCTTGAAATAAACCCTAGAAGTAACTTTTCTTTCGCAGCGATAGGGGGATTGAATTCGAAATATTAATATTTGCTCCCAACCTATCAATATGTCTCACCCATTTTAGCTCTTCATTAGTATTGTAATCAGTTTGCTAGGAAAATGATTCTTCAAGCTCCTGAAAAGCCGGGGAGTGGCCGAGAGGCTAGGATGCTAGTCTTTAGTACTAGAGCCCTCGTTTCAAAACAATTAATGAGTAAAATAGTTAATATTAATCCATAATGCACTCAACAAGAGTCAACTTCGATTAGCACACATCTGTATATTTTGCAGTTAATCTGAAACCTATTTATAGCATCTATATTTATTATTTCTAAATTTTTGTTTTTGTTTTATCCCTTTTTCTCCCTTCATACTTAACCAAAATCGATAAATGATGTATCATTTTAAAGATTAAGATCTCCGCTTCGTGCGAATTGCTAATTTAGAATTACACATCTTATTTTTTGTTTAAAAATCGAAGTATAAACATTATAAGCAATTTTTCTTCCCCTAGATGGCGCGCGCTAGCTTTATTATTTTACCATTATCAATCGCACTTAACTTTTAAATTTAAAAATCGTTTGCTTTTATTATCATTCTGTGACTTCATTCATGAGTTTCTTTACTAGCAACATCCGCGTAGGTGTACATTATTCTTTTTAGATGGAAAAACCTAATACAGTTGGCTCTCTGTTTAACGACGCTCTACTTAACGACGATCTCTATTTAAAGACGATATTTCCCAGTCCCGGCCCCTCCGACGTTATGGGAAATGTTATGTTTTCACAAATTCTGTTTAAGGGCGATCTCTACTTAAGGACGATTTTTCACGGTCCCTTGAAAGTCGTTAAACAGAGAGCCAACTGTATATTATTTCTAATAGGGCATTTTTGTGACGATCCCTTTCTCTCCCTTCATACTCAACCAAAATCGATTAATGAGGTACCATTTTAAAAATTAAGTTCTCCGCTTCTGACGAATTGTTAATTCAGAAAGACACATTGTATTGTTTGTTTAAAAATCGAAGCGAAAAATTGACTTTTGGCCCTAAAGTTCTTTCCCTGGATGCGTCGAAATGGCACGGTCAAATAATCTGCACAAAGATGTTTTGTAATGTAAATATGACATTTTCCCCTAGTTTGTGTCATATTTAACTGTTAA
Source organism: Dolomedes plantarius (assembly GCA_907164885.2). NCBI lineage: Eukaryota > Metazoa > Arthropoda > Arachnida > Araneae > Dolomedidae > Dolomedes > Dolomedes plantarius. The sequence continues at coordinate 180,679,801 of OU015498.1, read as the reverse complement.
TATTGTCTACAAAGGTTTTTTGACGTGCACATATCTCACGTTCCCCTGTTTTGTCTTATGCTTCATCTCCAATATTGTGGGCAAAGGCGTTTTGTAATTTGTTTTGTATTATCCTTAAGCACCATTGTTATTTGAAAAATAAACAATTGCTACAAACGAACCGGTTCTTCTTTCATCCTATTACAAACCACCAACCTCGCTATATAATTTATCGTATTTTAATCGCATGCGAAAGGGTCGCACGGACCACCTAGTTTATATAAAAAGAAATAATTTAGGTCTGTGGCGCTGTTTGAAGAGAAACTTCTAGAGCCGAGATAACGTAAATTCGCTGGGGCGTAGACAATTTAAAATGACACAATCACTGCGTTTAAAAATAGTCCTTAAGCAGTCTTTTAGAATGTACGAGCAATGAGGTGAAAATTTAACTTTATCGAAACATTTTGCATTGAATATTATTTCGATAGTTTATGAACCAATTTACATTACATAAAGGATTTTAGAATGTATTTTCGAGTCTATCGTACTCAAAAATGGGATATATATATATATATATATATATATATATATATATATATATATATATATATATATATATATATATATATATATATATATATATATATATATATATATATATATATATATATATATATATATATATATATATATATATATATGTGTGTGTGTGTGTGTGTGTGTGTGTGTGTGATTTTTCTACATAAAAATGGAATAATATGTAACTTGATTTTGTAGCATTTGCTGCACTAATTCATCCCAGACAGATTCCTGACGGCTTTTGCGTGTGTTAGAGCGTATATTCTGTGCCTCTCTCTAGGAATTAAAAAGCTGTCCAGAGGTACATAATTTGTTTACTGATATATATATGTATACACTCTGCTCTATCTATTCCGAAAAACATTCTAATTTTATGCACGATTTATCAACTTTTGTTACACAATTGTTAAAACAACCACATGCCAAGAGTTCCTACCTGGAACGTCTGAGATCGAACGTTATAGCTTTCAGACACATTTTTCCTTATATAATATTAATGAAACTGAATCTTTTTGATTCAATTTATGTTACACGTGGTTTACGAATGTCTCTTTGACAGTCTTATTCTTTTTACCGGAGTACCGTCCTTTATTGATTTATCAACTTGTAAACAACTGACTTTATATTAATTTCAGAAAATTACGTAAAAACTATTGCTCTCATATGAATTTTAAGTCAGACTTTTGATGGATGCATCTTTTATTCTTTAGCACTACAGTCGCTGCGAGATGCTTATTACGCGTGAATGACTTCCTCATACAACATACGGCTTTTATTCTAATTAAATTTCATGCATTTTTCTAACCTGGATAATCTCTTTTCGAGAGGTTTTATTGCTGTAAAAATTCAACGTAAACTCGCAACATTACCAACTGAGTGAAAGTAGAAGCTTATTTCATGTTTTGTTTAAGGTGCAGGAAGACTCGTGCTAGCCATATTTTCCGCAACTGTGCAATGGTGCATGAATGCCTGCATAAATATGTGAATGATACAGCTTATATATAAATATCAACCTGAAGTCAAGGTAAAACAAAGGAATTGAAAAAAAGATAAGTAACAGCTCTATTCAGATGTTTCCTGTACAAATAACTTAATAAAAACAGGAAAAGAATGGACGAAACGCTGAATGCACGTGGTGACTGACCGATAAAATTAGAAAATGTAAAAGGAATTCTATTGAGTAGACTTTGGTTGACCTTCGGCTCTTCAAAATCCCAGACAATAATAAAACATCCCAATGCAGACTAAATTAAGTGCTTGACCACGGTCCACTAGGTCTCGAAACGACCCAATCCGCATTCCTCAAGTTTCCGGTTGCCACGCATCGATAGGCGAATGGAGTTCTCACGACCCTGAATCGAACAGACTGCCAAAAATCGTCTGTGCTGATGATCGGAATTCCAAGAGGGAGGATGTGGGATAATACTGCAAGTTTTAAAGTGAGCTGATAAGCCAGAAAAAAATGTTTTGTTAGGAGAAAAATGGAGGAAACGAAAAGAATGAATCAATCGGAGATCGATTGGTAAAGTGTTAAAAAATTGTAATGGACTTCAGATCTTTACAATGTTAACCAGCTGTTTTTAACATCTACTTTTATGCTACGTGTAAATTAACAATTAATGCAGTTTAAAAGACAAATTGGCAAAACCATCTCATACATGATTACAATAAAAAAATAGTGAACTACAGAAGAAGATTGTGAAAAGAAAAAAATCAACCCTTCATGCGAAAATGAAAAAAAAAATCTAATGTCATAAATTATTATAATTAAATAAATTAATGGGATTCCTAAATTTAAAACCCAATTTTAACTAACTAACTAACTAACTAACTAACTAACTATATATATATATATATATATATATATATATATATATATATATATATATATATATATATAGCTTTATATATATATATATACGCTTTATATATATATATATATATATATATATATATATATATATATATATATATATATATATATAAAGCGTTAATAAATAAATAATATATCTATTATTTTCTCTTTGCGAAGAGTAAAGGTGCAAATATTTTAAGGTACAACGAAATTGCCCTGTTAATGTCCACAATTCCCTTAACGTTTGTACAAAATTTCGTACAAGATGTTAAAATGGTTAGCTTCTAAATTTTCCTCGTTCAGTGCGTTAAGAACATCACCAGTCACATGCTAAATAAGAAGAATCATGGAAACAATTATTGAGGCCAGCCCTTTGATGTTGTACTATTTGGTTCCAGTCACGAACGAAAGTTAAGATTACGAAATTTAAAACGTTTGTTACTATTAAATAATAGTCACAATTTATTTTTATGTGCAATTATTTTTAGGTACAATTTATTTCGTTCTGACTTTTTTTTCTTTTGGCCTCAAGAGTCTTCGTTTGAAATCACGTTCTACTAGTTTCCGAGATCGTCTGTTAAAAGTATGCCCTTTAGGTCCCGCGTTTTAGGCAAGTAAATTTTGAAAACAATATTCGTTTGAGCGTCGTTTTATCCACTTGATCTCCAAACATTTTCGTAAGAGTGATTACACAAACGGTGTATTAAAAAAATTTCATTCAACGTCAAAACTTCCACGGAGAAAAACTTTGAAAACTGCATTTCTTTGAGTGTTCTTTGAGAATGTCTGAGAAGCAGATGGTTTTGCTGAAGTGTTTATAATGAAGATATTAGACTGTAGTTAAAAAAAGGGTATTTTTTGTCAACTGAGTGCTGATAAAAGACATTGAACCAACATAACGTTCTATTTTGCATGCATGTTAAAATAATACTGATATCATTACTAGAACCACCAGTGCATTTACTCCAAAAGGTGAATAACAGATTAGTTTAGTCGAAATGATAATTAGGTTTGAACAGCGAATTGAGAAGCTATTCCCTATTTCTGGGTTACTTAACATGTGGGTGGGTCAACGGCAAAGTGAAGTAAGTTGAAAAAAATGCCTTTTGAGATAACTGGACTTCAGTGAAGCCCTAAATTATGGATTCTATATGGTTCTAAAAACTGCCTATTTTCTGCTTCATTGTATTCTGCTTCATTCTCGTATTAAGGAAAGCATATTTTGATACCCTGATGGTATTTTCAGCAGCTAAACCCAAAATCTCAGAAGACCCAGTTTTTTAAACAAACATTTTAAACATCTACATTATATAATAAATGCTCTTTTCTATCGGCCCTATGAATGAGATGAACTAAAACTTATCTCTCTTTGCCATGAGCTGATGAATACATTTGAGATAAATAAAAAACACGACTTGGCCCGATTTTGCCCAAATTTGATTTACTTCACTTTGCCTTGGGTCTACCTGTATACCAATACTAAAATACTGACCGTGGTTGCTATATTGCTGTTTTTGTTCCAACTTTTGAAGAAATACACATTATTAATTACAACCGAGTATAATATGCACTGAGGAAGAACTAGTGCTAAGAGTTATTTAAATTAGTAAAAATTTCATTATTCTCATCGATGTGCACGAAAAATATTTATACACGCTCAAAATGTTTGTCTTTCAAACGTTCTCAAATGATACTGATATGTGAGTGAAGCTTTCAGCTTCATTCCATCTCAAAATTCGAAGAAAAAACAGGGTCGTTCCGCCCACGCAAATAAGTGAGATGCTAATATCAAACGTACGTCGTTTTCAAATTACACTCATGTCCATAAATTGAAGATAATTCAGAATCACGCGGAAATCGAACTCTAAAATAAAAAATTTCACCTGTAAAATTATCACACTCATCTTCAAGAATAATATGCAAATTACAGGAAGCCACCAGATGACGCCGATAGTACGTCACAATGACGAGAGTGTAAGAGAGAGTTATATAAGGAATGGTGACAAAGAAGTAAAATTGTTCACAAGCGTTCTGTAAGCCGCTCAGTGCCATAACCGAATAGTTATGACACAGAGGACGCATGTGGATGATTTTTTACGTGGTAGAATTATCGGCCGCCTGGAATGCGGCCGTACTCAGATGGAATTATCCGAGGAACTTGGAATTGCCCAAAGTGTCATCTCTAGGCTTTGGCAACGATTCCAAAATGATGGAAATGTCAGTAGACGTTACAGTACAGGTCGAGTTACAACGCCAAATGAAGATCGGTATTTGGCAGTAACTGCCAAAAGAAGCAGACGGAGTACAGCATCCGACTTGTCTCGCCAGCTATCTGCAGCCACGGGTACCACAGTTTCAAGGCAAACCGCGTACAGACGTTTGGGAAATATTGGTCTATATGCTCGCAGCCCTGTCAGATGTGTTCTGCTCACGGCAACTCACTGCCGGAAGCGATTAGCCATGCAATGTGGACATCGTCACAGTGGGCTTGTGTGATGTTTTCCGACGAGTCCAGGTTTAGCTTGCAGTCTGATTCACGTCGGACTTTCATATGGAGCATTCCAGGTACCCGTTAACACAAGGCAACATCATTGAACGACACCGTTACGGTGCAGGAGTGCTCGTTTGGGGTGGAATTATACTGGGCTCTAGAACAGATCTGCATGTTCAAATCGGAACCATGAACGGCCACATTTATCGGGACATCATTCTGAAACAACATGTACGTTTGTTTAAGGGTGCCATGGGCACAGAATTTGTGTTTATGGATGACAACACCCGTCCTCCCGAGCAAACATCGTAAACGAATGCCTACAATCTGAGGATGTCACCCGTATGTAATGGCCAGCATTCTCACCTGACTTGAATCCGATAGAGCATGTGTGAGACATGCTTGGCCGACGAGTTACAGCCCGTCAACCACCTCCTACGTGTGTACTGGAACTTGGGAGAGCATTGCTTGCTGAGTGGAGTAATCTTCCCCAAGATCAGCTCGATAATTTGATACTCAGCATGCCTAGGCGTTGTACGGACTGTATTTATATATTTTAAAATTGCTCCAGGGAGCAAAATTTGTAGTTTTTATGAATGGTATCATACATACACCATCTTTTTTGTTTTTTATCTTTTGTTTAATAAATGGGTTTTATGAATAAGTCACGTTTGTTTTGTTTCTGAACCTTTATTTGCCGGAGCTGATATTATCCTAAATTTATGGACATGAGTGTATTATTGCCTACTTTGGTATTGGAATTTCAGTCCTTTTCCCTTGAATCAAATATAAATAAGTATATTTTATTTAGATATTCTTCTCGAGGAAAAAAAAATAACATTTTGGTACGCAAACGACGTGGGACGAATGCCTTTTCCTAACTGCAAATCGGGGAACTGAGTTGTTTCAAAATAAGAAATATTTTAATAAATATTTTAGGAATGTCGCTCATATTTGTGTCAATGATAGCCGTTTAGTAATTTTCCTCTTAGTCAATGATGTTGAATAGTAACCCCCGAATAAATTATAAGCTTATGTTTCTTTCAAATTTTTCATATCAAAGTAATGGAAAATTGCGGGGAGTTAGTCCCGTAATGTTTTTAAAAAATTACATCGTTTAGATTATCCCCCAACTTTTGTTATACGTCACATATGAGTTATACATACGTCACATATAAGTTAAGAGAAATATGACAAGCCCTGTTTAAAGAAATGTCCTAGCCCGTGACTTTATGGGTTAGTAAGGGTATTTTAACATGTGATGAAATTTTTCTAACTGAAAGTTCGTCGTATTTAATAATACTTTTCTTTTGTGAAGCTGTTCATGTCAAGAGTGTCATTTTCTAAATTTATCAGTAACTTAGATATTTCTTTTAAAAACATATACCTTCACATTTTGATACGAAGTTTTTTTTTTTACTGCAAAATTAAAAAGTATTGGACCATGTTTTAAAACAGATGTCCTGCTCAAACGTCTGTGATCTCAGATTATAAAGTTTCTTAGAGAGGTTTTAAAAACTGAGCTGTCGCAAGTAACTTTATAAACACATTATTCGTATGACCAAGAAGATTCCGATTTTGAGCTGTATCCATAGAAAGAATTACTAGGGACTTACTTCCATTTAGACTTACTCCCATTTAGGGTATTCTCCTTACTAGGTTGTGGATAAACATAGTAAATATTCTGCAATAATCAGATTTCAAAGATTCGCCAATAAGGACTATCAGATGATTTCGTGGAGTAATGCTACATCACATTTCTAATAAAAGTTAGAAAGGTTCGATTCGATATCTAGTTTTTAAACAAAAGTAAACTGCGAGAAAAGGAAGCCGAGAAGTAAAAGTTTCAATTCGCTCAGCATTTATCACACTTTGCAAAATATCGCCAAATAAAGTAACATTCTTTATACTGCATTCTAATAAATCATCGTGATATTAAATTCCTTGATACATCATTCCATATTCATTATATTTTAATACTTAGTACAATTATAGTATGACAGTATTACATAATTAGCTATAAATTAAATACAGCACCAATATTTTACCGTAATTGACTGATGATTAATGACGTTAAAGTCCCTGACATAAAGGGACTGTCACAAATTGAAATAAATTAATTTATCACAGCTACAGATTTTTGTTTAAAATCATTATGTAGTATTATAACCACTTGCTATCACTCATTATAAACTGAGATGTTATGAAGGGTATTGCTAATTATATAATTAATCTATAATGCTGTAAGTATAGCAGGAGTTTAATAGGCAAGTAGTATAAAATTGACAGTTTCGGGGCAGGATTAAGGGGAGGGGCTTAAAGTGGGCGGAGCTAAGTGAGTGACGTGGACCAATCAGAGTGTAGCTGGCCACCTGGCGGTCGATTTGGACCAATCAGGAGAGGGCAGCGCTGCTATCGCCCCCTAGCGGGAAAGAGTGGAACCTTGTAGTTCAGCAGAATCTTAGAGGGAGTAGGTGTTCTGCGGAGCGCCACCTATCGGTTAAACAGGGAACTAAATTTCGTACAAGGATTGGAGGTCAGGGCATATTTTTTTCAGTGCTGCCATCTGCTGGTTAAATAGGGAACTACATTTTTGGGGACTTAGAAATTTTTTAAGAATATTTTCAACGGGAATCGAACTCGTGACATTATAAAATGTAATGTTAGCTCAAAGGTTTTTTTTTTACAATGAGTAATACCATTGAGCTATCACCACATTGTAGTGAGTTGTTTTTATAAGGTATATAAAGAGGGAATATTTTAAAGAAATTATCATTTATAAGCATGGCGCCTCCAGGAGAAGTTACGTGTGCCGTTCTATTATATACGTGTTTAGGTGCAATTATTTACATAATTAGCATTTTTACGGAAACTGATAAAGTAGCTATAGATTTTATCCTACGTTTAAACAACACGGGAAATATTCGATTGCATCTGAACGATACTGCAAATATATCATTTTCGATGTAATATAGTTTTAGAAAACTTATAAAGAAAATATATTCTATTATAATGCAAAAGGTATATCAAGATCCAGCTCATAGCGCATCATTTGGTGGTGTGGATGCTATTTTTCGTGCTTTGCAAGGGAAAGTTTCAAAGATTCAGATAAAGAAATGGTTGGAAGGTGTAGATGCATATACTTTGCATAAACCAATTCGTCGCAAGTTTACAACGAATAGAGTAATAGTCTATTCGCTAGATCAACAATGGCAAGCTGATTTGGTAGATGTTTCACATTTACATAAACATAACGAGGGATATCGATATATATTAACATGTATTGATATATTATCAAAGTATGCTTGGGCCGTACCCCTTAAACAAAACGAGGGGTTGATATTGTGAGAGCTTTTGAGCAAATAATGAGTGAGCGTAAACCCAAGTCACTGCAAACAGATCAGGGTAGTGAATTTAAAAATAAAGTGTTTCAAAAATTTTTAAAGGAGAAAAATATAAAATTTTTTACGACGTTCAATACTACCAAAGCATCAGTGGTAGAGAGATTAAATAGAACGATAAAAACTAAAATGTGGAAATACTTTACGAGTCGAAACACGTACAAGTATATTGATGTATTACAGCAGCTTATGAAAAGTTACAATAATACTTTTCATACGAGTATAAAGCGCGCACCTGCAGAAGTTGATTTGAATAACGAAAGAAATGTATGGTTTACACTATATGGTGAGTCGAATTCCAAGATTTCCAAATGTGTATTTAACATAGGCGATGTAGTTCGCGTTTCCAAGAAAAAGTTAACTTTTGAAAAAGGATATGAATCTAACTGGACGGAAGAACTATTTTTGATAACAGAGTGTGTTAAGAGAAAACCGTCTGTGTATAGGATTTCTGATTTATTGGGGGAACCTATATTAGGAACCTTTTATATGCAAGAGTTGCAAAAAGTGAGATTAAAAGAGGAATATAAAATTGAAAAAATTTTAAAGAAACGCGTGCGAAAAAAGCAAGTAGAATACTTTATAAAGTATACTGGGTATCCTAACAAGTTTAATGAGTGGATTCGCGCTTCTAATTTACTATCCCTATAAAGAGTGCTAACAAATGTATTATAGTTCATTCGCGAAGATGAGTTTCTACGTTACGTTACCAAGCGATAGCTCTTTGAATTATTTTACGGAAAATAAAATTTCGCATTATATTACACGTCTACCCACGCCTATAGATTTAAAAGGAGATTGGGAAGTAGGTTTAGCTGAATTTGTATACCCTCACACTTGGTATAATGTGAACGAAACGAATAATTTTATCGAATATGAAGTACCAGGGGCAGAGGGGTATTATAAGAGAAAAATTCGCCATGGTTTTTATCCTAATATTCAAAGTATATTAGACGCTATAACAGTTAAAGAATTTAAGAATAAATTTTCCTTTCATTTTAATGAAGTGAATAAACGTGTAAAAATGAGAGTAACGGGTCAAGGTAGTATAAGATTATTCAAAGGCATGAGTGCTTTACTTGGTTTTGACGAAATGGACTTGGGAAATGATGACAGTGATACTCACTTTGAGTTGGAAAAGCGCATACGTACCTGACCCTAACGCAGAATATAGAGTTTTAATGTTGTATACTGATATTATTGAACCACAAATAGTGGGAGATGTTTATGCGCCCCTCCTACGCATTATAAATGTAACAGGAAATGATGGCGATATGGTAAGCGTTCAATATGACAAGCCGCATTATCTACCAGTTAGCAGAAAATTGATTGATACGATTGAAATTAATATAAGGTCATACATGGGTGCATTTATACCATTTGAACGCGGGCGTTCGTACGTGAAACTACACTTTCGTCAAAAGTACTTATCATAATGTATGTTCCCTATCAATGCTGCCAAAAATCTTTCGAGGATTATTATGTGCATCAAACGGGTCAAGGATTGAATTACTATCAAGGAAGTTTACATCAAAGTGGATATGGCTTAGGAGGCCTCTTCCGATCATTTTTCCGCGCTGCAGTACCACTTTTAAAATCGGGAGCCAAAGCAGTCGGTAAACAAATGTGGCATAGTGGTGTAAACATGATTAATGATATATCACAAGGGGATAATATCAAATTGGCGGCAAAACGACGTTTGAAAGAAGCTGGAAAAGTATTAACGGATAAAGCCGCTTCTAAAGTCAAGACTATGATTGGTACCGGAAAATTAAATAAAAAGCGAAAACGTGCGAAGAAACCCGTCATTACTCGTAGAGCTAAGAAGAAGAAAACACACGACATTTTTTCATAGTGATGGGTTCTCTAATTTATCAAAACTCTCCTGCCTGTGTAAAATCTGAATTAGATTTGTTCAGCATTCCGCCCACACAAACAGCTATAGAAAAAGGACAGTTTGTGGAATATCACCCCCTTTCAAATATACAGGATGGGGGTCCTATAGAATTTAATATATCTGGGAGTGGCGAAGAATATATAGATCTAGCCGCTTCCTATTTACATGTGAAAGCAAAAGTGTTGAAATCAGATGGATCAATTTTATCTGAAAAAGAACCAGTGGCCGCTGTCAATTTATTTTTACACTCTCTGTTTTCGCAAGTGGATGTGAGTCTAAATGAAAGAAACATTTCCTCGGCTACCAACACCTATCCTTACAGAGCCTATATCGAAACGTTGTTAAATTATGGAGAAGATGCCAAGAAAAGTTTACTTACCTGTGAAGCCTTTTTTAAAGATGAAGACCCTAGTCAACTGGATCCTTTAGCTGAAAATGTTCACGCAGGGTTAAAATCCCGTCATGAATTGATTGTAAAAAGTCAAACTGTGGATATGATTGGACAATTACATTGTGATATTTTTCAGCAGAATCGTCTGTTATTAAATTTAGTAGACCTGAAAATTAAAATGATTCGAAGTAAACCTTCCTTTTGTTTGACTGCTACTAATGCAAATCCTAGTTATAAAGTAATCTTGAAACATGCCTCCATATTTATTCGCAAAGTGAAAGTAAGCCCAGCTGTTTCTATAGGACATGCTAAGGCGTTGGAAAAGACTTCAGCAAAATATCCCATTGATCGTATACTATGTAAAACCTATTCTATATCTAAGGGAAGTTGGTCTTTTATGCAAGATAATGTATTTCTAGGCCATATGCCAAAACGTGTTATTATTGCATGTGTTGGAAACGCTGCGATGAATGGTCAATATAATCAAAATCCTTTCTTATTTGCACATCATAAAATCAACTTTTTATCAATTTATGTAGACGGTCACCCAGTGCCTTCCAAACCATTAGAATTAAATTTTGATTCTAATAATTATGTGCGTGCTTATTATAGTTTATTTGATGGATTTAATCGTGATAAGGGTATTTATTTAAATAGAGAAGAATATGCTAAAGGTCATGTGATATATAAGTTTGATTTAACACCCGACTTGTGCGATGGGTCACATTTTAACTTACAACATCAAGGAAATTTACGAGTGGAAATGAAATTTTCTGAAGCCCTTAGTGATACCCTATCTGTCATAGTGTATGCAGAATTTCAAAACGTTATTGAAATTACAAAGTCACGTCATGTATTGTGCGATTTTGCTAATTAAAAAAGAGAAATGAATAGTCATCAACTAGAGCGTGTGCTTTCTTCTAATGTGCATACTAAAAAGTCATTTCTAGGAGTCTTTGCAAGCAATCAATTACCTACCAAGATTCGAAAATATCCAGCTTGTTTTATAGCAAACATTGATAGATCATCAGAGCCCGGAAGTCACTGGGTAGGATTTTACCTTCATTCCCGTCAACACATGGAATTTTTTGATTCTTATGGACATCACCCCTCTTATTTTCATGGACCAATATCCAATTTTGCGAGAAGATACTCTTTTGTAAACTATAATGCCATGCCCCTGCAAAGCAACGTGACGGCTGTGTGTGGCCAATATTGTATTTTCTACCTGTATTGTAAATGTCAAGGTCGTTCGCTAAACAATATTCTCTCATCTTTTATATCAAATAATATGTATAATGATATGAAAGTGTATAATTTTGTAACCAGTCGTTTTCGGGTGCTAGCACCTTTTTATCAATAAATATATTTTCAAATGATATGATGTGTCATTCACTATGGAATTTCCAAAGTTACAACACCCTTTTACAATGGTAATAGCTGGGCCCACAGGGTGTGGGAAATCTTATTTTGTGCGTGATTTATTAAAGTATAAGCGGGAAATGTTTTCGTCGATTCCCGATAAAATTGTTTGGTGTTATGGAATCTATCAACCTTTATACGACGAAATAACAGATGTCACATTTGTGGATGGATTACCTTCAAAATATATTGACTATTTAGGTTCTAACACACTTTTTATCATAGATGATTTAATGAGTGAATGTGGAAGTGATAAACGTCTAACTAACTTGTTTACCAAAGGTAGTCATCATTTAAATTTAAGTATCATTTTTATCACACAAAATTTTTTCCACAAGGGCAAAGAAATGCGAGAAGTGACATTAAATGCTCATTATTTAATTTTATGTAAAAATAGACGAGACCTTAGTCAAGTCACACATTTAGGAAAGCAACTATTTCCCCGTCATGTTAAATATTTTCAAGAAGTTTTTGATGATGCTACGAAAAAACCATATTCTTATTTATTGATAGATTTGCGTAGCGATACCCCTGAAGAAATGCGCTTACGCACGCAAATTTTACCCAATCAAACACAGTATATATATAAAATGAAGCATATATAAATGTACCATTTTACACGATGACTTTAACGAAAGAACAAGTCAAGCAGTTAAAGTTGTTGCATATGTGTCCAGAAAAATTACGAAAAAAATTATTACAGAATATTAATATCAAATGTATAAAAGCTTTATGTGAGTGCAGTTTGAACATTCTTGCAGGAAACATCCCCTTGAATAAACATCAAAAAAAGTGTCTTTCCAAGCACAAACATACTCTCAGGAAATTGAAGAATCGTAAAGTTTCTTTACTCAAGAAACGTAAGCTTATTGTACAAAAAGGTGGATTTCTAAATATTTTAATTCCTGCAGCGTTAAGTTTAATCACAGGACTTGTCAATGGAGCACGCTAAAAAATATGCTTTAATCCCTGAAGAAATGGTAACAAAACATACTATTTCTAATCAACAATTGAATGAATTTGATAAAGCTATGCTGCAAATTTTAAACAGTCGACTGCCTGATCATGAGAAATTATCTCGTTATTATGAACTTTTACAGAAAAGAATGAAACTGGAACAATTTAACTCACCTTTTGCTACATCTAAAGAAAAATTATCTGAAAAGTATGAAGATTTTAGCAACCCTGAAGAGGAAGAAATCATTGAAAAAAATGCAATAAAGCAAGAATCTACACAAGTGCCTTTATATGATACTTTATTTTAAACAGTGTCCCACAAAATATGAAAAAACGTGCTTCCAATCTAATATCTATTTTAAAACAATATCCCAGCATAATATCATGGGATGAGAAAGGTCAAGTGATATATCAAGGAAAACATTATGAAAGTTCTAATATTATTGATTTGTTTAATTCAATTTTAACTAATAAGAAGAAGAGTGTGAATACTCAAGCTGAATTTTTATCAGTGTTAAAGCAATTGAATATCCCACAACAATATATTATAAACAGTCATTTATCTAAAAAACCTAAAGAAAGTGTACCTGTTAAGAAAAAATCTAATGTGAAAATACTTCATGTTAAGAAAAAATCTCCTGTAAAACAGTGGTTATCTCTTCAATAAAATCTATTTAAAACCCTATATCATTGTTTTCATTTTATATTTTCATGCATAAAATATTTTTTTAAATTATTTTTTCTAAAAAAATGCTTTTTAAATGGAAAACATATACACATAAATAAATATAAAATATTATCTTTAAAGAAAGATTTATTGAATATATAAAAAAGTACTCACATAAAACATTGATGATCTATATGTAGAAAACACCCTCCTCAAAATATTTCAAAAATGAAGGAATGTTAAAATTATTAAAGAACTCACAATCGCTGTATATACACGTACAAAAATTGTCGCATATAGTGTCTATAATATTTTTAATGTTCATGTTAAAAATAGCGCTTTCTCCAACGCTTTTATATTTTTCGATGTTGGTAGTATTTAGACATGAATGTTCACTTTGTGAAGGATGGTCGATTTCACATCCGTTGCATTTGAACAGTTCACTGGACACTTTAAATAATTCGTCACGTACAGTTTTTAAATAAATTTCCGCAGCTTCTAAGGTGTTCACACAATGTTTTTTTTCACATGATCCTTTTTTATAGATTTTGAACTGCAGTATTTTCGGGAGACATTTACACAGTAGAGTTTCCAAAATGCAATCACTTATTTCGGAATATTTCTCTTTAATAGAGATGATTTGGGCATTATTCAGTTGTATAAGGGACCGCTTCAAATTATAAGCTCCATTTTGACTAGCGAACAATTGTTGAAGAGTACACAGATCACCACTGTTAAAAACAGCTAACTGATTGTTAGCAATAAATGAAGAATCTTTATAATGAAAATAAAAATCGAATAATTTACTGTGAAACTCACTCCATGTAGATACGGTCATTGTAATACCGTTTAAAGTAGGTCTGAAATTAAAATTTTCAGAAAATTTTTGAATGTATATGCGCACTCCACGTTCTAAAAGATGCACAGATAATGATGTAGAATATCCAATATTCCACTCATTAATGAGAGATGCTTCTTTGATTTTCTTGTGATAATCGGTAAGCCACTGATTACAAGGAATATCCACTTTATGCAGCGTTAAGGTTGTTGAATCCATTGTAGAATCACTCGCATGCTGCAAATTAGCGCTAGAAAGACTTGAAGAAGAGTCGACAAGTTGCACAGATGAGTAGTTACGTTTTCTTGTTGTGAAGGGCTTATGTTGCACATCGTATTGAATGCATGCTTCGTCCAAAGATGCTTCCATTTTATCCAAGGATGGAGCATTGAATGGAATGTTTTGCATATTCATTTTAAATAATGGGAAAATCACTTCTGATGGTGTTCACAAGGCAATATTTCGATTACAAATGAAATTTTACACAGTGTGTTCTAGACTCGTGGCAATCTTATCTACCCCTGCGAGAGGGTAGATAAGCCCCCCCCCCATTTCGCGTGCTCAGTAGGCGACGTTTAGACTGCTAATCTCCCTTCTCTATCTAAGATAAAATTCTGGATAAGAATCCAGTCTCCACGTCTCGATAAGATCCTTTTTAAACTTGCATATTTGTGATTGCACTATCATAGGTAATACCTGGTTAAAGATCCCCTTTTAAGATATGTGATTTCCTTTTAAAAAAATTGCACCCTACCTGATAAGCATAGCATTGCCACCTTTGAAAAATAAGTAAATGAATCACTCTCAATTCGTGAAAGAAATGCTGAATGAATATTTTTCCTGCAAGATATTTTTTTTTCGCGGTTAAAGTTCACCAACTTTTACTTCAACTTCTAATCGGTATAAATAGGCGGTCAAGAGTTGTAAAGACTCATTCAACCTTTGAATTTTAACACAAGTATGTCTTCATCTCAAGAAAACCGATCTGTTGGACAAGTTAGAGAAAGAGTAAACCTTTTCTATGATTGATACTATAATTTAAACTTGTATTTTTTAAGATGATATAGTTATTTTAAAACATAATATATATTATTTCTATGTTTGTTAATATAATTTAAACTTGTATTTTTATGATGGTAAAGTTATTTTAAAACATAATATATATTATTTCTATGTCTGATAATATAATTTAAACTTGTATTTTTGGAAACAAACTTATTTTAAAATATAATATATTATTTCAATGTTTGATAATATAATATATTATATTTTAAAATAAGTTTGTTTCCAAAAAATACAAGTTTAAATTATATTATCAGACATAGAAATAATATATTATGTTTTAAAATAACTTTACCATCATAAAAATACAAGTTTAAATTATATTAACAAACATAGAAATAATATATATTATGTTTTAAAATAACTATATCATCTTAAAAAATACAAGTTTAAATTATAGTATCAATCATAGAAAAGGTTTACTCTTTCTCTAACTTGTCCAACAGATCGGTTTTCTTGAGATGAAGACATACTTGTGTTAAAATTCAAAGGTTGAATGAGTCTTTACAACTCTTGACCGCCTATTTATACCGATTAGAAGTTGAAGTAAAAGTTGGTGAACTTTAACCGCGAAAAAAAAATATCTTGCAGGAAAAATATTCATTCAGCATTTCTTTCACGAATTGAGAGTGATTCATTTACTTATTTTTCAAAGGTGGCAATGCTATGCTTATCAGGTAGGGTGCAATTTTTTTAAAAGGAAATCACATATCTTAAAAGGGGATCTTTAACCAGGTATTACCTATGATAGTGCAATCACAAATATGCAAGTTTAAAAAGGATCTTATCGAGACGTGGAGACTGGATTCTTATCCAGAATTTTATCTTAGATAGAGAAGGGAGATTAGCAGTCTAAACGTCGCCTACTGAGCACGCGAAATGGGGGGGGGCTTATCTACCCTCTCGCAGGGGTAGATAAGATTGCCACGAGTCTAGAACACACTGTGTAAAATTTCATTTGTAATCGAAATATTGCCTTGTGAACACCATCAGAAGTGATTTTCCCATTATTTAAAATGAATATGCAAAACATTCCATTCAATGCTCCATCCTTGGATAAAATGGAAGCATCTTTGGACGAAGCATGCATTCAATACGATGTGCAACATAAGCCCTTCACAACAAGAAAACGTAACTACTCATCTGTGCAACTTGTCGACTCTTCTTCAAGTCTTTCTAGCGCTAATTTGCAGCATGCGAGTGATTCTACAATGGATTCAACAACCTTAACGCTGCATAAAGTGGATATTCCTTGTAATCAGTGGCTTACCGATTATCACAAGAAAATCAAAGAAGCATCTCTCATTAATGAGTGGAATATTGGATATTCTACATCATTATCTGTGCATCTTTTAGAACGTGGAGTGCGCATATACATTCAAAAATTTTCTGAAAATTTTAATTTCAGACCTACTTTAAACGGTATTACAATGACCGTATCTACATGGAGTGAGTTTCACAGTAAATTATTCGATTTTTATTTTCATTATAAAGATTCTTCATTTATTGCTAACAATCAGTTAGCTGTTTTTAACAGTGGTGATCTGTGTACTCTTCAACAATTGTTCGCTAGTCAAAATGGAGCTTATAATTTGAAGCGGTCCCTTATACAACTGAATAATGCCCAAATCATCTCTATTAAAGAGAAATATTCCGAAATAAGTGATTGCATTTTGGAAACTCTACTGTGTAAATGTCTCCCGAAAATACTGCAGTTCAAAATCTATAAAAAAGGATCATGTGAAAAAAAACATTGTGTGAACACCTTAGAAGCTGCGGAAATTTATTTAAAAACTGTACGTGACGAATTATTTAAAGTGTCCAGTGAACTGTTCAAATGCAACGGATGTGAAATCGACCATCCTTCACAAAGTGAACATTCATGTCTAAATACTACCAACATCGAAAAATATAAAAGCGTTGGAGAAAGCGCTATTTTTAACATGAACATTAAAAATATTATAGACACTATATGCGACAATTTTTGTACGTGTATATACAGCGATTGTGAGTTCTTTAATAATTTTAACATTCCTTCATTTTTGAAATATTTTGAGGAGGGTGTTTTCTACATATAGATCATCAATGTTTTATGTGAGTACTTTTTATATATTCAATAAATCTTTCTTTAAAGATAATATTTTATATTTATTTATGTGTATATGTTTTCCATTTAAAAAGCATTTTTTTAGAAAAAATAATTTAAAAAAATATTTTATGCATGAAAATATAAAATGAAAACAATGATATAGGGTTTTAAATAGATTTTATTGAAGAGATAACCACTGTTTTACAGGAGATTTTTTCTTAACATGAAGTATTTTCACATTAGATTTTTTCTTAACAGGTACACTTTCTTTAGGTTTTTTAGATAAATGACTGTTTATAATATATTGTTGTGGGATATTCAATTGCTTTAACACTGATAAAAATTCAGCTTGAGTATTCACACTCTTCTTCTTATTAGTTAAAATTGAATTAAACAAATCAATAATATTAGAACTTTCATAATGTTTTCCTTGATATATCACTTGACCTTTCTCATCCCATGATATTATGCTGGGATATTGTTTTAAAATAGATATTAGATTGGAAGCACGTTTTTTCATATTTTGTGGGACACTGTTTAAAATAAAAGTATCATATAAAGGCACTTGTGTAGATTCTTGCTTTATTGCATTTTTTTCAATGATTTCTTCCTCTTCAGGGTTGCTAAAATCTTCATACTTTTCAGATAATTTTTCTTTAGATGTAGCAAAAGGTGAGTTAAATTGTTCCAGTTTCATTCTTTCTGTAAAAGTTCATAATAACGAGATAATTTCTCATGATCAGGCAGTCGACTGTTTAAAATTTGCAGCATAGCTTTATCAAATTCATTCAATTGTTGATTAGAAATAGTATGTTTTGTTACCATTTCTTCAGGGATTAAAGCATATTTTTTAGCGTGCTCCATTGACAAGTCCTGTGATTAAACTTAACGCTGCAGGAATTAAAATATTTAGAAATCCACCTTTTTGTACAATAAGCTTACGTTTCTTGAGTAAAGAAACTTTACGATTCTTCAATTTCCTGAGAGTATGTTTGTGCTTGGAAAGACACTTTTTTTGATGTTTATTCAAGGGGGATGTTTCCTGCAAGAATGTTCAAACTGCACTCACATAAAGCTTTTATACATTTGATATTAATATTCTGTAATAATTTTTTTCGTAATTTTTCTGGACACATATGCAACAACTTTAACTGCTTGACTTGTTCTTTCGTTAAAGTCATCGTGTAAAATGGTACATTTATATATGCTTCATTTTATATATATACTGTGTTTGATTGGGTAAAATTTGCGTGCGTAAGCGCATTTCTTCAGGGGTATCGCTACGCAAATCTATCAATAAATAAGAATATGGTTTTTTTCGTAGCATCATCAAAAACTTCTTGAAAATATTTAACATGACGGGGAAATAGTTGCTTTCCTAAATGTGTGACTTGACTAAGGTCTCGTCTATTTTTACATAAAATTAAATAATGAGCATTTAATGTCACTTCTCGCATTTCTTTGCCCTTGTGGAAAAAATTTTGTGTGATAAAAATGATACTTAAATTTAAATGATGACTACCTTTGGTAAACAAGTTAGTTAGACGTTTATCACTTCCACATTCACTCATTAAATCATCTATGATAAAAAGTGTGTTAGAACCTAAATAGTCAATATATTTTGAAGGTAATCCATCCACAAATGTGACATCTGTTATTTCGTCGTATAAAGGTTGATAGATTCCATAACACCAAACAATTTTATCGGGAATCGACGAAAACATTTCCCGCTTATACTTTAATAAATCACGCACAAAATAAGATTTCCCACACCCTGTGGGCCCAGCTATTACCATTGTAAAAGGGTGTTGTAACTTTGGAAATTCCATAGTGAATGACACATCATATCATTTGAAAATATATTTATTGATAAAAAGGTGCTAGCACCCGAAAACGACTGGTTACAAAATTATACACTTTCATATCATTATACATATTATTTGATATAAAAGATGAGAGAATATTGTTTAGCGAACGACCTTGACATTTACAATACAGGTAGAAAATACAATATTGGCCACACACAGCCGTCACGTTGCTTTGCAGGGGCATGGCATTATAGTTTACAAAAGAGTATCTTCTCGCAAAATTGGATATTGGTCCATGAAAATAAGAGGGGTGATGTCCATAAGAATCAAAAAATTCCATGTGTTGACGGGAATGAAGGTAAAATCCTACCCAGTGACTTCCGGGCTCTGATGATCTATCAATGTTTGCTATAAAACAAGCTGGATATTTTCGAATCTTGGTAGGTAATTGATTGCTTGCAAAGACTCCTAGAAATGACTTTTTAGTATGCACATTAGAAGAAAGCACACGCTCTAGTTGATGACTATTCATTTCTCTTTTTTAATTAGCAAAATCGCACAATACATGACGTGACTTTGTAATTTCAATAACGTTTTGAAATTCTGCATACACTATGACAGATAGGGTATCACTAAGGGCTTCAGAAAATTTCATTTCCACTCGTAAATTTCCTTGATGTTGTAAGTTAAAATGTGACCCATCGCACAAGTCGGGTGTTAAATCAAACTTATATATCACATGACCTTTAGCATATTCTTCTCTATTTAAATAAATACCCTTATCACGATTAAATCCATCAAATAAACTATAATAAGCACGCACATAATTATTAGAATCAAAATTTAATTCTAATGGTTTGGAAGGCACTGGGTGACCGTCTACATAAATTGATAAAAAGTTGATTTTATGATGTGCAAATAAGAAAGGATTTTGATTATATTGACCATTCATCGCAGCGTTTCCAACACATGCAATAATAACACGTTTTGGCATATGGCCTAGAAATACATTATCTTGCATAAAAGACCAACTTCCCTTAGATATAGAATAGGTTTTACATAGTATACGATCAATGGGATATTTTGCTGAAGTCTTTTCCAACGCCTTAGCATGTCCTATAGAAACAGCTGGGCTTACTTTCACTTTGCGAATAAATATGGAGGCATGTTTCAAGATTACTTTATAACTAGGATTTGCATTAGTAGCAGTCAAACAAAAGGAAGGTTTACTTCGAATCATTTTAATTTTCAGGTCTACTAAATTTAATAACAGACGATTCTGCTGAAAAATATCACAATGTAATTGTCCAATCATATCCACAGTTTGACTTTTTACAATCAATTCATGACGGGATTTTAACCCTGCGTGAACATTTTCAGCTAAAGGATCCAGTTGACTAGGGTCTTCATCTTTAAAAAAGGCTTCACAGGTAAGTAAACTTTTCTTGGCATCTTCTCCATAATTTAACAACGTTTCGATATAGGCTCTGTAAGGATAGGTGTTGGTAGCCGAGGAAATGTTTCTTTCATTTAGACTCACATCCACTTGCGAAAACAGAGAGTGTAAAAATAAATTGACAGCGGCCACTGGTTCTTTTTCAGATAAAATTGATCCATCTGATTTCAACACTTTTGCTTTCACATGT
This sequence comes from Dolomedes plantarius, assembly GCA_907164885.2. NCBI lineage: Eukaryota > Metazoa > Arthropoda > Arachnida > Araneae > Dolomedidae > Dolomedes > Dolomedes plantarius. The sequence goes on along the minus strand of OU015498.1, from coordinate 180,658,719 downwards.
AAATAGGAAGCGGCTAGATCTATATATTCTTCGCCACTCCCAGATATATTAAATTCTATAGGACCCCCATCCTGTATATTTGAAAGGGGGTGATATTCCACAAACTGTCCTTTTTCTATAGCTGTTTGTGTGGGCGGAATGCTGAACAAATCTAATTCAGATTTTACACAGGCAGGAGAGTTTTGATAAATTAGAGAACCCATCACTATGAAAAAATGTCGTGTGTTTTCTTCTTCTTAGCTCTACGAGTAATGACGGGTTTCTTCGCACGTTTTCGCTTTTTATTTAATTTTCCGGTACCAATCATAGTCTTGACTTTAGAAGCGGCTTTATCCGTTAATACTTTTCCAGCTTCTTTCAAACGTCGTTTTGCCGCCAATTTGATATTATCCCCTTGTGATATATCATTAATCATGTTTACACCACTATGCCACATTTGTTTACCGACTGCTTTGGCTCCCGATTTTAAAAGTGGTACTGCAGCGCGGAAAAATGATCGGAAGAGGCCTCCTAAGCCATATCCACTTTGATGTAAACTTCCTTGATAGTAATTCAATCCTTGACCCGTTTGATGCACATAATAATCCTCGAAAGATTTTTGGCAGCATTGATAGGGAACATACATTATGATAAGTACTTTTGACGAAAGTGTAGTTTCACGTACGAACGCCCGCGTTCAAATGGTATAAATGCACCCATGTATGACCTTATATTAATTTCAATCGTATCAATCAATTTTCTGCTAACTGGTAGATAATGCGGCTTGTCATATTGAACGCTTACCATATCGCCATCATTTCCTGTTACATTTATAATGCGTAGGAGGGGCGCATAAACATCTCCCACTATTTGTGGTTCAATAATATCAGTATACAACATTAAAACTCTATATTCTGCGTTAGGGTCAGGTACGTATGCGCTTTCCAACTCAAAGTGAGTATCACTGTCATCATTTCCCAAGTCCATTTCGTCAAAACCAAGTAAAGCACTCATGCCTTTGAATAATCTTATACTACCTTGACCCGTTACTCTCATTTTTACACGTTTATTCACTTCATTAAAATGAAAGGAAAATTTATTCTTAAATTCTTTAACTGTTATAGCGTCTAATATACTTTGAATATTAGGATAAAAACCATGGCGAATTTTTCTCTTATAATACCCCTCTGCCCCTGGTACTTCATATTCGATAAAATTATTCGTTTCGTTCACATTATACCAAGTGTGAGGGTATACAAATTCAGCTAAACCTACTTCCCAATCTCCTTTTAAATCTATAGGCGTGGGTAGACGTGTAATATAATGCGAAATTTTATTTTCCGTAAAATAATTCAAAGAGCTATCGCTTGGTAACGTAACGTAGAAACTCATCTTCGCGAATGAACTATAATACATTTGTTAGCACTCTTTATAGGGATAGTAAATTAGAAGCGCGAATCCACTCATTAAACTTGTTAGGATACCCAGTATACTTTATAAAGTATTCTACTTGCTTTTTTCGCACGCGTTTCTTTAAAATTTTTTCAATTTTATATTCCTCTTTTAATCTCACTTTTTGCAACTCTTGCATATAAAAGGTTCCTAATATAGGTTCCCCCAATAAATCAGAAATCCTATACACAGACGGTTTTCTCTTAACACACTCTGTTATCAAAAATAGTTCTTCCGTCCAGTTAGATTCATATCCTTTTTCAAAAGTTAACTTTTTCTTGGAAACGCGAACTACATCGCCTATGTTAAATACACATTTGGAAATCTTGGAATTCGACTCACCATATAGTGTAAACCATACATTTCTTTCGTTATTCAAATCAACTTCTGCAGGTGCGCGCTTTATACTCGTATGAAAAGTATTATTGTAACTTTTCATAAGCTGCTGTAATACATCAATATACTTGTACGTGTTTCGACTCGTAAAGTATTTCCACATTTTAGTTTTTATCGTTCTATTTAATCTCTCTACCACTGATGCTTTGGTAGTATTGAACGTCGTAAAAAATTTTATATTTTTCTCCTTTAAAAATTTTTGAAACACTTTATTTTTAAATTCACTACCCTGATCTGTTTGCAGTGACTTGGGTTTACGCTCACTCATTATTTGCTCAAAAGCTCTCACAATATCAACCCCTCGTTTTTGTTTAAGGGGTACGGCCCAAGCATACTTTGATAATATATCAATACATGTTAATATATATCGATATCCCTCGTTATGTTTATGTAAATGTGAAACATCTACCAAATCAGCTTGCCATTGTTGATCTAGCGAATAGACTATTACTCTATTCGTTGTAAACTTGCGACGAATTGGTTTATGCAAAGTATATGCATCTACACCTTCCAACCATTTCTTTATCTGAATCTTTGAAACTTTCCCTTGCAAAGCACGAAAAATAGCATCCACACCACCAAATGATGCGCTATGAGCTGGATCTTGATATACCTTTTGCATTATAATAGAATATATTTTCTTTATAAGTTTTCTAAAACTATATTACATCGAAAATGATATATTTGCAGTATCGTTCAGATGCAATCGAATATTTCCCGTGTTGTTTAAACGTAGGATAAAATCTATAGCTACTTTATCAGTTTCCGTAAAAATGCTAATTATGTAAATAATTGCACCTAAACACGTATATAATAGAACGGCACACGTAACTTCTCCTGGAGGCGCCATGCTTATAAATGATAATTTCTTTAAAATATTCCCTCTTTATATACCTTATAAAAACAACTCACTACAATGTGGTGATAGCTCAATGGTATTACTCATTGTAAAAAAAAAACCTTTGAGCTAACATTACATTTTATAATGTCACGAGTTCGATTCCCGTTGAAAATATTCTTAAAAAATTTCTAAGTCCCCAAAAATGTAGTTCCCTATTTAACCAGCAGATGGCAGCACTGAAAAAAATATGCCCTGACCTCCAATCCTTGTACGAAATTTAGTTCCCTGTTTAACCGATAGGTGGCGCTCCGCAGAACACCTACTCCCTCTAAGATTCTGCTGAACTACAAGGTTCCACTCTTTCCCGCTAGGGGGCGATAGCAGCGCTGCCCTCTCCTGATTGGTCCAAATCGACCGCCAGGTGGCCAGCTACACTCTGATTGGTCCACGTCACTCACTTAGCTCCGCCCACTTTAAGCCCCTCCCCTTAATCCTGCCCCGAAACTGTCAATTTTATACTACTTAGGCATTGTTAACTACATTTTAGTCGTGGTGATACATAGGGTGTACAGGATTGACATTTATTGAAATATTCTGATTTTGCAATGACTCTCTGTCAAGTGTATGCAGAAGTTAGGCCCCTACCTAAAAGCCAATGAACTGGAGTCAAATTTAGTACATTTATGTAGTTCAATATGCAGGCGCTTCAAGTTTCATTAATCCCATTTAGGGTATTCTCCTTCAGGCCGTGATTAACGAATTTTAATGGCTTTTTATAAACAAAGGCCACGGTGTAGTCAGCCAAGTTCAAGAGAGAAATAAAGGTATTTGAAAGAGTGTGTGTCCGAGTTTTCACTGTTAGATTGTGGTATCTGAGCAAAATATTAGGTGATTTCAAAACACCACGGCGTTTAGGCCTTCTTGTCTCTCTCAAGTGGAAGATACGTATATTAAGCTATATTGAAAATATTCTGACTTAGCAAGGCAGCGTGAAGGTCAGTTAATATGTTCGAAGCTAAGAAAGTTGCCTGGCCATTTTTAGTGTGAATAAGACATATTTTACACATTAGTCGTCACTCTTCTTTTAGAACGCAATATTTACTTAAAAATTTGTTATTTCATTTCAATATACTAATGGATTTAAGAGAAACCCAATTAGATACAGCCGTAGTATTAAAGGGAGATAATGCAAAAACCTGCAATCAAGAAAGAAGAGTTAAGAAATAACTTATGACGTTGACCAGCGAGAACATTTCGAATGAGTCAATAGCTAAAATGTATGCTAATCAAAATGCATTGCACAAGATGGAAGTAAATTTTTGAAAATTGTAGCAGCTATCACTGTGGTCAGAAATAAAGAGAGAGAGATAGAAAAAAAACTCACCTTTCACATGCACCAGAAATCTCACTGGCAGGCCTGCAGTGTTGCACCCCACACTGGCGATATCAACTTTTTCAACTTCCGGAACAACAAGGACGTATTTCCTTACGACCACATTAGATACATGATTATACGCACGTATTCTCACTAGATGTTGCCCCGGACTGCTGGGAAGAAATGTGGCTCTAAACGCATGCAACTTGGAGTCGTAAACTGCCTTTTCTGTAGACGTGGGAGTATTTATGTCAACGAAAACACTCTCGTGCACATTTTTCACAAAAACAAGAACACTAACACGTGATCTTAACTTCACTTTTGCAGGGACATAGGGTTCCAGTAGAGCCACGTGGTCTTCTACGAAAATTTTATGCTTATTACGAATTTTGACTTGACTGACTTTGTTAAACACAGTTACAGTCAAGGAACATGTGGCAGGGGAAGGAAAGACTCTCAGAACATCGCATTTTTCTATGATCGTTGTGTATTGGACTATCTTCCAAGAAGGTGAATACGTACAGTGAAGCTCCCATAAGCACTTGACGTCTGTGCCACTGGAGAACTTTGCAAGGAAATGGATATCTGAGTGAGTTATGGCATGGAGCACAGGCTTTGGGGAAATTACTTTGAAACCATCGACGGGATCTTGCACGTTGACGAAAATCTCATCAGTTGCTTTGCTAAATGGACACATTGCTTCCACATGAATTTTGTAAATTCCAGCTGTAGTAAAAGAGTACAGTAATTGATATGTTGCAGTAATGGTGCTATAAATAGTAATTCCTGTTACGTCCCGAATATTCCATGAGATTTTTCCAATCCAGTTTCTGAAGTATGGTAAGACATGGGCTGTTATAAGTGTTGGTGTATTCACTGCAATATATGTTTTTACTTCTATGGAAACTGACTCAATTTTTGCACATACTTTGAATGTTAAATGGCCTAAATGATGAATTTTACTTCTATCAGTGAATGTGATGGAACAGGGGTAAGTTCCTGGGAAATAAAAAAATATATGTATGGTATACGATGACATATCACAATCTGTACCATTTTTTCCAGTTGGATACAAAACACTTTGAAACCGCATATCGTGGCAAGAAAATACCAACGTCCATGTTTTATTATTGGTGATTGTTGCCAACATAGGTACTGATATATTTTGATTTGTTTCAATGGCAAGGGAAGATTGGGAGCCACGTATAATGTAAGCTTCTTTCACAGCAACCTGGGAAAAAACAAAGAAACAATTTTTACCAAAAGGTTTTTCTCTTCATGTATTTTTAACGACAGCGAAGGAATGTCATTAATACACAAAATATAGAAAGATAACTCACATTAATACATAAAATAAAGAAATGAAATACTCAAATAAAGAAATGTAAACTATCAATGTTTGAATAAAGGATTAACTTGACAACAGGAATTCAGATCCAACGAATTAACAGGCTATAATCGAGGAAAATAACCTTTTGTCTTACAGCGCTTAGTCACAGGCCTCCTTTTCTCAGTGACCATCGAAGATCTTAAGAAAAATGCTACGCTTTTTCCAAAATGTTCCAAGAATTTCCAGACTACTATCGAAATGACTGAATTCCCATGCATACAGTTGTTTCACGAAGACAGTCTCAGCCCGTTCCAAATATAGATACAAAAATTACAGTTATCCTAACGGGAGAAGGATGTAACACAAGTACCATAAAACTGACTACATAGAACTAACGACATAGAAGGACGGTGTCGTTGAAAAAACTCGGAGCACCTAAACGCCAGACAAGAATCAGGTGTCGATTTTTTAAAAGTTGGTTGCATGTAATATTACGTTTTGGATTTTGGAGGCTTTCGGATATTCTTTTACGCAGAAAGGATGTACAATCTTGTGTTACTTTTTCTTGGTTTAGTAATCATTTCTATCAAGTGAAGTTTCTCTATAAAATAAAAAAATATATTGCTAAAATTCAACTGAAATTTTTCTTGTAAACTCGAATATATCATTGAAAAATCCTGTTTCACATAGAAAAAGGAACATACGTGGTTTAAAATATATGGAGTCTTGTTAAATTGCCATTAAATGCTATTAGAAAATTTTTCAGTCTCCAGTTTCCAGACTGCTCAGTCAACCGAGGCATCGCCCGAATCACAAAACTGGATTAAACTCAAATTTTTGTGCTCTACTGCCATCATTACTCAGAGTAAAAGGGAAAGAGTATGCAGAGTGAAATTATTTATATCTGTAACGAAATTAAGTCGCGTAATTAAATTTTTACGAATCATAAACCTCTGATGTTTTAAATGGCGGCCATTTGAAACCGTTCCCGTTTTGAAAGAAATCTGATGAAACTAAATAAATTTGACTCGGTCGCCAAAAATGACACACGACGCACAGCAGTATTTAGAGAATTTGTTCAAATTAAAATAACTACTGTCGGCAGTAATATATAATCGCTCTGATATATGAAGCTACTCCACTAGAGTAAAACTGTCGAGTTACAGTCGTGTTTTGTGTCCGTTAAAGGAACATTTCCTGTGTCATTTATATTAAGATGTACATGAATTTTCTCACTCTCTGAAAAAGATTATTAAGTTCTCTATTGGTGGGGTATGGTGAATAAAATAGCCCTGAAAGATTCGATTATTTGAGAGTTGATAAAGAGTAAAAATCCAGTACAGTCGAACCCAGTTATAACGAACTTCAAGTGACCAAAGGTTTTGTTCGCTTTATCCGGTGGTTCGCTGTATCCGAACCGTTAAGAAAAATGCTAGAGTTCACAAAATGTATAACTCATTAGTTGCAATGTGTATTCATTAATGATGTATTAAAAAATTATAAAATCTATTAAAAATGATCATTAATGAATTAAATTGACTAAAATCGATTACATTAAACTGACACAATACTAATTAAATAACGTACAATACGAAAATGGCGGGACCAAAATTTTCGTTCGTTATATCCATGAGTTCATTATATACCGGGTTCGTTATAACGGAGTTTGACTATATTTTCACAAGATTTTCTCCATTCTACGAGGGTTGGCTATGAAAACTTATTCCATTGCTGACAAGCAGGAACGCGGGAGGGGGGATATTGTTCATGTGGCCCGTGTCAGGTGTTATGCAACGTACGCAGATGGGCTTATGTCAGAGGAAATGGAAAACGTAGTTTACGTTTTGACGGGACCGCCATCAAGATGTGTTTTCCCAGTTAGAACAATACGAGTGGATCAAAATTGTACTGGTGCAGGACCAAAACGCAACAGGATGTTGTCCTACAGAAATATTTGGAAACAAAACGTCATATTAAGCAACGGCACACTGGTGACAGCGTTTTGCAGAGGTCAGCTAGCGGCAGAATTTGAAAAATTACTGTGACATATTTGTGTCCGTTTTGTCATAAAACAGCAAACTCGCGGGTGATGGGATAAATATTAGGTTAGCCAAAACGTTCGTTCGGTTTCTAAGTAAATATAAAGGACCTATTTTTCATTTTCAGCAATAATTTTATTCGACAAATTATTCGTCGTTTTGTTCCACTACCTTCTGACATCTTTTAGGCAACTTCATCATTCCATCCTCCCATACTTATTTTATCTTTTCGAGCAAAGGACTATTCCAGATGCATCTTGTAATTTTCCAGGAAATTCAAATTTTTTACAGTAAGAGAATTTTCAATGCTTGGCGGATGAATCAGAAATTCCCAGCCAAGGTAGAACAGTTTTTACCTGGTCATCAAAGTAACATGCGATCTTATGTTATTCTGATGGAAGGTTTGGGGAATTATGCCGATTCATGTTCAACCGAGTGAGTGAAAGAGAAGCAGTAGTTGCAATTAATCGCTGTGCACTTTTTTAAAGGAGTATGAAGGTGGCAAAAGCTATCAAAAACTCAAAAAAGTTGCAGTATTTTATTTCTGTTTGAAGATGCATAATTCGCATTCAGAGAGAGTGATGCGAAGGTATATATAGATATAGTACCTATTCAGATAGCAAAAGTGTGTGTTAAATATTTGGGTTTGAGTTGTGAGCGGGGCCGTGTGGCTGGATCACGAGGTTGCAGGCCTGCACTCGAACAGTTCCGCAGATGCGGATGTTGTCGCTAGCGATATTTATGTATTTTTCTCTTGTCTTGAGTTGGGTTACGCTAATGTCGATTAGTAATAATCTCTTCATGTTGAGATTTTGTAAGCACATCTTGGTGCAAATTTAACTACCGATGGATCATGCAAACGGCCAATCGAAAGTATTGTATATATCCTGAAAATATTTAGGATTAATTAATAAACTCTTTTGAGTTTTCGACAGCTTGTTTTCGTGTATACTAATTCTTTTTTTAGAGTGTATTTTTAAAATTAATTTAAGTGAGTCCAGGGTTTTTCGCTGAAGACTTCTAGTTTTCAAAAATTTATCATGGCAACCCCCTTTACCTGGAGTATGTCCGCGGTATTTTAGCTTTTACTGAAATATAAATTGCTAGGAACAGAACATACATTAATAATAGATGGGTCGCAAAGCTTATAATAATGAATTTGGCAGAGCAAAACAACTAGTTATATTATTCTTCAACAGTATCGCCCCCGACAGTATTATGCTATTGGATACTGACACATCTTGGCAAAAATTCTGATTAATGACAACTGCAATTACAAAAACAATCTATATATATAAAACAGTTCCGTAACTGACTGACTGACTGACATACAACGCACAGACCAAACCGCTGGACCTAAAGGGCTAAAATTTTGCATGGCGATTCTTCTTATAGTGTAGGGATGCACTAAGAAAGATTTTTCAAAAATTCTTCTTAGATTTTTTAAAATTAAATCTTTAAGCTGTTTTTTAGCTTTTAAGTTTGCATTTAAAATAATAATTTGAGGGTTATAAAATTTATATCGCGAGAAAGATCATAAAAATTCCTTTAAAATGAAATCTTTTTCGAATCTTTACCTCCATTTTCTGATTTTTGGTGAATTTTTAAAGATTCATTTTTAGAATTTAATTTATTAAATGCTGATCACGTGATTTCTTTTTCTGGTACTTTAAATAAATTTATCGTCAAGTGCATAACAACTAAATATAAAAAAAATATATTTTTTAAACTTCATAATGCGGCAGACGATTGGACATTATCAAAAAAAATATTAAAATACAGTAAAAGAAATGTTCTACAAACTGTACTATATTAACTGTACTATATTCTTTAGTATTCTTTATATTAGACTTAATTTGAATATTTTCTTCTGCATTATTTTGTCTATAAAAATATCCCTTACGATTTTCTTATAAATATATATATATTACATCAAATGTATACATTGGTCGTCGTATTTATTATATATACGTATATATATTTATTTGTTTATTTTTGGCATTAATTGCATACATTGACCGTTGTATTTAATTTGAATGTACTCCGTAGCGAAGCACGGGTATTCAGCTAGTATATATATATATATATAGAGAGAGAGAGAAGACTCACCACGCTGAAAGTGTACTTAAAAGTGGAAGACCTGGACGAGGCAGTTATGTTGAAGTCGTGTACACCTTCGTCGTAAAACACGTGAATCTAAGGAAGAGAAATAAAATATCACTGTTACACATTTAACAGGTCTCTATGGTCAGCTTTGTGCCGAATATATAGATAGAAAATGAGGAAAAATGGGTTTCATTTTCTGAATAAACAAACTGCTTGCGAGAAATAACTTTAATGAAAAGTTGCAAATAAAACTTAATGACACATTTAACGTAAACGTAAACTTAATAATAAGCTATAAAAGCCTCCGAAAACTTAAAGAAGAATAAGATTTTTGAGCTTGCGTTGATTTCAGTAGCTGTAAAATGGCCGCGAATCCGATTCGCAAAAAAAAAAAAAAAAAAAAAAAAATATCAGTGATTTTTAATGAGAGCAGACATTCTTTCTTATTGCAAAACGTCAGAAAAAGGAAAAAATACGGGAATTTTTAAAATTGAACAGAAAAATTAGAATAGAATTAGTCACAAGGTTAGTAATTCATATATATTGATGGCTGACAGGCGAGGGATAGTACTCGACCGCAAATCACTCAAAATATGCGTTTCAAGAGAGAGAGAAGCAGTTATGCGTTCACTATAACTAAAAATCTGAGTAGCTTTAGGACCCATCCGATTAAATATTAGAAATGTAGAGTAAACAATGGAAAATCGATAGCTTTGAAAAATATGTTTTCATGAAACATTGTAAAAGTTCATGCTTACAGTTCGAGTAATATGTAAGAATAAAGCTTTCAGATTCCGAATCAAATTTAGGTGAACTTAAAATTTTACTTCAATTAACGTTACACTCTTTTATATTTTACGATGACGAATTATTTAACACAACAAAATTTATTCCTAAAAGAGAGACCTATCCTCTTTTTCTGTTCTTTAAGTGGGTTAAAATATAAAAAAAAATTCTAAAGTAAAAATTTCTAATCAAAAATTACTTTGAAAACTTTCAAGTAAAAAGGAAATAAATTATAAAACAGAGCAATTAGTTCTGCAAATATACGTTCTTTGAATTTTGAACTTTTTTCTCATTAACGTTGCTATGAAATTTTGCACAACATTCCGTTGTTCTATTTTCACCAACTGTCTTCAGTATGTTAAAATTTAGATATAAAATTCTGAAAATATTTTCCCTAGAGAAAAATTTTGTTTAAAAAGATGATTTTCTTAATTGCCAGAAATTTTAAAAATAAAATTGTCAAAATTCTAAAGATAGACCATTTCTAACTTCCCCCAATATACAAAACTAAAATAAATGTATTGGTTTTTACAAATATATAAAATTATACATTCTTTAAAGTTATAAATTTCAATTTTCTACAACAGAAGTCCAAGTTGTATAAAAGTTCCTCATATCTAGAACGACTTTTAAATAAATGTACATGCCAGGAAATAATATATGTGTGTGTGTGCGCACGCACGCACGCACGCGCGCACACACACACACACACACACAAACACGCACACAAACATGCACACACACATGCACACACACAAACATGCATGCATGCATGCACACACACACACACACACACACACACATATTAGATAGGAAAAGGAATGAATTATATCTATAGTGTAAAATATAAACAATTTTATTTACAAGCGTTTAAAAGAAAAAGGAGAGTATACAGATTATAAAGTAAAGTCTTTTACGAATTCACTACAATATTAATTTAACTCAAAACTTGATTATAAACAACATTTTTAGTTTCACCTCCAGGAGCAAGAATAAATTTGCACTTAAATGGCATTGGGAGTGTGACTATTCATCTCAGCGACCCCGAAAACTATGGATTTGACATTAATATCAGTCGTTTACGATTTCTTTTACATGTCACCCCATTCCCACCCACACCCCTAGGGGTGCTAGGGGTATATATATATATATATATATATATATATATATATATATATATATATATATAGTGCCTGGAACCGCCTCACGTTAACAAATTCCTCATTCCTGAAAAAAAGGTGATAATGAAATTCAGATCAAGTATTTAAATAAATGAAGATATTTATACATTTATATACTTTTTATAAAACTAAAAATTCATTTACATTCATATACGTAGAAGTTTTCATTAGAATATTCCCGAGTAAGTTTTTTATTCTAATGACTGCCGATTTCCTAAAAGGAATTTTTTTCATCGAAATTAGAATGTTAAATTTCTCATATCCTGAAAAAAGGGCAGCTAGATCCTTGTCAGAGAAGATCATTTTATCCGGTAGCTAATAAAAATAACCATAAATGGCGTCGATATCTCGGCAAGTTTTTTTTTCTCTGTAACGCTTCTCAAATAAAATAGCAAAATCCCAGATCCATTTCTTTTTAGCTGCTATTAAGTAAGTAAGAATAGGAAAATTGAAATTCTTATTAATTACTTAGGGGAGCCGAGAAAAAGTGCATAACGATTATTAACTGCGTCGAATTAAAGAAGCAAGACGGCGGAGAAGAAATGAAAAATAAATAATTTATAACTGGCGGAGAAATGAGATGAAAACATATATAGGAAGCCTCACTGATTGCTTATAATTTTGAATATGGGTAATGAAAGTGACGCGGGTTAGTTTGAGTAGCGCACCTGAATAACGTTTTTTCCTTTCCCATTGTGATGCGCTTGCACCTTTTGCTACCGTACATAAAACATACATACGTCTATAATGTAGAGCAGAGGTTCCGAAACCTGTGGGTCGTGACCCCCCTTGGGGTTCGCCACGGTTTTATTGTACTGTTAAACTGTAGACCAGTGATTGTTTTAAAGGAAAAATTCTCATTGAAAGCACAAACTCAGTTCGTTCGAAATTTACCGCCTCTATTGGCAATAAATAAAAATCGGCTATTTACTACTTACAATACACCCACTATCCAAACGTCAGTTTTTTTTTCATCAGTTTATGTTGTGACTTTTGGCCTCATTATTGTGCTTTCTCCAACGAAATAAAACAGTTTTTGATTTTGGGTAAGAGTTTGATTTTAGGTGGGAGTTTTTTTATTGTTATTTAGTTCCGAATCCATACGCTACATGCATTATTTTCTCGAGGTCCTGTTCTACCTTTGACTGAGCGATGAATATTTTTCAATGTTCTCCATACCTTACAAATTTCTTTCTAATTTCATTTTTGTAAAATTTAATAATAAGTCATAATTAAACTATGGAAAATGCCATTTAGTGTTTCTTCTACAAAACTTAAAAAGACTTTTTGGTGAAAATGTGCTAGGTCGGAAGGAGTGTGTGTGTGTGGGGGGGGGGGGGATGCGTGGAAACCAGTCAATGGGCTCGCGATCCGAAAATGGTTGGGAAACACTGATAGAGAGGCAAGAAGTAAACTGCAGTTGTCGGATTGGATCACTTAATTTTTTACCAGGTAGTTCAAGGATATTTTACGTGGTCCAAAATATTTTAAATCCATAGTGTCATAACTTGCACGCCCTAATGCTCGTTCGCTTACGAACCTTTAGGCCAAGCTTTCTCAAACTGCGAGCCGCCAAGCTTTTATATGCATCCCGGAACACTCAAACTCATTATCAGGTAAGTATTTTTGTAAACATCTGCAAATCTAAGTTTTTAAAACCTTGAAATGCATGGGAACAATCTAAATAATTTCAAATTTTTGTTGTTGCCTCATCCGTTGAATTTAAGAGCAGATTTCAAAATTTACAAAGTATTAACAAGTATCTGTAGGGCAAAGTATTAAGATGTGTCGGTGGCCCGGTCAGCAAAGGCGACGAGTCAATGATCTGCAAGTTATTGGTTCGATACCCGACGATGACAAAACTATCGACGTGTACACTAATGGCGGTTGATGCACAGAAAAATTCTGTCGTAGCTGCAATGTCCTCCAAGTTCCCAAACATTAATAACCTCTGGAGGTGCGGGGACAAGTGTTCCGGTCTCGTCACTTGACTCGGTTCAAAATTACGGAATCGGTATGGGTGTAACGTGGACACACCCCCTGTGATACACCCGGGGCAACACATGCGGCGAAGTGCTCTCACAATCCTGGCTACTCCCGGGAAAAGAGTAACACTCGGCTCCCAGTCATTGGAAAAAAAGAGATGTGTCTGTTGCTTGTAGAAAATCACTAGCGCCTAGAAACGGCAAATATTACACAACTGCGATGGGATACAATTATGCAAAGCTATTGGATGAATCTGTCAAGTTCAAAAACGATAGGAAACGATACGAACGATAGGTAAAACAGAGGTTACTTTTTACGGAAAAGAGAAAAGAAAAGGAAAGGAGTACGTCGAATTTTGGAAATGAGTGCCTGAAAAATACAAGACTGTGCAAATATGTACCCACGTATCTTTGTGCATTATCCTACTCCAAAATGAAACAGGCGAAGAGTGGATGTAGAAATCAACAGATTCTCACCTTCATGACATATTCAGAATAGCAAATAGCAATTCTATACCTGATTTGACTAAAATAGTCAAATGTTTGTCTCAACATAAAAAAACACGCTCATTTTTAAACAAACGCTAAGATACATATAGATTTTGAGTTAAATTTTTTCAAAATTATTATTACTTTTTAAATAACTTACTATGTTGCGGCTCGCTTAACGTAGCAAACACACTGTATGTGAGTCGAGACAGAGAGAGAGCAAAAATGGTTGAGTAGGGCTAGTTTAAACGTCATAGCAATCCTGGAAGGTGAAAGGAAAAGCATGCTATGACTGCAAAAGTTAGCTGGATTGAAGTTTCACAAGACAGAAGAGAGATAAAATTGCATACAGCAGAAAAAAGGATCTTGAAGGGTCTGATTTAAGAGGTTAGTAGATAAATGTTGATGAATTAAATTATCATATCATCGGAAGAACTGCGCGTTAGATAGGAAAATTCACAAGTGGGATATATATATTACAGTGAAACTTCTCTAAGGAGGCCGGCAAGGGTTCAAAAAAAAAAGGAGCCGTTTGGAGAGGGGGGGGGCGTCAAGTAGGGGTGACTGCCTAGAGATAATGCACTGTATATATATATATATATATATATATATATATATATATATATATATATATATATATATATATATATATATATATATATAATATGTGTGTAATTAAATACTTATTATACTATGCTCTTTTTTTAGCTATTCGATAGTAAAGCAGCGAGTGAATTAAGTATTTAAATTAATCAACATCTAAGATACAGAGTAAGGCAGATGTTCGTTATCCCTCCCTCCCATCCGCATATGCCATTAATACTGTTTAATATTTTATTACAATTACGCCAATCTCCATTAATATAATCATATTCTATTTTCCAAGTATCATTACGGAATTATGAAGAATAAACATCCGAAACCATAAAATGCCACTACACGTGTTTTCCACCGAATTAAAGCCGTCTGTAACATGTAATCGATTCCCCCTTCACCCGACAAAGCGTTTAATTATGCAAAAGTGCATTCTTACGCCGAAGGAGTTTGAATTATAGTTAACATCAAGATCGGAGGTTATTCTCAACATCGTGATGAATAAATCAATTAATAGAAGGATTGTGCAACTCCGTGTTTTCGCGGTAACTTCGTGTTTCACCGTGTCTTTCTTAGGCGTTGCCTAGCGACAGATGACAGGAGCCCCATTTTTGGTCAACCGACGAGAGGGGGAGAAATTGCCTTTGAAAATAACATCGTACAGGTATTGATGGAGGTAATAATTGTTTCTTCCTATCTACAGATGACGTTCGCAGTGTCAATTTACCTTAGCCATATTTCCCCGATACGTGCATTCAACCGACGATAGAAATAATGAGATCCTGCATTTCAAATGATATATGCACCACATTTAAACTTCATAGAGGATTATATGTCCGTAAGTAACGAGCATAAAATTGTAATACGCGTTCTAATATGCATTATATTTGGTCTATGAATTATAAACTATATGCATAATATTTCGACAATAATCTGTACTGTATTTCGAGTGAAATATGGTTTAATTTTCACGAAGTATTACATTTCGGCTATAATATCAATTTAATTTTGAATTGAAGCATTAAAATTCGGATATAATGAAGAGTAAAGAAAAATCAGTGATATACGTATGTAATATGTATACATTTTTATATTCGCTAATTAATTGTTATACACCATGAGAATTTTTTAAACTGTTTAAAACAATTACGCCCTATTAAATTATATATATATATATATATATATATATATATATATATATATATATAAGCTTGTGGATTTTACACGGGATACCTAGTAGTTGGCGCGTCGGAATTGGGCACTGAATGTGAATACCGACAAGAGTCACTGATTGCCTTCGTGTATAAGCCAAGTATGGGTATGTTCAATCTCTAGGTCAGAAAGTCCTTCCGTGAGGTTTGTAAGGGTAAGGGTAGGTCAAACATTATCTTATCACTATTTTCCTGACTTTTTTTTTGTAGGTGGGGTTTAAAACTTTTTACGTATACTGAGGTGGTAATTGCTGGTTTTTTTTCTATTTCTGTGTACTAGAGGTTTCGCAGAAATTCTATTGGCATGTTCTTTTACTGAAAATTGAGGTAATCTCTCTATTTTTAACGTTTTTTAATTTAGTAAAATGACTTTTGTAAAATGAATATAAAAACTATAATTTAGTGTTTATATATCTATGCTCTTGAAGGCTGCTAGGTATCAGTCCCATGTTAACCTATAGAGAAAATGGTTTCAGTGATGGACGCCTTGGATTGAAAGGTTTTTTTTTTTTAATTGCCCTCCGTAATATAGAAAGACATTTTTGATTCGGGTATTTTTTTAAATTCTTTGAATAATAATTTGAAATTTGAAGAATTTCGGGGTGGGGTGGGGGATTCGGTTTAGTGTGTTTTAAAAGCACATCCTTTCCTTAGGTAGACGACATTTCTGAAATCTAATATATAAAAATGAAAATTTGTAGCTCTGTTTGTCTGTAATTGTATAGAAATCCACAGTTTAGAAGCGATGATCGGGGAATTTTACATACAGGCGTCGTTAAAAACAGCCGAGGCATCTAAGAACTTCCGGAATCGAAATTAAATTAATTTTTAATTAATGAAACACCAACAAATTTTGAAGGGTGAATCCATAAAATGTAAAAGCCTCATTTTCTGGATCATTTTCTCTTACATTTTCTGGATTCACCCCTCTAGATTCACAGCCCAACTTTCTACCAACTGTCATTCACGTTAGGCTTAATTAACAGCAAACGAAACGATAGAAAATAAATAAAATAAAATTTTTTTATACAATGTTATTTATACTGTGTTTAATTTTTCATGTAGGCCAAAAAGACACTGACATTTTTCCTTTTCAACTTTAAGTGGTACAATGATAAAAGGCTGAATCAGCTAAATTCTGAAAGTTTATTATGTTATTTATGCCATGTTTAATTTTAAATTGATTTTGGTGAACACACATTCTTAAAATCCCGGACATGGCCGGGTACGCCTGCTAGTGACAGAATATATCCGAGTCAAAAGTGTCTTTCTTTATGACTGAGTGCAAATAAAAACAAAACGTAGCAATCCAAATCGACAGCCGCTGAAACATTTTCTCCTTAGGTTAATATTAACCTGGACGAATCCTATAGGGGGATTTCCAATAGGGGATGATTCCAAACCCTGCTACGCTAAAGCTTTAAGGAAATGGTGAGGTCACTTTCTTAAACAGAAACGTATGTGTTATGCCCAGTATTTATTAGACATTCTCACCAGGCCAAATCAAAGTTTGAAATCGTAAGAAGCCCAGTAGCAAACCAGTAGCGGTTTCCCCTTCTCTCCCAAAATGCATGCTTTACAAGAAATTTTTTCATACCAGATATCTGACCAGTATTACACATGGATTTCTTCTATCAAATTTTTTTTACCACCAACGTCATGTTATTAAAATGACAAACAGACTTAATACGGCTAAATATTAACTCTGATTCAATTCAGTACATATGCATCTATATTAATATTTGTATCACTAATAGATTTCTTTCCCAGTTCCGAGGATGTGGACCCTTGATTGGCACCAAAGAAATCAATTTAGATAATTTTCTAAAATAATTAAAAATAAAATATTCCTTATTTTTAAGTTTTATTAAAATTTAACGAAGAGAATGAGGCCTATATTTTTGAAAAATATCAACATAAATAAAACAGATTCACTGATTCTCCAGGCGCTACGTCCTACACATCAAACTAGAAATATATAATATATCTTTTGCAGATATTATCTCATATTTTCTGTTATTTCATGAAACTGGAAAGAAAAAGTCTGTGCATATGCGAGACCCTACTCTTTTACTTTCTGTCTTACCATCTGGGTTCCCACTCTTTTATTATCCGTCTCGCTATCTTTGTCTGTTTCTTTTCCTAGCGTCCTTGTTACGAGGGTTACTTTTATATCCATTTATTTTCTAGGCGAAATAAACAGATAAGTGTAGAAAAAAAAAATTGCTCTAGTTTTCCGGCGACAATTTGTCGAGCTTTCTGATGTATAGAGTTGACCAGCACCCACACATGACACGAAAATACGGCAAAGTCAACTGCAGGCGATGAATATAAAGGGAAAATCAATTGGAGATGGTGAATTTTTTTCTTTTTTGTCGCGTTGGAATATATGACAGCTGGCATACTGAATTTCTGAATGATTGCCATGTTTGGTCAAATTTTATTGCCTCAAGGAGTGATAAGAGTTGTCTTCGCACGCGTCATAGAGGGATAGAAACAAAAATGGCGTAATGTCAAGAGTGAACATATTTTTCTATCACGCCAGAAATGGAAATCATTAAGGACATAAATAGAAAGATTAAATGTCAAAATAAACCCTTTTTGGCCCCGAAGATAACATGTAAAATTGCATCGCTATAATGTTGAGTTATAATGTATTATTAGAAGTGTACATTTTTTTATCGATTGCGTAAATTATTTACAAACACATTCCAGTGATATACCCAGAAAAATTATGATGTGGGCCCGCGGAAATATACATAGCCTTTTGGACAGTGAATAATAATAATTTAAAGGACACACATTTCTAGAGGAGATCAGGTCCCTCATGTAGGTTCGTTACTGAACATTCCTGACTTATATATACACATTCACCTACAGTGGCATGAAACAATGTAGATGAAAAATTGAAGTTATTTATTTCCTATATATATATATATATATATATATATATATATATATATATATATATATATATATATATATATATATATATATATATATATATATATATATATGTCAGGCTATTAATAGTATGAGTTGGTTTACTAGGTCTAATTAGGTTAATTTGTGCAAATTTAAGAAGTTTAGTGCGAAATAACCATTAAAATGTAATGTATTTCGCGAGATGATGCGAATAAAAGTCAACAGATGGCGTTACTTGCCCATGAAGCGTAGTACGATCTCATGCGCAAAAACAGCGGAAATTGTCAGGGGAAGTGACGTAAAAGCTATTTATGGAGTTTTGAGTAGGTTTCAGGCGTTTCAAGCGGAAACGACGCGGGCTTTTCCCGCTGTGTCAGCGAAAGAACTTTAGAGAACATTCGATAGTAGGGTCAGCATTTTTAGTTAGGCGCGCTTAAGATGAAAACAAAGGCGGAGACATGTAGGAATTCAAACGGGAAAAACGTATGCCGTCACGACGTGGGATGGGACGGGGAGTAAATTGAGGTGAGTGGTGAAATGTTTTAAGTTAAATAGAATATTAGACTTTAGGAGTTGAACAGAGAACTATTAGTATTGGATAATGGAGTTGGAGACATTTATGTGAATGAATAAAGATGCTTAAAGGTTATAGGACTTACGATTTCACTCGAGTCACGATCACTGCACTGCTAAAGAATGTGTTAGTATTTCTATCGGCCCACCACTACACCAATCAAAAATGAACAGTACGTGAATTAAAATTTGACAGACATATATATATATATATATATATATATATATATATATATATATATATATATATATATATATATATATATATATATATATATATTATTTAACATAAGAATCCCCATTATAGAAAGATAAGAAAGGCTAATTAAATATTATTCACTTGTAGGAAGTATTTATTTCTTGTAGCAGTGTTAAAGTGCCCAAGTAAAGATTAAGCGAATTGCTGAAGTGCAAAAGGAGAGGAATTCAAAAAGTTAAAAGAGTAATTTCAAATTGTATATTATGTATAATTGATTGTTTGGAATAACAAGTCATTAATTACTTTCAAATATCATTAAATATGTGGAAGCAATCAAACACATCCTGATTTAAATTTTGAAGCATTGATTATAATAGTTAAAATTTTGCTCCACAAATTCAGTGTGCATTTACAAAGTCTCGCTGTGAACAAACGCGAAAGTATATATACATGAGGAAAAGTAATTTAATTATACAGTCAGAGATAAGGTAATACGCATGCATGTAACACCATTTTTATATACCTATTACACCTTGTATAATAAGTTTAATTTCAGTGAGTGGGAGTTTGTGATAATGTCTTTTTATTAGTAGAGTATCAAAACTGATGCAGACACGTACAAAGTACAGGATTTTTTTAAATCTTCCAATTTGATCATGTTAATGTATAATTACAATAGCAGTTTACTCTAAGATTTTATTGAAATTTTAACGAGAAAAATAAACCATAAAAAACACCACCAAGAATGAATAAATTCCATATAAATATGTAAAATCATTTCATATAAGTACGTATTTCATATAATTTAAATGTTTAATGCTGTTCTCGCAAAGGCACATTAAAAAAACCTCTGGGCTTTCCTTTTCCAAATCCCACATTTTTCAAGCCAATTGTTTCATGCCAGACATTCCCAATTATTCTCAATAAAAAGTCAAAAATGGAAGCGGAAGAAAAAATATGTTCATTTTATCCAGGGACAATCTGTCAATTTTTCTTACGTGGAACTGTCCCGCACAATGCATGGCAGGAAATTATGGCAAAAGGAGAGTGAAGTAAATCTGTGTAAGAGTAAAATCAATTGGAAACTGGAATGTTTTTTTATTCCTGTAGGAACATAATCTTAAGGCCTGAAAATATCGGACATCTAACCGGCCGACATTTTGGGTCAAAGTTTCTTTTCACTTTCGCTGCTCAGGAATAGCCTAAGGCTACCAGGCAACCTCATCCATCAGCCAAATACTCAAAAAAGATTCGCCGACATTTTTTGCATCCTTTTAAAATTCAACTGGCTAGATCGAAAATAGAACCGGAATCCTCCTGGTCCTAAGACGAGCGCTTACAGAGACGATACTACTAGAACCCAAATTTTCACAAAATTCACAAAATTACTATGAAATATAGCTTGAAAATGAAACAATAGACTAACAAAAAAATATTTCAGATCTAACGAAACTACCACGGGTTATTAACGTAGGATTACTTATCGTTGCTTACCTCTTTTGTATGTATATATTGTGTGTATATGTTATGTATATATATATATATATATATGTCAAAATTTTGACGCATTTTAGTACTTTTCTGTGTAACTGTTTACTGCTTGTCCAATCGATATAGACTGGGTATGGCGCACTGCCAAAATTATAACTCGCGAGGTACGGCCGGATGGTTTTAGCATCTGAAATTTTACTTTCTGGAGGACCATCATAGAGGAACGTAATCCTACGTTAAAAACTCTCGAATTCCAATTTTGACGAGATTATAAATAATAATAATTTCGTTTAAGTGAACATCCTAATAAGAATTACATTAATACGAGTAGTAATAATTGCATATATTGGCGTGCCGTATCTAATTGAATCCCTTTCAGAGATCATAATTCAATTTTTTACCTTAAATTCTTTAATTTCACGAGGTTTGTATTATAAACTGTCATAATACTGCCTATCTCAAACTTTCACTCATTTCATTAGACGCCATTTAACAGTAAAACATCTTTTTCAACCTTTTTCAATGAAGGAATAAATAAAATTTACCAAATACAGAACTGCATTGCTTGTAATTTGCAATTTTTTTTCTTTTTGTAATTTTAGCCCTTTTTAAATACCGCTTACATACCTTCCTACTCTGTGAGAGTGTATAAGCTTACATTAATGTTACCATAAAATCTAAACTATTGTATTGTAAATTTATGTAAAACATTACAGAAATCATTCTTTCATTGTAAGTGTTAAGTGAAGACAACAGTATTATGAATCAGGTTTTGTCGACCTAGAGATAATCGTTGATTTTCCTCCAATAGCAGAGGGCGCGAGATACCAATGCCCCTCATGTGTGTGTGTGGCTCATTTACAAACATTATCACGACTGAGAGAACATCGAAAGAAATAACGTGATGTTTTAAGGGGATGGTGGACATTACAAAGCGATTTTTGAAATTTTTACCTCAGAGATATGAGATTTTGCATACATATTAATTAAAGTATAACTATATTAAACACCGTATAAAATGTTATAAATATTTTTTAAAAAATTTTATATTTTAAAAATTGAAATTAATTTTTTTAAATGCTCCTTGCGATCCGATTTTTAACTCCTCCCTCCCCTTAATTTTGCATTTATATTGCTTACAAATATATTTTGAACAGAGTTATGTAGGGTAAGTATGCCGAATATGAGACCCCTTTTGATTTTCATATATAACTAGGAAAGTAAGTGAGGGATTATAGTACCATTTTGATATCCTTTTAATGCATATATTTTACTACATATAACAATGAAAGAAAATGAAAATAACTTTATAATTTCCTTGCATGAAAGTATAAACACAAGTGCTTCATTTTTTGGGGTCTGAAAAAAGTAGTCCTAATATGAGATCCCCATTCTACAACTCTAAAAATGAATTAGAATTACTGAAAAGTTCGTAAAAAAACAAAACTGTACACAATAATTAGATAACAGTTACCTATATACACTAATGGGGGGGGGGAAGTGACATTTTAAACAAATTAGTTGGTTTACACTACAGGTTTCGTTTACTTTTTGTTTTTAGATTCAAAATGTTCACATTGTTTACAAATAAAAAGTTCGTCAGCTCCACAATCTTCATGGACCCACCTGAAACACCTTCTACATTCACGCCACTGCTCTCCCCGTTTGTCTTCTGAAAATAAACAAACATAAAAAAGGCATTCAGCGTTGTTTTCATCAATGCTATCATCACTGCTGTCATGGAGAGAAAGTTTTTCATCATCTTCAATTGAGCTGACATCACCATAGCTATAATTAGGCTTATTCGTTCTCTGTTTTTTAACTAGTGTTGTATTTTCCTCCATCCCTAATTTTCCCCTTCTTGTAAGGACCTCTTTGCCTTTTCCTTTTCCCTTTATTGTTTCCTTATCCTTTTCTTTTTTATCTTGTTCTCCTTTTCCTTTTCTTTTTTAATCTTGTTCTCCTTTGATTTCTTATCTTTTAGGTCTATTCTTTTTTTTTCTTGTAGGAAACAAATTTTTTTTCGAATATGCTGCAGTTCTTTTATAAATGCTATCAATCAATTTATTTTTATAAGGCGATGACGTGATAATATCGGCTTTACGGGCCCCACTTGGTTTCGAGGTGTTTTTCTCAGGTAACGTAGGCAAGAGATTTATTTCTTCAGGTGTCACTAAGAACTGGTTTGAAGTTGTTTGATCAATAATTTCCACATTGTCACTACTGCTACAGGGTTGTGGATTTCGCCTGGGCGTTATTGCATCTGCAGTTTCAGAGGAAACAAGGCTGTGAGAGTGAAAAAAAAATGCCTAATATGAGACCATATCTCATATTAGGCATGCTTTGGGGTCTAATTGGGCACGACCATGTTGTTGAACACGCCAGCGAATTTTTTAGGTTAGGATTGACGTTAGCTTAAAACAACAGGTGTGTTAACACTCCACATTTTTAGCTACCTATCCAATACTAACAGTTTTAATAAGAGTCTTACCTTGAAGGTGAAAACAGCCAATGAAAATGGTGATGCAAAAAAGTCGACTAGCAGACATTCCGGAAAAAAAAACTGCACCTTTGTGTGCACTTGCAAACACTCGACTGACTCACTGATTACGAATAATGCAATAGACTACTGTTTTACGCTCCAAACGCCAGGTGGCAGTACTTCGTACGTCCTGTAAGCTGGGGTCTCATATTAGGCAAGGTCTCATATTCGGCATACTTACCCTATTATTTTATGCTATCGTTGAATAGTTAACTTTTAGGCAATATTTTTATGCTTCCACTTTGAATTTTCGTGAAATTTTTGTACTTTTCTACACTTAAGTTAAAGTCTGATGATCTGAATGGTGTCGAAATCTGAAATGGATACATAACTTTATTTTGATGCATTACAGGAGTCTTTATTATAAATTTATAAAAATTCGTCAAAAATTATGACGCAAGGAGCCTTTTAAAGACTTGCAAATCTGGAAATGACTAATTTTGAGAAAAAGCCATTTAAAAGATATTTTTTGACCTACCTTTAATATTAACAAATGAATACCTTTAATACTAACAATAAATGTATTTTTTTCCAATATTTACACATTTTTAAAACATTAATACACCAAAAAAAAAATTCCAATTTTTGGTAATTTGAAAGTCTACTATCCACTTAAGTTTTAAAGTAACAGCTGAAAAAAAAATAAAAACAATAACCGTGTAAGAGTACCTTTCAGCAGCTATTCACTGCCCTCGAAGCTAATGTATTCATATAAAAAATTAAATATAGCGTACGACGCTCAAATTAAAGTGAACACATTCCACGAAATTGAAAATAGCACAATCGTCTTCAGTTTTACACAAAGGTTGTCTCCTGCTGTAACGAATTGGCATACATTATTCATGTATCTTTCATTATTCTAAAACAAACGGACGAAATAGAGCGATAGAAAACTCTATCATTCCAATTTTATGCCATAAATGTTTAATGAAGCGAGAGTACGGCTCATGTTTTTGATTAATCACCGTATTAAAAAGGCAAAATACTTTCCTTTTGGCAAACGTATAGGTTGAGTTTGTCTTTCAGAATTGCATGTTATGATTTTTATACACGCACGGTGTACCTGGCAGCTGCAAATTCTACGACCTACGCAATTTCCTTTTTATTTCTTTTTGCCTCGCTCTGTGTGTTCCAACTTTTCTTGGCGAGGCATTTTCAAGCCTGTTAGTTTCATTTAATACGTATTTCAGGCGAAATGAAGAACAAATTATTTCTTCGAACCCGTGTACGGAGACATATTAGACTGATGTCACATGTATATTAACTCGGCAATGATAACTGGGAGAAATGAACATGACATATCAATGTTTCTTGACACCGGTGTACAGCGAAATTTGTCGGGAAGTTTTATATATATAATATTAATCCATTACAAATTTTAGAAAAAATAATTTATTCCATATCATAATTTAATTTTATAATTCATCCACAATGAAAGTAAATATTTGTAAATCTCATAAGTGTATCAATTGTAATGTAATCGTGTTTTAGTTCAAAATCTCCCATAATAATTTTCTGCGGAATTGTATAGAAACGATTTGTAGCAAATATTTTTAGATGTAAGAAATGCCTAAAATGGAAACGCGCAATTAGGAAAAAAAAGTGTATAACCCTTTCAGGCCCAATAATCCGAATCGTAACATTTAGCATTTTAAATTACAAAACCAACTAACACATTTTATTAGTAGATAATTAATCATATTATTAGTATTATGCGTAGTTAATTTTTGTTACTTAGAGCAATATTCTTTTATGTTTATTCTTTATTTCTTAGGTTATTACAGAAAATTCATTATTTTCTTATAGAAAATCGCCTTTGTTGTTGATTTTAAGATTTTGCTGAGTTTCATAAGCATTATTGTTAGTATATTATATATCTATCTATCTATATATATATATATAATATACTAACAATAATGCTTATGAAACTCAGAACTCATGCTTATGAAACAATAATGCTTATGAAACCTGACATATATATATATATATATATATATATATATATATATATATATATATATATGTCAGGGTTTTTTAAGGATAGGAAAACTTAAGGGAATCAAAAGGGTTTTTTTCAGAGAAAATCGGATAAAAAAAGGAAAAAGGGAGAGATTTTGAGCAATGAACGATGATTAGTGTGTTTTGAGGTCAGCAGGCGGCAGCATCTGACTGATCAATTGATCTTCTATGATAGTGGAGGAGAGTGACCTTCAAAATTCTAAAGAGAAACACTCGAATTTTTTGCAATGTAAGCAAATGGAATGTTCCAGAGAGTTTGAATGCAAGCTGACCAGTTTTCTTTAGGCATGCTTGGCTGAGACAGAGGACAAAGGCAGAGACATGTAGGACTTCAAACGGGAAAGATGTATGCCGTCGCGTAGCGGGGTGATATGAATTGTAAACTGAGAGGAACAGCGAAATTATTTAAGAATTAATGGAACTTCAGGATTTGTGAGTTTAATAGAAAACTTTTAGTATCGAATAATGGAGCCGGAGACATTTATGTGAACGAATAAAGATGCTTAAAAGGTTAAAGGACTTATTATTTCACTCGGATTACCATTGCAAATAAGAAAAAGGAGGAGTACGGAGTTAGAGTTTGGCGCGTCATATATATATATATATATATATATATATATATATATACTCATTGCCGTAACTAGGCAGGTGCAACAGGTGTATCCGCACGGGCCCACTTGGAGGGGGGGGGGGCAAGGCAAAATGCTGTTCACAAGAAATGATCGTTTTAAATTTTAAATTTTCCCACCCTAGTTAAGTTACAGTGTGAATACAGCAATATAATCCCTATACTTGTGTTTTCGCGTATATGTGTTTGTGAAAACAGGTAAGAATGCAAATAATAATATTAAGGTTATATGATAAAATTTCCAGGAAGTACAAAATTTGACTGAAGTAATGGATATAGAGAAAGGATTTCTTCATAAACGAAATAGAAGAGTTAAGATAATGGAAATAGATGAAACACCAGATGAAGGACGTAACTTGACACCCGAAGAATTATTTAAAATACAAATTTACAGTCTTTTTGACACCCTATTGTCTCAAATAGATGGGCTTTTTCAAAAAATGAAAACTATTTGTGACGATTTTTTATTTTCTTTATGGCTCATTTTTACAATACATAAGTGTTACTGATTTAAAAAAATATCGACTACAGATCTTGCTATTAATATAGCAAAGATTTAAAAAAGTACGAATTCACATGTGAAATTGAAAGTTTGAAGTAACGACTCTTATACAAAATATAGAAACTGCATCTCCGCTTAATTTTCTACAGGCTCTTTCGGTTTTTGGTTTAATTGAGTATTATCCAAATATCAATGTTGCTCTTCGAATATTTCTAATTCTTCCCGTTTCTTTTGCTTCGTGCGAGAGTTTTAGAAAGTTGAATTTAATAAAAAATTAGTTAAGGTCAATTGTCGGACAAGAATGATTATCCAGTCTTTCTATTATTCCAATAGAATACAATATCATTAAAAAAATTAATTTTGATGATGTAATCAATAAATTTGATGAAATGGAAGCGAGGAAAGTGAACTTAAAATAAATCTTATTAAAAATCTATTGTAATGTATTTGTTTTATTATTTTCCCAAACCTAATTAATTAAGGGCCTAAATGCAAATTCTTGCACAGGGAACAGGAATGGCTAGTTACGGCACTGTATATATATATATATATATATATATATATATATAATAGTGTTCCGCGTCTCTGAAAAGGTAAATAAGAAAATGTGATAGATAAATAAATCTGGTAAATACAATTAATTCAGTTATTACATTTTTTAATAAGATTTTGATTTAATACGGTCTAGGAAAACTAATTCAGTCGCGTTTTGACACGATTTCTTTTGACTGAAAACAGTTAAAAATATTTCCTCTTTAAAGTCCGAAATGGATTTATGACGGTTAAAGAAATATATAGTCAGTAACCGTCATTTTCCACGAAATATTGAGAGAATTCCTCTTGTTTGTCGAGAACATTCAGTCTTACGTTAATTAAAATGCTATTGGAAGTTCTTTAATATTGTATCTTTTTTGTATTGATAATTACAACAGCATAGTAAAAAGTAAAATTTAAAGACGATCATAATATAGGTAAGCCATTCTTTTTTTTATTCTCCGATTTATTCATATCATCATTATTTAAAAAAATAATAATTTCACGCCTTAAGAAAAATATCGAATACTGCACCTCTAAAGCTCAAAAGGGAAGGTATTTCTTCCCTTCGGAAGGTAAATTCTAACTAAAATTCAACCCTTCGTTGCTACGTAAGGCCCTGTCTAGTGCATTGGAAGAGATACAAATGAGCTTAACCTAACTGTTAGCTCTCGATGAGAAATAATTTTATACTTCTAAAGTCTCATTACTCTACTCACTGTTCATTTACCAAGCTTTCATGAATACGGCTGAATGGGATTTCAAATAGCGCATTGCAATTCCTAACTCATGGGATCTGGAAGCAATATAAAGATCGGAAATAAATTAACATAAAAGGTAGGATAATAATATAATGATAGAGTAAGTAAAAATTATAAAATAGAGTCCTTATGTCCTCCTAAAACAACTTTGCAAGTTTGAGACAAATTTTTCGATTTCATTAAATTTATTTAGGAAATGTACATAAAAAAGTTATTGCATTTTACTTTGCTTTGAGCAAAAGTAGCTTAATTTTTTGGTTAACAAACTGCAAGCAAAAACCAACAAAATATTTCTCTATGAGTTGTATCTTACGTAATGTACAGTAGCCTCCCTGTTAGAATAAATAATTCATTCATCTAAAAATACTGGCTGAAATGATTTAAAAAAGATATTCTTAGCTCAGTCTTTTTTTTTTCATTTAAAGTTTAATGAAGTAAACAGAGAGAATTCGTTACATTTTCAAAGGAGAAAAAAATAATTCCCTTTGGCAACGGATATATTTGGAATCGGAGAAATCTTTCGATTCTATAACCGGCCATTAGCAGCTAGTCGTGTGCATTCGAAAATCTAGCCGATTTTATTCCACGTCTCTCGTGTATCTTTTTTTTTTTCGACATCTCTTTTGTCCAAGTCACTTTAGTGTTGCCATTTTTTTATCATTTTAAGACAAAAATAGGAATCGAGATAAAAAAATACATTTTTTTTTTGTCTGGCGACAATTTGTCAAGTTTTCTGATATGGTTGTCCGGCACAACACATCAAGAAGTTTTACAGGATAGGCGAATTCAGAAAACAAATAAAAATGAAAATCAATTGAAAAATGAATTTCCTTTTCGTGTTGGAATATTATATAGCAGAAGAGATACTGAGCTAGTCGTATCGGACTCCATTTTAGGTCTACAATTTTACAAAATACACAAATGGCAAGTATTTTCAAAATTGAGTCAAAATTATAAAAGAAGAAACCTGAAATTTTTAGCATATGTTGGGATATGTAGTTTGAATTGTCTGAAAGTAGAAAGGAAATGTTAAAACAGAAAATAGTTAGTTCCATTTTTATTTAAACTCCTGTCAAACACAAAGCCACATACTTTCTTGGTGTACTTAATTATTATAAGTGAAACTTGGCAGCTTTTGCGGCTTGGCGCGATATCAGATCACTACGTCTAATTTCCCTTTTCACCTAACTTTTCTTAGCTGCACGTTGACAACATTTTTACCGACAGCATGTTAAAAAATCCACAAATATCCCAAAATTTACGATGAAAAAAATACATGCATGTTGTGGCCGTTCAAACAGACAAACTGATCGGATAAGATCCTATGAATGTGAAAAAAAGGCCCTGCATCCACTTCTGTATGAGGAAAATCTCAAATTTTCATCATAATCGAAATAATATTTAGCTCGAAACGTAACTTATCACAAAATAAGTAACTCGAGACGTAACTCAAAAAGCTTCGGTAGCGATGAAAGAATCAATCGCGAAAAGAACGAATAATGGCGGGAACGGGACTGGCGACTAGGCTGGCCCACATTTTTGGCCCTTTACTGACGTTTTCCCGCCAATCGACGTATTTTAAGTTATAACACGAAAGTTCTATACATTCTAACAATTTCTTTCTTTAATTTATATGAACTCGGGTAGAACATTAAATTTTGGTTATCTTTGGGGTTCTTTCATTTCTGTTTATTTTATGGAAACAACTTGAGTAGCATCAGTGGCGGATTTAGGATTAGGACAACTAGGCTTTTCTTAACTTATCTAAAATATTTATAACCGACAAAAGTTTTCGGGTACCGTTTTCAGGTAAACGGTAAACGTACCTGATGAATGGGTTATCCCATAGACGGTAAAAATGTGTGCTTTTTTATTACCTTCAAATGAGTCGAAGGGAGGGAGGGAGGGGGGGGGGCAAAAATGTGTCCTAAGGCCGCAAAACTTCTAAATCCGCCACTGAGTTATTATCCACAAGTTTACAGCTGTTTTCACCGATCTCCCCTGGGACTTGATTGAGTTCCACTCCTACTGAATTGGATCTTCCTCGCTTAACCATTTGCCTGGCGAAAATGAATTTATTTTTCGTAAATAACTTTGGCAGCACTCCCCGAGCACCATTTTGCCTGCTTTACCAGTGTAAGGGTTCTCTTGCTTTGCCTCTAAGGAAGAAAACTGCATTTGCTGTCGAAATTCGTGAATAAAGCTTAATTTTAAATTATTTAGAGAGAATGTTGGTAAGCGTTTAGTTAATGAGATTTTCATACAACAAAGGTGCAAACCACTCAAGATAACTAATAATAATTAGGCTAAAAATACTGGCTAATAATAATTAGGCTAAAAATAACTAATAATAATTAGGCTAAAAATAGAAAAATATGTAATAAATCTCTCTCGTAATAAAAATCTCGAAACCCACATGTTTTGACTTAAAAGACTCAGACTTTTTTATTGTTCATTTTTTTGTGTTTCTTATATGTTATTTTCTGATATGTTTAATTGGTGTTCACCAACAGATGGCAGTTGTTCACTTGGTTGGGATTTTCACTTTTCTGAAGTGGCAACGCAATAAGTTTTTAGAATTCTGTTTAAATACCTTTAGCAACTAGCATTTTAGACAGTGTCATTTTAAGGCTGTCGTGCGATTTTAACGCTGTCGTATTTTTAACGCAAATTTTTAGGAAGCGGCTTGTCAAGTTTTATGGTTTTAATAAGAAAGATTTTTTAGCGAGGCTTTGCACAGGGCAGTTACTCCCATTGTGAAGCCAGGTAATATCTTAAACGCATTTGTGTATTTGCGACCAGTTCTCTCGTTCTTCGATGCCGCTAAGTGAATTGCTGCCATCTTGAAAGGTTTCTTGTTCTATTCAACATTTACTGGTTGTGAAGATTGGAATAAATATCTACAAGTGAAATGTGTTTGATTCTGATTAGCGTAGGATTTGGAATATCTTGCATTGCTGCGACACCATACTATAAGAAAATTGGAAGCAAGAATGTTTCATTAATGTCTAACCTAATTTAGTTACTTCCCACATTGGTTGCATGGCAGTCGGTGCTGGGTTGGTTTGAATAATTTATTTTAGTTTACCGATTTACATAAATTTGGAGCCTCAACCATTGTCATTTGTTTCTACTTCACATTGCACACTATTACCATAATTATAACATAATCCCAACTTACAACAAAAGCAATACGATATAACTTGGCCCTCTAATCTATCGAATTTTAAGGAGAATTAATCTTGTTAGCATAAGTTAAAAACATTTCCATTGCTTTCAAATGAACAAAAACCAAAATTACGATATAACAAGAAAGAATTAGGGAAACGTTCTGCAGGCCTTTTCTCTTCTTTTCGGATTCGATATCAAACGAAAAAAAATATTCCAGATCAGAAAATACAAATGAATAGAAAGAAAAATATCGATTTTTCTCTTCAATCGTTTTATCGTTTCCAGCACCAGGGGGGTGAAATCTTTTGCCGAAGTACGATTGTTTTTGCACTCCTGCATGTTCTGCTAAGTGGATTGGGATTTTCGATTGCACAAAAAAGGAAAGATAATAGAATACATTATTAATGAGTACTTTAGTGTCTAATAAGTGGTAAAATATGTGATTGCACAGGGAAAAAAACTTGAGAATGAAACAAAAATGAATCTTTGGGAAAATTACATTTTATGAAAAAAATAGGACAGTAATAAGAAAATATTATAGCATGGGTGGAAACGGCGTTTGGAATAAAACAATTCAATGTAACAATTTATGCTAATAGTGTTTAGAAGATAGCATGATACAACAACAGAGAATGGAAGGGTAGAATAGAATATTAGTGGATGAGAAAGCTCTATGACTATAATAGAACGGATACAATGTTTGGGCAATAATAATTGAATACAACAGTATATTACAAGCGCGAAGGGTGTTCAACAATAGGGTATAAGAGTATAAAGCAAATTTTGAAAGAAATACAATAGCAGTATACAGATATTTTAACTTAAACGAAACGGAGACGCAGATTCTTCATATCGACAATAAAAAGATGGCAACTAGTTTCAAAGCAATTAATTGTCCTTCATCAGGCCGAGGAGTATTAATGTCTTTGTGGACAATTCCAAACTTGCACTTGGGAATGTATGTGTTCGGACAGCATATGACTGTTTTAGCATTATGACTGTTTCGGGCAGCATTAGAGTGTTTGTGAATGGATAACAATTGCATGAGGAATAAATTAATGGACTGTAAAAAAATATAGCAGTATATTGCAAAAGCGGATAAACTATAACCCCACAATGTAACAATTTACAGTAATGTATGGAATGATAAAACACCGAGTTTGTTTGGGTAAAACTGGATAAGTCAACTACAGTCTAGCCTTTGATTCTCAATAAGAAAAAAGTACAATTTCACTCTATTTGTAACAGAGGAAAGCTAGTTTCATGGTTTTAACACATCAGCATATTAGTTTATAGGTGTATTGAGGTATCGGTATTATAAGTATTTTAATAATGATATTTCCCAATGCATTTATCATTATGAATAAATTAACGATTGTTCTCTGCTTTCGGATTTCACAGCTGCCATCGGTTGTCTGAAGAGGAATCACTCGTCAACGGCCAAACTTTTATTTTTAGATAAACAGCTCTGGGTGGTCAATGTAGCCCTATATGACTTCAAACCGAGGAAAAATGTAAACAAATGTTCAGTTTTATTGATAATATATCATAAAACTTTTTTTGAGGAACCCAAAATTGCTTTACAAAATAAAGAAGGGCAATTATTTCGGATTTTTGTATCGTAATTAACGAGAATGGATGAAAAAATTGCAGGAAATAATTTTCGATGCATATTGAAATTATTTTGAATTCTTCAGAAAGAGTGAATGGTTTGTGACCCAAAAAAGGGAGGAATGTCTAGTATAGAATAGTGTAAGGCGATGAGAATGTTACATATATATTTTTCTTTAATCTGTAAAGGGCTGCACCGATACGGGAATAGAATTGGCTATCCCACCCACTGGGAAGATTTCTATGACGACAAGATAGTTAGCAACAAATATCCTGCAGACTTCATTCTTAATATTTTTAACCAACCCTGATAGCACATGGAATAATTTAATCAATAAAAAAATCTGTATGGATTTAAATAGAGCTTATTTTGTAATTTGCACATTGTCGCTATGCAAATGATCTAGTTTTCATTTGCTTACACAGTGTCATTATCTATGCCTATATGCTCTAACTTAAAGTAAAAATATACACGGAAAATATTAGAAAATGCAATGTCCTCAAAAAGAAGGCTTTTGTGTGCTAGCAAGATAGTTAAAGTATGACAGATTTTTATTTCCATTTAACTCCAGCTTTTACGCAACTCGTTTATGTAATTTTGTTATGATTAATTTATTACCTATCTATCTATCTAGCTAGCTAGCAATCTAAAAACAGTTCCGTGACTGACTACTGAGATAACGCACTGACCTAACCGCTGAACTGAAAGGGCTGAAATATTGCCTGGCGATTCTTCTTATAGTCTAGGAGTGCACTAAGAAAGATTTAAAAAAAATTCTTAGATTTTTAAAAAATTAAATTTTTAGGCTCTTTTTCTAACTTTTTTTAAGTTTGTGTTTAAAATAATAATCTGAGGGTTATAAAAGTTATATCACGAGAAAGATTATAAAAATTCCTTTGAAATGAAATCTTTTTCGAATCTTTACCTCCGTTTTCTGATTTTTGGTGAATTTTTAAAGATTAATTTTTAGAATTCAATTTATTCAAGGCTGATCAAGTGGTTTCTTTTCTTTTTGTGATACTTTAAATTAATTTTGCGTCACATGCATAACAACGAAATAAATTGACAAAAAAGTATTAAAATACAGTAAAAGGTAAAATTTAACCACTAGACTAATTGAGATGGAAGTGTTTTAAGAATTTAATTCAAATTAGTATGTTTTATGGATATTAAACATACTAATTAATTGCATACATTGATCGTTGTATTTAATTTGAATAAATACAACGGTCATGAATATTTTCTTTTCATTATTTTATCTATAAATATAACCGTTACGATTATTTTATAAGTATTATTTTTCGTTTTTTTCGGCATTAATTGCGTACATTGACCGTTGTATTTATTATATATATATATATATATATATATATATATATATATATTTGGCATTAATTGCATACATTAACCGTTGTATTTAATTTGAATGTACTCCGTAGCGAAGCACGGGTATTCAGCTAGTATATAACACATGATAAATTAATTTCGATTATTTAAAAAAACAGTGACGCTTTTATTTAGGAGATGATGCTACCTGATTGCAATATAGCGCTAAAATTGGCGGTCAAATCCATTTAATTAATTTCTGTTACGTAACAAACGTATTCTTAGTTTTAGCTTTCCGGAAATTCTGGTAATTAAATAGGGAGAAAACACTTCAGGTCTTAAAGTATAATCAAAAATATCTCAGATCGAAAAATGAAGAAGTACAAGGGGAATGCTGAAGTTGAAATGTAAAAAAAAAAACAATTCACTAATTAAATTTAAGCGCGGAGTTTATTTCTTTAAATCTACTTATTAAAACAATCAAGTTCTTTAAAGCAAAACGACGGATTGTGCTCATAAAAAGTGAATAAATTGGTTACGGGAGAAAGTTTGGAAATTTTTACGGAGAAAAAGTGATTATGGCGGAGTCGAAGAAAACGTGTAGAGAATGTTTCTTTATAATCAAATTCATTTATGCATTAGTTAAAGGCATTGCACTTTATATTCATTTTGCCGCTTCTGGTTGCTGTGCATCATGAAATATCAACAATGCAAACAGAATTTTTGGAAGAGTTTTAAAAAAGTATATACTGTGATTCTAATGAAAAATGGAAAACTATTATTAAAAGCTTTTTAGAAAACTCATAAAAGTTAGAATTTAAATAATTGAAAATCATGTAATTGATAATTAATATAAGCTAGACTGCTATCGAGTTTACAAATTTTCTACAAGAAAGGAAATGAAGAATAAAATTTATTTTATTTCGAATAAAAAACTTTTGCTTTTAAAGGCAGGAATATGTATAAATAGATTATGTTTGTTATAGAAGTGCTAGAACATCTTTTTGAATTTATATAAAAGCTTTTATCACACTGCAACAGAGGGATTCATTTTGAAATGAGATAATTCTTTAAACATTCATTAATATGAACCTATTTTTATTTTAAGGAACAAAAGTTTTTTTTATTTAGCTCTTAAGAGCGAAGGGAAAATTTCCTTATAGAAGGCAAAATCATAAGAGATTTTCTATTAAACTTTAAAAAAAAATAGAAAATAAAACTTTAATTATATGAGAAGAAAACGTGCATAACATATTTAAAATTACAAAGGGAAGTAGAACAGTAATCTCATTTGAATATTACTAAATTAAATTCTGAATATATGGGTTTCGAGGCAAAAGCTTTTAAATAATTACAGATTAAAAAAAAAACAGATTTTGAATAATTGAAAGCCAAACAGCTGATAATGTTTTACGTTATCGGGGCTAAATATTATCTGCTATAAGGAAAATAAAGAACAAATTTGTGTAAAAGAACTTTAGCTTTTTAAAGCAGGAATATGCGTAAAGAAATCATGACCATTATATAAAAGTGCTAGAACACCTTTTTAAATTTGCATGAAAGCTTAATCACAAAATCTTGATTTATTTTGAAAACAGAGAATACTTTTGCATTTCTTTTTAATACGGTTAGCAGAAATGATAGTTAAGCTTTAAAAAAAAAAAAAAATTCTTATGGACTAGCCCAGGATGGAGATGAAGAGCGGATATACAGTGATACCTTCGCTAACTCCTTTCGACTGCGATTTTTCGCTGTCGGCTAAGGAATATGTATTGGGCTAATAGACATTTTAGTGGACACGCGTGCTACTATAAAGTAGCAAACATGAACGGTCGGGCCAGAGGAGATGGACAGCCATAAAAAGGGAAGAAATATTTTTTAAAAATGCTGCACCACTGGGAAGAGTTTCAGTCTTTGGCTACAAAGTGGCATTCCAACAAAGCTGAAATGAGTAGACATGAGCAGACTTTGCGCATTTTTTTACGTAAAACTTTATAGGAAATGAAATTACAGATTAAAAATTTCTTATTTAATATTAAATAAACTCATTATAACTAGGTGGCCCGTTCGAAAATTTCGCAAGCGAATAAAATAGATTAATTTTATAGCGAGGTTGGGATTTGTAGCAGGATGAAAGAAGAACCGGTTCATTTGTAGCCATGGTTTATTTGTCAAATAGCAATGGTGCTTAAGGATAATACAAAACCGATTACAAAAAACAAAATTGGACGTGAAGCATAACACAAAACCGAGGATTATGCGATATGTATACGTCAAAACACATTTGTAGACACTATTAATAGTTAATTAGGACACAAACTCGTGGAAAATGGGGATATTTATATTACAAAATATCTTTGTGCACACTCTTTGACCGCGTCGTATCGACGCATTCAGTGAAAGAACGTTAAGGCCAAAAGTCAGTTTTTAATTTCGATTTTTATACAAACAATACAATATGTCATTCTAAATGAACAATTCGTCAGAAGCGGAGAACGTAATCTTTAAAATCCTCATTTATCGATTTTGGTTTAAGCATGAAGGGAGAAAAAGGGATCGTCACCAAAAATCATTTTCTAGAAATAAAATGTATGATGATGATAATGATGATGGTATGTTTTTTAAATTTAAAGATTAGTGTTCGAGAGCCGTTAAGCTGGGCGATGGCCGAATTGCTAGGGCGCTGGCATTTGGTACCAAAGTCTGTGGGTTCGAGAGCCACTCTTGGCATGGATATTTGTAGCCGTTCGGAATCGGCTTCAAGCAGTAGGTCCTGGCCTTAATTAGCCCTGGTGTAGCAAAAAATGACCGTAGCGCTCCAAACCAAACCAAACCTAGTGTTCGAGAGTTAAAAGTAAATAAGCGACTGCGAGCTTGCCATCTGTAGTAAAGCAAATCTTTAGTTGTCTCTCGTACATTTTCCCATAGAGTTTACACAAGAAGATTGCCCCCCACGCAACAATCGTTGCCCCAATCTCATTTATTTTCTTCGCCTTTCACATCTACATGATAAGACCTTTATTTGGATTATCCTCTAATTATGAGACAGTATAAGCTTTTTCTTGATAGCTTGGTAGAATTGTGTCATATGCGATTGAATTGCGAACATCAAATCCAATAAATAAAATCAAACTCAAAAAAGACGTATCAAAGGAAAATATCACTCATAAAATGTTCTTCTGGGGAAAAGAAATTATATTTTTATTCCAAACAAATTGTTTTTCCATGAAAAAAGAATAATGTATACCTACGCGGATGTTTCCAAGAACTAAAAAAATTTAAACTCATTAATTAATCCACAGAATGATAGTAAAAGCAGACGATTTTAGAATTTAAAAGATCAGTGCGCGATGAAAAAAAGCGAGGGCTCACACGCCATCTAGAGGAAGAAAATATGTTTATAATGCTTAGACTTCGATTTTTAAACAAAAATTACAATGTGCAATTCTAATTTAACAATTCTTCAGAAACGAAGATCTTAATCCTTAAAATGGTACCTCATTAATAGATTTTGGTTAAGTATGAAGGGAGAGAAAGGGATCGTCAGGAAAAATCACCTTCTAGAAATAATATATATAGACTAGCTGAAAACCCGCACTTTGCTACGGAGTACATTCAAATTAAATACAACGGTCAACGTATGCAGTTAATGCCAAATATATATATATATATATATATATATATATATATATATATATATATATATATATATATATATATATATATATATATATATATATATATATATATTGATAATAAATTTGACGATCAATGTATACAATTGATGTAAAAAAAATATATTTATAAAAAAATCGTAAGGTATATTTTTATAGACAAAATAATGTGGAAGAAAATATTGAAATTAAATCTAATAGGACATACTAAAGAATATAGTACAGTTAATATAGTACAATTTGAGGAACTTATCTTTTACTGTATTTTAATATTTTCTTTGGATAATGTCCAATCTTCTACCGCATTAGCAAGAAAAAAAAATTTTTTTTGGTCTATTTTCATTGTTATGGACGTGGTGATAAATTTATTTCAAGTACCAGAAAAAGAAATCACGTGATCAGCATTTAATAAATTATATTCTAAAAATTAATCTTTAAAAATTTACCAAAAATCGGAAAATGAAGGTAAAGATTCAAAAAAGATCTCATTTTAAAGGAATTTTTACGATCTTTCTCGTGATATAAACTTTATAACCCTAAAATTATTATTTTAAATGCAAACTTAAAAAAAGTTACTAAAACAGCTTAAAAATTTAATTTAAAAAAATCTAGGAAAAATTTTTCAAAAATCTTTCTTAGTGCACTCCTACACTATAAGAAGAATCGCCATGCAAAATTTTAGCCCTTTAGGTCCAGCGGTTTGGTCTGTGCGTTGTATGTCAGTCAGTCAGTCAATCAATCAGTCAGTCAGTCAGTTATGGAACTGCTTTATATATGTATATAGATGATTTATAAACAGCTGATAATATGCAATTATTACACATTGAATTTTAATGAACACATTTTAACCTACATTTAAAAAACAGCCATAATAAGCATTCTGAACCCATAATAAGAATTACCCTTCTGAAAATGTTTAGAAAAGAATACGTAAATTTGAATTTTCAGTTTAAAAGAAGAATTAAATTGGTATCTTCTTTCCAATCGTCGGTCCAGCCTATGGCCAGGCAAGTCATCTCTGCTCTCCATCCTGAACAACTGTGAAGAATTTCGCATAAAGGTGGAGCAATTCGATTTTCAAAAACCGGATCTGTCAACCCGATCTTTAAAACTCATTACACGACTAAAAATTATCTCGGTATGAATTTCGGATTATATCGAACAGCTGTCCGCCGTTCGAACCACCGAGCAACAACCTTGCTGCACTGAATCAGCCACGTGAAAAATCACAAAAACGAAGAAAAGGAAATTAATTCCCTCTTAAAAAAATGTAGAAAAGGAATGAGGGAAAAATCGTTGAAAAAAAACAGATAAACAAAGAAAGGAAAAGGGGGAAAAATCAATTCCGACGGAAGGAGACACAGGCAAAAAAATTAACAAAAAAAAAAGAAAAGAGCAGTGATGAGAAGAAAAAAAATTGCATAAATAGAGGATAACCAGGACGTAAAATTAAAAAGAATAGGAAAATAACGAATCTTAAAAA
This sequence comes from Dolomedes plantarius, assembly GCA_907164885.2. Classification (NCBI taxonomy): domain Eukaryota; kingdom Metazoa; phylum Arthropoda; class Arachnida; order Araneae; family Dolomedidae; genus Dolomedes; species Dolomedes plantarius. Next base: position 180,619,515 of record OU015498.1, on the reverse strand, counting down.
ATAATTTAACAAACATTAAGAGTGTAAACGGGAAAAAAATAACTGTCAAAGAAAAGGTAACGAAAATGTACAGTACCGTTTTCCTAGCAGAAGATTAAGAGGAGTAATGTAACATGACAATCTACGATTAGACTGACGATTAAGCGACAAACGCTGCAAAGAATCCAGCACAGAGACTGAACAAGAAATGCAAAGAACGTGTGCTTATGAAATTTCGTGCACGGTGGTCTATATACACTATCTACCAAAAAGTATTTGGACACCCATGCAAATAACGATTTCTGCAGTCCTGACATACGGCACGCCCTCCGCCGTTCAATATCGTGTAGGAAACAACATTGGCATTAATCGCATCTAAGATGCCACGGAGTGCAGAGTTATATGATTTCGAGAAAGGTGTAATCGCGGGTATCACAGAAATGGTCGATCCTTAAGGGACATATCTAGCTATGCGATTCAGAAGTGGAAGGTGAGGGGTGATTATCAGAATGTGCCCCGGTTCGGCAGACCTACGAAACTGGGAGTTTGAGATCAGCGGGTGCTGTCCAAAGAAATTCGGAAAAACCGCACCGAACCGATGACCCACATACTACAGGAGTTTCAACAGGCATCCGGGAGTGTTGTTTCGATGAATACCATCCGTAAGGAAGCACATCTGCTTGGTTTTCATGGTCATCAGCCGCCCATAAGCCTTTGATCACAAAGTCCAACCGCGCTGCTCGGTCAATGTGGTGCATAGCACTTCGAAAGTGAACCGTATATCAGTGGAAACGGATTCTCTGGAGTGAAAAATTAAGGGGTGCAACAATCGTCCAAAATCGGTGAGGGAACTTACATGCCTTCTCCAAGTGGAGTGGAAAAAAATACCACTAGCCGTCATACAAGGACTATATATGTATGTATGAGAAAATAAAACCTTTAAAGTAATTTTGAACCACTCTTTATTTGCTGATTAACCTCGGTAACTGAAAAACCTTCCGCGTTTGGTCCTAAATTATCTTCATATTGTTTTCACGTTTATTGTTTTCAAAAGCGCAAATTCTTTTAACTACAGTTTGTCTTCTGAGGTTGAAACTTTGCAACATTTCTCAATCAGACACCACACTAACCCTGAAATAGCAGTAGTACATACTAAGCATTAAATCAATTCTTCATTGTCTCATTGGTAAGCTCTCATGTACGTTTAAGCGATTTTTTCCCTTCATATAAACGGGAATAGTACCGTTGGGGCTAGCTCCTTAGCTTGATCCAGAGTAATGCTATTTCAAAATCTTCGGATGAATGTTCGAGAGTGCTAAATGGAGAGTTCCGAGAGCTCCTTGAAGAAATTGTGGTGTTTTAGAGAAGAAGTTATTGTCGTATGGAGGACCTCTTAGAGGCCCAATTCAATTTCTAGTAGCTAGAAAAATGCCTTCATATTGCACTGATTAAAGTTTAAATACACGAAAACTAATCTAAAAACAGATGTTAAATGAAAAATCATAGGAAACTGTGCTGATTTCCCTATTTGAGGGTATAATTATTAAAAAAAAGACCATGGTATTTTTACTGTCGCCTTATAAAAGCCGTTTATCCAGCTTATTATTATTAAAACAAATGCATAAAGCTTGTGTTACTGCATTTGATTGCGCCATTAAAACACGAGCCGATTTCTTGAAAAAAAAATGAACGTTATAAAGAAAAAATACTTTATTGGAAAAACACCTTTCATACGCATTCCTATTTCCCCTTCACCTTTTATTTGTACTAAAATAATTGCAATTAAAGCATCTTCTGTGCCACTTCTTTTTGTAATTCGGATATTACTTCTTTTTTTCTTTACCTTCTTCCAATCAGTTCTCGGTCCTGTCGAAAACTACCGGCCAAACGAGAGCGCCGAAAAATTCAGATTAAATTCGGCAGACGAGGAAAATATCGGGGAAAAAAATAAATAAAAGTAGAAAAAGCTGTAGCGGTAATTAGGTTATTAGAGGCGATCGTTAAGGCGTTAGAAATTCAGAAAAGAAACGGCAATGAATTTCCTGCAAAAAGGGAGAACGCGAATATTTTACGTCTAACTAGTTTTTATGGAATATTAAAATGTTTCCTTAAATATTTGCAATCGATCGAAACACACTTTCTAAACACGGGTGGAAAAATTTGCATACAATTTATTCCTCCCAATTTATAATAGTTTTCTTAATGGGAAAAATTCCAGGTTTTGGCATGAGCGTCCAATTTAATTGCTTTTATTTTTAAACTGCGTTTGCGGGGATGCTAAATTTAGTTAGAGCGTCGATAAAAGGAATACTTTTTCGCGAAGTTCTATGCGGAATGACCCATTACACACATTTCGCTCTCGATTTCGAAATTTTTGAGGCACATCAGTAACATATATATTGCAATCAAATTTAGAAATGAGTTGTCACTTTGATTAATGACTCGAATTGGGTTATTTATGTAACTAAGAAAATTCCGTCGAATAATAACAGAATTCTCGAAACCTTTGTCTCCCGATTGACGCACGGGTCCAAATCTGAAGTTCGTGTGATCGTTTGGAGAAAGACGTACTTAAATTCTGTCTTTCTAGAGAAGTGGTTCTCAACTTTTCTTGATCCATTTCTCCCTTTCACCACAGTTTGGAATATCATTATAAGGTGCACCTCAAATAATATGCATATAATAATGAAAATATTTTAATTTTTTCTATATTAGTTCATACACATTTATTTGGATCATTTTTAATGGTAGAATTTTACAGTTTTAAAAGGAATAGGAAATGTTGATAGTTTTCAAAACTTGAATCTTTTTTTTTGTATTCAGATTGAATGACAGATTGAAAATAATACTGCCTGTTCAAGAACTAATTTTAATCTCGGACATTTAACAATTATTAAATGCCACAGATTCAGTTAAAAACAAACTACAATTTTACAAATTGTTCATAATCTACAGAACATTCCACTTTTCTGAAGAGTGGTCCCTATCAACTCTTTGTTGAAAACCCCTGTTCTAGCTTGCATTTAGGAAGAAATATCTGCCACTATAAATATTCCCTGTAAAACATGTCGTAACTGAAGTGATTTTGAAAGCTCCTACGTTTGTTTTCTACTCAGTTAATCAGATGCGGATTGAAAAAAAATTCTAAACTAAAGCTCGAGAAATGAAAGAAATTATGATAACACATTCTTAATTTTCGAATACTATCCCGAGTGCAAAATTCCATTAACAGTTGTGGTAACCATTTAGATAACACTTCAAGGCATTGTGCTGGGAAAGTTCAAGTTTGTTAGTACTACGTGTATTTTCTCTTCAGTTAATCAGATTCAAGACTCGAGGAAATCCTCGAGAAATGAAAGAAATGGGGATAACACATACTTTACTAACATTATCTCGAATACAGGAATCTCAGATTGCATTCTCTGAACACTTAAACATTCAGTTTAACAAAGCAAATAATATTTTAATTGCAACTTACGAAGTATGAAATAGTCTCGAGTGGCGCAAAATTCTTACCTGGAATAAAAAGAAACACATATTAGCTTACGCTTATAAAATGCGGCAGTTACCGCACATAAAAGTAGAAACAAAGTAACTTCAGAGATGTATTAGAGTGTAAACATAGTACACATGAGAAATAATTCTGTCTAAATATTTAAATTATGATATGCGTTTAAAAATAAATTCTATACGTATTAATTATAGAGAAAGATGAAAAATTTCTGCATAGCTTTTATAACACAATATGACTGTATTAAATACTGTATTAAATGACTGTATTGATGCAACACTGTATTAAATGACTATAAAAGAAATAGTCCAAACATTTGCAAAAAAATTGCAAAAAGAAATATTTTGTCTTTGGGGTTCTGTTGTCGAGAAAAACTGAGATTTTTACTTAAGTATAAATTTTGATTCAATTCATTTATATTTTTATTTCCAAGCACTGTGCAACGTCTTTTATTAAAAAATTCTTAAATATGTGATCTTTATGCAGTTATTTATAAAATTTGTACATAGATACTCACGACTTACTTATACAAAAATACAACCAACGCAAACATATTATCACAATTCTTTCAGACGTTATGTTAACATGCATTACTTATCAACACATTCCTAATTCTATCAAATGCTTTTGGAGACAGGATTTAAAGGTAACTTCATTCACATACAAGCACAGTTTACATATAAGTTAGAAAATAGAGATGGTTCAAAACTTTCATTAAGCTGTTTGAATATTTATTTATGTGTACCATATATACGTAGACGCTATTTACACTCATACTTCAACTAAACAAACATACATACGAAGGGTTTACATGCACGCTGAAAAATTTATACAACTCGTAATAAATATCTTTCATACATACGCAACGAAATTTTAGGCATTCTGTTACTAGACGTTTCGTTATGTTAGGCATTCTGTTACTAGACTTTTCTTTTTACATTGATGACTAGACATCAAATTTTTCTTTTTACATTGATGACTAGACATCAAATTTTTCTTTTTACATTGATGACTAGACATCAAATTTTAATTTTTACATTGATGACTAGACATCAAATATTAAGTCCGACGTCGGTATCAACTCAGAGTTGATTAAAAAGTATTTTTGAGGTTCCGATCCTGTGCCAAACTTTTAGAGCAATCTCGTTTCCTGATTGAAAATTTATCTTCATTTATCTATTTAATTTTTCAGCAGGGATAGAAATAAAAACACGTTAAACAAATTTAATATTGCGATATTTCGCTACAAATGTGATTTATCTACATCTGGCTACCCAGAAAATTCGGCCACATATCATTATAAAAACTTTACAGTATGGGTATTTAACCACATCAAACGTACTTCGGTCTTGTCGCGATTCCAAAATGTGTAATGACCAGGAAAATGAAAATGGTAAAACCCAATCTTTTCGATTTGTTTAATTTAACATAAAAAAAAGAAACAAGTTTCGGTAAAGTTATCGGTTCTATCTAATTTCCTGACATACTTATGAGATTATGTACCGAGGTCACGGACGTCTTTCTCTTTTTACCTTCGAGATGGAAAAAGGAAAAAAAAACGAAAATTCCTCTCTCCCGATAAAAAATATGAATTAAATCTACGGCCTCAGTATCCGTTACGGAAGTACACATTAAAAAAGGAGGCTACTTATTTAATGGAATTTGTTTTATAAAGTACAGCTTGCCAACAACAACAGAAAGGAAGAAAAATACGTCGAGATTTTAATTAGATGAAATAAAAAAATTGTTTTGGCGTGAAGAAAAATTACGGGAAACTTGGTACGTTTGAAAAAAAAAACGAGGTTATAGTAAATGCCCTGATATTATTTTTCCAGTATTTATTATTTTTCTCCATTTTTCTGCAGTTTTGTCTTTAAGGAACGAGCAACAAAAGCATTAAGAGTTTTTTAAATCTTCAAAATGTTTTATAATCTCGTGACTTTGGCAGAAGGATAAAAAAAGGAAAGAAAAAAACGTGATTTCTATAATTGGGGGGAACAGACGGAAAATATGGGGCGGAGAAATTTAATGTTTTTTATAGACGATAAATATTTCACTTTAAGTAATTATGATGCATTTCTTGAAATAAAATATTCATATCACGACTGGATGCATATGCTGATAAAGGATAATTTACAGAGGCTGTTTACGCATTTTTAAACTGATTATTAAAAAAATGTTATTGAGGTTTTTAAGTAAGAATATTGATTTCTCCAGTGTCCTATCTGATAGACCTTTCTCTGGACTTTCATTCTGCATCTACGCACACCTGAAAGTTAAAGAGAGCGTTGAGTGGCACTTCTCAGGATTCGAACGAAGCACTATCAACATCAAACCCCAACGGGACAGCCACTAGGATGCCCCTAGAAATCTTGTTTGTTATTTGACGTCCTTTAAATCCCCGTAAATTTGTTTTGCAATTAGCATTCTCATTTGATTGAGTGAAATAATCTCTAGCTACTTCTGTTTTTATTTAAATTCAAATAAAAACAGACACCGCAATATTTATTCATTTGTTTATGGCAGCGTTCCGTTTGAAAGAACATTAAAAAAACCGTAAATAAAAAGAAGAATATATTCTATTTATTATCTTGTCCATACCACCCCTGAAGATCTTTAGAAAGCGAGTAAAACAAACAAAAGCAAGAATGAACATTTATTGCGTTTTAAAAAAAAAGATTTGTAAACTTCTTTTTCCAAACTTAAGCGTTCTAAATGTAGGCATATGAAAGAAAAATGGAATCTTCCTTCGCCCTGTTGAGATGAGGTATAGGCAGGAGCGTGGGGCAATTAAGTGATTTTAGCAGACGGTAAATATTTTAATTGGTTTTTTAATTACATCGTGTCAGATACAGAGTAGAGAAAAAAAATTATTGAAATGAATGTGAATATTTCATAAAGGGTATTTACACTGGGAAATAAATATTCAGCGAATTTTGCCAAGATACATTTGCTTCAATCACAAGTTAATATTTAAATTTTTCAGAATTTATCAGCTCTTTTTGTATCACAGTATAAGTTAATAAAAATTATTACGACTACTACTCATTAACTATATATTAGTTCATCAGTTTTTTTTAATAAAATCCATTAATTTTTTTATTTCGCGTCTATGAAGGACCTTCGCATCTATCCGTGATTGAGATTAGTTATCGACATATTAAGGCTGCTGTGCACTAACCCTATTGGATTCGCTCGCCTCAATATTTACCAATGGAGAAAATGTGTCCAAGGATTGCCGACTTGGATTGAAAGATTTTTTTAAAATTGTTCTCCATAATAGAGAAAGAAATTTTACATCTCGGAACATGTTTCATTTTTCAAAATAAGTGAAAATAATATTTTAAAATTTAAATTAGTCGGGAAAAATCTGGTACTCTCCTAAATTACTTTGGTGGATGAAATTTATAAAATGAATAGTGTTGTAAAGTGAAGAAATGTTCAGCCTATCTGAAAATACCATTTTTATTGGATTATCGGCATTTATGTAGCTGTCAAGAGTATACACATATTCTTCATAGGTTAACATTGAGGTGTGCGTATCCAATAGGGTTAGTACACATCAGCCTTAAAGCTTCAAGTTAGTAGCCATACTGGATTCGCTCTGCTCAATATGAACCCATGGCGAAAATGTATCCAACGATCGCCTAAATGACTTCATAGATATATTTTTTTTAATTGTACTCCGTAATAAATGGAGGAATTTTTTACTCTGCTATGTCATAACAAAATTTTTTTTTCTTAATTTAGAAGAACGGAACTCGCCTCAAAAATACAAAAGTTCCGATCCGAGTTTAAAATTCTTTCATGAGACATACCGAGCTTGGTCTCGAACCCCAGCTGTTGTTTGCCCATAGGAGGTTCATGATTATGCGTCATTTATGCGCAGCTGTATTAGCAGAACCTTGATATAAAGACAGAGGTGTCAAGAGTGGCAAATTAACCTCCACTTTAAAAAGGTGGCGAAAATAAAAGTATGAAAATAACTTTACGTTGAAATAAAATCAAAATTTATTACGTGTGTACGAATCGAAAAGGAAATAAAAATGCTCATAGCCTAAACGTAACAGAAGGTATTAAAGCTGACAAATAGTCAACAACCACAGGGGCCGGGAACCCAGTGGCGAAATTTATTTGAACAACCTTCTTTGTTATGAGGCTGGGCGTCCGATCAGAGTCGAGACGAAATGCTGATTCATCGTGAAATTTGCACACAAATTAAGACTCCAAGGCTACCTAGGAAGCGAGCTGCTTCTTCAGTGGGTGACGCAAGAGGTGATGCGAAATTTGGAGATCCACAGAAGTAAATATATATGTACAGGTATTCCTCGACTTACGACCAAAATTTTAATTTTAATTTTTACTTATTTTTTTTTCTCAAAAACACTGTTCCTCGAATGTACAGTATATACCTATACATATTACATAATTATTAAAAAATATGATGCAAGATTCTTGAATACTGCACAAATTTATAACGCAATAATAAAAATGCGTGACGAAATAGTTTCGAATATCCACACGATAAATCAAATAAACCTTCATTCGAGAGTTGACGAAACAAGTGCGCAGTCCTTGCGTCTCATTATTATTACATAAAAATATTACTATTGTGTATTGTTAAATATGTAGTCGATCGATTTTTATCAGTGAAGTTAAGTCCATACATAATTTTATTCCCTGCATGGCTGGAAATAAAAAGGCCACAAAAAAAAAATAGAAGTGTAATAGAAATGAAACAAGAGAACAAGCCGAAGTACAATTAAAAATTGTTTTGAAAGAAATGTCTTCAGCTTTTCACTATATTAATAAAGTACTACAACAATTAGAAGCAATGGATCAAAATGAAGAAAGATTCACAAGTGTCAGGAAAATCTGCCTTGCTACCAGACAATATACTCCCTTGGATGACTTAGTTGAAAAAACTTGCAACGTATCTTCTGTCGCAAATTCTGAACCAATGGATTGTACTAACATAATAAGTAGTGATGGCGAAGAATAATTTGTCTTCTTAATAAAATACAATGTATTTTAAATTACGTATGCATATACTAGCTGAAAACCCGTACTTCGCTACGGAGTACATTCAAATTAAATACAACGGTCAATGTATGCAATTAATGCCAAATATATATATATATATATTTATAATAAATACAACTATCAATGTATGCAACTGATGTAAAAAACGAAAAAATATATTTATAAAAAATCGTAACGGATATTTTTATAGACAAAATATTGTAGAAGAAAATTTTCAAATTAAATCTAATAGAACATACTAAAGAATATAGTACAGTTAATATTGTACAGTTTGAAAAACATTTCTTTTACTGTATGTAAATAGTTTTTTGGATAATGTCCAATCGTCTGCCGCATTAGCAAGAAATTTTTTTGTCTATTTCGTTGTTATGCACGTGACGCAAAATTAAAAGAAAAGAAACCACGTGATCAGCATTTAATAAATAAAATTCTAAAAATTTATCTTTGAAAATTCACCAAAAATTAGAAAATGGAGTTAAAGATTCGAAAAAGATTTAATTTCAAAGGAATTTTTATGATCTTTCTTGTGATATAAATTTTATAACCCTCGCTAACTAAATGGAAATTTTAAAGAATGTTACAAAAACAGCTTAAAAATTTAATTTAAAAAAATCTAAGAAGAATTTTTCAAAAAATCTCTCTTAGTGCACCCCTACACTAAAAGATGAATCGTCATGCAAAATCTCAGCCCTTTATGTCCAGCGGTTTGGTCTGTGCGTTGTATGTCAGACAGTCATTAAGTTTATATATATATATATATATAAAATGTTTGAAACTCTACTTACGACCAAATCAACTTACGACCAATATCTTGGTCCCTATCTCGGTCGTAAGTTGAGGAATACTTGTATTGTGATATTAAGAAAAAAAAACTTTAAAAAAAATCTCGTTGCTGAATTCCTCTTAAGCCCTCTAAATTTATTTTGAAACTGTTACCTAGCATTCTCATTTGACTAAGTGAAATAACATCAAGAGAGTAAAAAGTTCCTCTTCCCACAAAAATTATACATTGATATGCTCTTCTATTTATTATCTCCAATTAAAAATGTGAAAAGGTCGTGCCAATGTCATGAAATTCCTCTCAGGTTTGTCATTTCAAATAATTTTATAAAAAAAAGGGCATCGAACGATTTGTAAATTAGTTTATGGCGGCGTTTTATTTGAACGAAATTTGAAAAAATAAACGTTAACTGTGAGTTAAAAAAACAAACATCGCAATTATTATCTTCTCCATATCGCCTCTGAAGATCTTTAGAAAAAATGAGGGAAAAATAGGAACGAACGATTAATGCATTTAAAAAGCCCTGTGAACTTTTTTAGAGTCTTAAAAGAGTTCTGAATCTAGATTTAGAAAATGAAATGGAATTTTACTTCGCCCTGTCGAAAATGAGACGTAGAAAAACGTTAGGCAATTAAATGATTTTGGCAGACGGTAAATATTTTAATTTCTTTTTTTAATTGCATCGTGTTAAAAATAAATAAGGGAAAAATTTATTGAAATAAAGCTTATTATTTAAAAAGTTAGAAGGTAATTACATAAGAAAATATATATTGGGTGAATTTTGACCTTCATTTTATAATACTGCATTTTGACGGATTTTATGTTCAGATGAAATAACATTCAGCTATTTCTGCTTATTACGATTACTGCACTTTTAAAAAGAAAATTGAGTTTTATAAGGATGCTAATTATTGACAATTAACTCCATAGGGATTAATTATAATTTTTATCTAAAAAAGCCATCACTTCGACATCAGTTAAAAATTTCCGAATCCATGCAACAAATAGAGATTGTTATTACCTATCTACATGTTATAAGAATATTAGCAATGCTCCAAATCAATTTTTTCAATAGTATTTTGCACACTTAAAATGAACTTGCATTTTACCGTAATAATATAATTAACTGAATGTACTCAACTAAATATGTAATAATTAATGATCAGAAATAAATAAATAAAATAACTTATTATTACTCATTAATTGATAATTAACAATTAAAAAGCATTTTACCTGTCGTTCATGAATGATTAAGGGGTTACTAATGTTTATTTGTTGTTCAGCCATTAGTCATTTAGCTACATACACTGACAATAGATTACAAATGCGTACTATTATATTGAGAGTCTCCTAGGTAAAAAATAATGGCTCTCATTTCAGCATAAAGTTGTTTTTCCATTACGTTGACAAATATTTCAGTCATTTTGAAGTTAAATTTTGTAAACTTTAAAAAACCTTGGATCTAACTTCTTACAACTTTTATGATTACAATAGGAAAACGAAAACTGTGGTGTGATTTGAAGAATATATTTTCATATTTTCTCTAAAATAAAAAAAAAAACTAGGATTTATAATTTTAGTTTCAAATGCATAAATAAAATTATAAAAAATCTTTTCCATAAAAGATATCCACAATGTGTTAAATTTAAAATATTTTACTAACATACACACATATAAGTCTTCATGGCGTGCACACTAACTTAACGAAAGAAAAGCATGTATACTTTATCTTTTCTTTATAAATCAAATGAAATCTTTACGAACATTAATGCTTTATTTGTAGACTATTAGGAAAACTTTTATATCTGTAAAAAATAAAAAGTTATCAGATAATCAAAAAGCCAAAATTGCTTGTTTTAATGGGCTCTCCTGCTCATGAGACTACAGTTTCTTTACATACTGTAAATAATTTGAATCATTCCATTATTAACTCCTTGAAACATATGAAATGTTTTGTTGCCTTCATAATCCCCACCTAGGATCTCCACTGTACTGAACATGGCGTCTAGAGCCAAGTCCAGAACAATGGTATCTGACGTACAGGTATTCCTCGACTTACAACCGCTTGCACTTACGACCGAAATTTTTAAATAAAAAAATTATTAATTTTCTTTTTCAAAAATACTGTTCCTCGAATGTACAGTACATACTTATATGTATTATATAATTATTAAAAAGTATGATGCAATATTCTGCAATACTGAAAACTTTTAAGACGCAATAATAAAAATGTACGACGCAATAGTTTCGATATCCGCACAATAAATCAAATAAACCTTTATTGACTTCAGAAATGGCTTCAACTTTTCATTATATTAATAAAAGACTACAACAGTTAGAAGCAGTGGATCCAAATGAAGAAAGATTCACGAGTGTAAATCGTCGTATTCGGGAAAATCTGGCCTGCTACCAGACAATATACAAGAAGAAGACGCAAACTGTTCAAAGTACCTTGGATAACTTTGTTAAAAAAAACAACTTGCAACGTATCTTCTGTCGCAAATTATGAACCAGTGCATTGTACTAACATAATAAATAGTGATGACGAAGAATAATTTATGTCTTCTAAATTCAATGTATTTTAAATTACGTTTATATGTATGGAAGTAAAAAATATATGTATGTACATGTACAAAAAATATTGTTTGAAACTCGACTTAAGACCAACTCAACTTACGACCAATGTCTCGGTCCCTATCTCGGTCTTAAGTCGAGGAATATCTGGACAGCAAAGTGGCGTTTAAACCCCTGTCCAGGAAAGGAATTGCATTTTATACCCGCTCCAAAATACCGCCCATTTCTTCTTAAAACGTTAATTTTAGCGACATTTTAAGATTCTGAGGTAGGTTAGTCGTGCACGTTCTTCCGTCTTTTTTCGGTAGGATTCAGATATAATGCTTCCTCCTCTGGAGGGCAAAACTCGCGAACCCGTCGTAAGCAAAAGGGGCAAAATAATCGTTAATGGTTAGTGTAATGTTAGCTTGACAAAGTTAATAAAAAGGGAGAGATTCAAAGATAGAAATGAAAACCTCAACAGATCTCACTCAACCCATTGAATATCCGTACGTATTCTATTTTGGGATCAATGGTAGACTCCAAAGATAAATTCTGAGGCCTTGTAATATGCATGTTTCCTTCAAATGCCACCAGCGGGTTCATACGCAACCAGATTCGTTAGGTACACCCTAAGGACCCTCGTAAACAGCCATTCGGGAATCGGTGGATCGATATCCAAAATCGAAACTACACCAGGTCAGTTATCTGCGCACACGTGGAAACAATTACGTGTGAGAGAGGGATAATATAAATACATGGTTCAAATATCAATATTTGCGGTTCTTGGAATCAGACGCTGAGTACAGAGAGAATCTTTTGTGGGTTCATTAGAATGAACGGAATCAAGGTGGATATGAAGAAGCTGTGTGCTCCTTTTATGCGTATTCCATATGTTTACTGTAGCTCATTAAATTATTTTAAATGCCTTAAAAAACAGTTTCATTTCTGTTGTAAAAGTGTCCGAATCTTTTTTTCCCCCAATCAATCCTTTATTAAAACGTTGAGGTAGTCTTGAATTCTGCTCTGATGTTTTTCCGTAACTAAATATTTTCCCTTGATTATCAAAAAGTTGACTTACAGTTGGAGATTTCGGATTTTTTGACGTTACCTCAGGTACTGGTGCGTAGAACTGAAATCGAACATTCCGACTTTTAAGAAGACTTGATGACCGTTACACGACTGAGTCAGGTTGCCAACTTCTCTGGTGATCCCCACAAGTCCTTAATTTTTTATGCAATATCGATGGTAGTTGCCTGAATTCTGATTCTAACAGGTAAGTCTCTTTAGTGTTGTCGTACAACGTCGAACTAAAGAAATGCTTAAAATAGTTGTGTGGGGATGCGATGCAGCAAAAACTCTATCCTGTGATACTGGCTTAATAGATGACCCGAAGGAACTTTTTACTTGTTTCAATTTACTAAAGCTAATGACTTAAAATGGCGATTGTTAGCTTTATAGGTTGGTCATTTTCTAAACCAAATATAATAATTTCGTCAGATAAGAGTCACAGATTCCAACTAGCCATAGAACCTCCTTTCAAAGAGTTGATAATAGCACGATGCTCTGCATCTCGCAAATAGCTACGCGCGTGGTATAATCCCTTCATTATTCAAAAACGGTTTGATTTGATCTCCAATGAAATCACACTATCATGGCTGCATTATGTTTTTCGTTTCTTTTGAGTTTTAAATTCTTCTATATATGTCTTTGTGAACACGTTTTGTTTTTGCCCCAAATGGCTTTCTACATCACACTGGAGTTTATAAACATCTTAATTGGCAACTGAATTTGGTTTTTAAATCATTATCACTGAATTAACTAACTGTGGATACTTTTTACGCCAGATATGAGTCCAAATTTTGCAGCACTTTTGCTGTAAAATTTGGGATTTTGGTCTCGAGGCAGGAAGAGCCGTTAAAATAGTTCTAAAGAGCTAGGGACAGTCCTCTCAGACAACCTCTTAGATACAACTGCAATTAACAGAATTTTATTTCTCGTTTAAAGGGAAATCCGTAGAATGAAAAACGTTAACAAGTTCTTAGAGTACATCTGATGAGTACTTCAGTAGATTAAATTGAATTTATTTACTCTGACGTATTAACTATACGAGCAATAAAATTCAAATAATCAGTAAGTAAATGGCGTACACCCGATGAATACGTCCGTAAACTAAAATGAGTTAATTTACAATAAAATTCAAATAATCAGTAAATAAATGGGTTAAACGTGATGAATACCTCAATAGATTTAGTTGAGTTAATTTACCTGTAACGCACTGACTATAAAAGAAAAAAAAAAGGCAAATCATCAGTAAGTAAATGGCATACACCTGATCAATACGTCGGTAAAATAAACTGAATTAATTTACAATAGAATTCAAATCATAAGTAAATAAATGGCATATACCTAATAAAATACCTCAGTAGTTTAAACTGCGTTAATTTACTCAAGACTCATTAACTATAAAGTCAATAAAATTCAAAACATCAATAAATAAATGGGTTACACGTGATGAATACATCAATATATTAAGTTGAGTTAATTTACCTATAACGCATTGACTATAAAAGTAAAAAAAAAAAAAAAAAAAATCAAATCATCAGTAAGGAAATGGCATAGATCCGAACAATACGCCGATAAAATGAACCGAATTTATTTACAATGAAATTCAAATCCTAAGTAAATAAATCGCATATACCTTATAAAATACCTCAGTAGTTTAAACTGAGTTAATTTTTTCAAGACTCATTAACTATAAAGGCAGAAAAATTCAAAACATCAGCAAATACATGCCGTACATCTGCTGAATGCCTCAAACAGTAATCTGAAAAAAAAATTATTCATATAAAGACGAATTAAAAAACGTAAATAGAAATACTTTTCTTATGCTGATGAATAATACTGCATGAGCTTTAATCTATATTAGTTCAAATAACGACTTAAAGAAAGCAAAAGAAAGAGCTCCGAGGAATTAATAGGGTTAATCCGAGGAACGGCCTCGTAGCTCAAATTGAATGAATACAATCAAGACCTACTCAAAGAAAAGGCAATCAAATACAAAACGCTACTTCAAAAAAGTTTGGAAAATATAGATTGAAAAGCACAAGAGCAAATAAAAAATAAAAGCGAAAGAGAATCGAAAACTGTATAAAATATCAAATTCCAATTCAAATCCTGTCGGACATAGAGAGCTAGTTCAGATTTCGAACAAATCGATAAAATAAAATGGGAAAACCTGTACAGGTATAGAAAAATAAAACCAAACGAAAGAACAGTTTTTTTCCCCGCCAGAAATAGAAGGGGCTTTACGCGCCAAAGAAAGTTTTTCGCCGGAAAGTCTTCGAAGCGATTGCTGTGTGCTCTAGATTTCACCGACTCGGGGAATACAAATCGGCAGGTTTGAAAACATATTTCTAAAAGATTCGGTATACAGAACGCTTGTGTTTATTATATATATATATATATATATATGTATATATATATCATATTTGTTTAATTTTGGATGTTTGGCAATCTTATAAAGGAATTAAATAAAGATATTGTCTCAAACATAATTAAAAAATCTAAGTAATACATAGGATAACAATTTAGCCCTGAACTTTATTTTGTGCCGCCACTGTTGTCAGAGTGTATTAGACAGTAAAACCCCTCTGAAGTGTGGTTGACAAAAATTATCCTTTCCTGCAGTGCTCATTTGTCCGTCCTCCCATGTTGGGATTTCACCCCAGTAGTACCGACGATCTTCATGTTAGGACGACATGTGCCGCAGTTGATTTCGGGATGTCCAGAGGACCAGCAAATGCCCACAAAGATCGTTTGCCTAGGTAGCATCCTATGACCCTACTTAGCTCTCTTTGAAAATTGTGCCTCGTAGCGTGTTCCATCCGATGAAATTTAAATTTATGCTAGGCGATCACATTTATTTATATACTACCCAAGACCCTGTTCACATTGCCTCCGGAACGGAGCAGAGCGTCGCCGATAAGAATTGAACCAATCACAGAGCTCAACGGAATAACCACGTGATACGCTATACTAATCATGGCTCATGCCAACCGCCTCGGCGCCAAAGGAGGAACGCTATGCTCTGGAAGTAATGTGAACGAGGCCTCATATGCACTGTGAGTCTTGATTCGCAGTGCGTATGGGGCTAGTTCGTACTTGCTAATTTGCCTATATCTGCCTATTTCAAGGTGTCCAATTATGTCTAGATATATAGTGTGGATATATACATATATCAAAACTATTGCGAAAGAGTTAATAAAGAAGCAATAAAAACAACAACAATGTACCGTCTCCCTTTTTTTTTTGTGTCTCAGTCTAAAACTTCTGCGGTTCCAGAAATAAATAAATACCCTAGCAAACGTCTTCAAATAATGATATTAAGAAAAGGATATCTCCCGAAAAGAAAGCTCCGCGAAAACATAAAAGAAAAGAGCGAAGAAAAGGCCCAGAGAATCGGACGGCCTCGAATTCCAGCTCCAATTGCCGATAATGTCCCCGCGACACTAAAGGTTTTTCAAGGAAAATGGATCGCATTTAGAGGAAATTGTTCAAACAAAGTGACCGACAGAGAAAGGAAAAGTGAAATTGTTTGCCGAGGGACAGGGAGAAAATCGTGTTTGTAACAGGCTCGGCGGTTTCGGCCGAAATTATTGCGAGGTTGTTTTTTTTTTTTGGTCACAGTTAATGTAAATGCGACGATTTATTAAACTCTTCACATATTTATTGGAAATGCATTAGAATGTTTTCTACAATCCTTATTTCCAGTAGAGACGAAATTTCAGTGTGAGTGAAATGGTTCAAGAAGTTCATGTTTTAATATTAGTATCAGATAATGTTTATCGTAAATGTAAGAGATAATACACATGATAGTAGAATGTAGGCATTCTGTACCATATATATGTGTACGGTTTTATCCTTATAAATATGCGTTATAAATAAATAATATATCACGCACTCGTCATCATTAAATGGTATTAAATTACTCTATGTTTGTAATTTTTTTAATCAATGGGATAATTATTGTTTAAAATTTTTAAATATCATAGTAAAATTGAAATCTTAGTATTCCTTAGTAATCTTAGTAATCTGTGTATTCCATATATTTAACATTTGCCCCGTAACTTTTAAAATAGTTCTCCAGTTTGAATAATCATGCAATGTAAGTTCCTCTTTTATAAATTTTGACTCTATAATACAGTTTCAATATGCTATTTGTTGGAGCATTGCCGCTCTATTGCAGGATATTATGATTCACGCTTCACCAGTTTGATGATAAATTATCAAGCGCAATTTCATGTCTTGTGCAGAACGATTCGGGCGTAAGAGTCAATCATTAAAATTAATATTTATTTTATTAAGCCCCACAAATATTTTTTAGTTTAACCAAAAAAAAGCAAAAAATCTCTCGACACCCTTTGCCGATATTACAGAACTCTAATTTGCCGGAGCTAGGTTGCTGGTTGCTGGTATTCGGAAGCTGGTTGCTGCTACGCTAGGTTGCTGACATTCGGAACCTATACCCAACGAGTTCGAGTCCCACGGTTGACATGAATGTTTGTAGCCATTTGGAATCGTCTTTAAACTTTAGGTTTCAGCCTAATGAGCCCGTGTAGCAACCAATGATCGCTGCGCTCAAAACCCGAACCTAGCCTAAAAGAACTTCGATTTCTTACCAATTTTTTAACTCAAGGAACTTTTGATTCTTACAATATTTGTGTAGAGAAGCAAATGTCTCGACGCTCTACGTTGCGTCTCTGCGCTCTAATCAAAAGTAGAGACAATAAATTTATGAACTACTAAACACTCTAAGAAAGTTACATGTAGTCGAAAAACAATCAAAAATCTAAGATCGTTTCGTCTTCTAAAATGTTTTTGCCCAGTAAAAAACATAACCAGAGACCTAATCGCAAAATACAATATACATCCATTTTTTTTTGTTATCCTCTCTTTTTGCTCCTCGAAAAACTTTATAACAAAGGAGTCATTAATTCAATTTGCTCAAAGAATACGCCGTTGCCTTTTTACGTTTCTTTGTTAGATATCTTATTGTAGCCGGTGATTATACCGTACCTAAAAATTAATTTTTTTGTTTCCGCTTCCGAATTGTCTCAGGGACCCCAGTAATATTCCCTTCATTTTCCTGTCGAGAAGCTTTCTGCTGCCACTTAAAAGAACTTAATTGTAATTAGGGATTAATTGAAAGCGGCAAACAGAACAATATTTCCAGGAGCAAACGGTACGCGCCGAGGGTAATTCAGGGGTTCTCGCATCGCAGGGATCGCGAAAGAGTGTAATTGGAAAAAAACGTTCTTGATTAATATCAGCAGTTTCCACGGTTGCAGATTACCCGATTAAATATTTAAAAGAAAGGGAGTTAGTTATTCCCGGTACCAATTAAATTATTCTTTTTCGCAGATTCTGTGCAATTTTTGATCTAATGCCGAGGCAAGTGAACTGTGTAAAAGGACAAAAATTTCTAAGAAAAAAAAATTGGAAAAAAGAAGGAAAAAAGGGAATTTCTTCTTTTATCTCATTGGGTCTAAACCGGTGATCTTTGAGACCCCAAGAAATGGTCCGTAAAGTCATCAGTGTTAAAAATAAAAGATTTTATCGTTTAAAATCGACCATGACTTTAAAATTTTATAAAATAAGGTACAAAAAATTTATTTTGCTCAAATTCTAAAAGTTTCAGCATTCATTCCGTTTCCTGACGCTTCGAGTACGAAATAATCCTTGTTCTGCTTAAAAATTCCTAATAGATTTCTTGTGACGCGGAGTCGCGGCCATTTGACAGCTAGTCAAGCAAAAGCTCAAAAATCTCATTCACTTTTAAGGGAACTAAGACGTTGGATAGTCGAAAATGAAGAAAATTGCACTGTTAGTTAAACCCTTATATCTATTTCCAGTATTTATATAAGTTTTTTCATACATTAAGGGGGTCCGGGACACATTTAATTTTTTTTTTATTTATTGATTTAAAATTTTGAATTTTTTTGTGATGGTTAACCATATAATTTGTAAACAAAATCACATCCTATAAAATTCTCATAAAGTTTTTAAAAATTCTAAAATTTAAAATTTTTTTAAAAAGTGGGGAATTTAAAATCATTATAAATCCAAATATTATTTGTCGAATTTCAAATTTTTTTTATTCAATTAAACAGAAAAATAGAAGTTTTAATTTCGATTCAGCGTTTTTTAAAATTTTAATTTTTAAAGAAATTAATATTTTGAGAAAATTTCAAAATTTGATGTAAAACATTTTAAAAAAATCATATTTTCAAAAGTAAATATTTTTTCAAACTTGCTGAATTAAAATTAAAGTAAAATAATTTAAAAATACATGTTCCAAGTTTGAACCATTTATCTTTAACGGTTCTTGACTTATAAGAATTTAATGTCGAGAAGTGGGGAAAAAAACCCATCATGAAGAAAACTCATCTACAGGTTTAAACAAAGATTGGCTGATATTAGAATGTTGCAAGCAAAAAAAAAAATAATATCTCCAGTTCTAATTAAGATAGAAACATGATTTAAACGTCATTTTAAGCAGAAAGAATACAAAATTTTTTAATGCAATAAAACTTTTTTCGAAAATTTAAAGAATTTTGTGTCCTGGTCCCCCTTATTAACATTTAAAAATAATTTTATTCTAATTAAAAGTGATATTGTTTATACATAATTGTTTTAAACGGAATCTTAAACATATTTTTTTCTTGGAAAAATTTACTATTGAACAGTTAGGCACACTTTTTAAAAAAATTATATAAAATATCCCCAGGTAAATTTGCTTAGTTTTCATCAACGCTTAGTTTGATACTGTGAACCTGATTTTTTTAATTTTTAACTGGTACCTAATTATTTAAAAATGTAGATACTTTGCCAATACAAAAAGCAAATAATTTCCAATAATCATTGGCTAACTCAAAAATATCAAGCGAAGTATAAAATAAAAAACAGGTTCACAGTATTAAACAAAGTTTTTGATAACAAAGCAAAATTTTCAGGTGATGGATGATATTTATATAGTTTTTTAAAAAAGTGTACCTAACTGTCCAATAGTAAATTTTTCCGAGGGAAAAATGTCTTGTTTACGATGCCATTAAAAAAAACATAAACAATATAACTTTTAATTAGCATAAAACTATTTTCAAATGTTAATGTAATGTATGAAAAAAAATATTATATACACTGCTGGCCACCCAAATTGCAACACCAAGAAAGTCAAGAGATATCACAACAAAATTTAATTTGTGGATAACATGTTGACCAAGTATCAAATGATTAAATTTATAGACTTCTGTGAAGTGTGGTTCCTGCCAAAATCAGTAGCCAGAGTAGCCGCCATTGTTGGAGGTCACCGCTGCCACACACCTCGGCATTGATTCAAAGAGACTTTGGATGAGATCTTGGGGTATTGCAAACCAAGCAGCTTCCACACGTTGCCAAAGTTGATCTGCTGTGGCAGCTGGGGATGGAATCTGGGTCAATAGTAGAGCAACCATGGACCACATGTTTTTTATCGGAGAAAGATCCGGAGACCGAGGCGGCCAGGGAAGCAATTCAATCTGGCGATTGACGAAGAACCGTTGGTCAATGCGTGCCACGTGTGGTCGCGCATTATCCTGTTGAAATATGGCTGTCGGCAAGCCCTGAAGGTAAGGGAGGACAACTGGCTCCAACACCTCGGAGATGTAGTGCTGGCTGTTTAAAGTACCGGCAATGCGTACTAGAGGTGTGCGAGAGTGATATCCACTACTGCCCCATACCATAATGCCCGGTGCAGGACCAGTGTGGCGGTGCATAACGCAGCTGTTCAGGATCCTCTCTTCACGGTGTCTCCAGACTCGAATGCGACCATCGTGGTGTTGCAGACAGAAGCGTGATTCGTCAGTAAAGACAATTTCATTACTTTCTGCCGTCCACATCCTTCTGTCATCGCACCATTGGCGGCGGAGACGTCTGTGGTTCTGCGTCAAGGGTAGACAAAGCAATTGACGTTTTGCGGACAGACCACTCTGTTGTAAACGGCGTCGAATGATACGCGCAGACACTGGATGATGGTTTACAGACTGCATGTGCTGTGCTATGGTTCGTGATGTGACTGAGCGATCCGCCACTGCCATGCGCACAATTTGCCTGTGATCACGTGAAGTGGTGCGCTGAGGTGGATGCGATCAAACACGCCGGTCCTTCGTACCCTCCTGCATCCAACGATCACATATCCGCATTACAGTTGTTTGGTTTCGTCCAACACGACTACCGATTTCCCTGAAAGATAATCCACAATCTCGGTAGGCCACTATCCTTCCTCTGTCGAACTCGGATACTTGATCAAAAGATGATCGCTGTTTTCGACGAGGCATAATTGATCGTTTTTTTGAAAAAAACCACAAGAAAAACGCAATTGCCGAACTTGAAATCGTTGAAATCTCCAAGCCTTAAATAGCGCTTTGAAATGGCGCCACAGGCGCGCGTGATGTGCTTCTGCGCTGAAATTCTGATCATTTGCATATCTCACCTCCGCTAATGCATGTTGTAAATTTCATGTTATTTGCATGTTTCCTTCAGGGTGTTGCATTTACAGTGGCCAGCAGTGTACATATTGGAAATAGACATGAGGGTTTAAATAACAGTACAATTTTCTTCCTTACCGAAAGTCACAAACGTCTTGATTCCCTAAAATTTTCACAGGCTTTTAAGTGTTTGCTATTAACTTTAAATTTACGGTACACTTCTTATTGTTACTAAGTTTATTTGAAACTTTTTATTAAGTTTGTTTGTTGCACATGCTTTGTTTATTCAGAAACTGAAACCCATTTTTACTTCTAAAAGGGTGGGTTAGAAGAGGGTTGCCGACGATTTCTTTATTGTTTTGACAAGTAGACCCTGATCCCACAAAAGGTTAAAAACCACTGTCTCATCTAGATCGAAAATTATGATGGGAACACATCCCATATGTTGCACCGATTTAAACACTGTAAACTTCCGTTTGAAAAGCATGCAGCTTAACCAACACGCATATCGAACGGGATATAGTTTATTAGCGTCTGACTAATAACCGATAGCTGAAAATAGGAAGTACAGAACGATTTTTTTCTAGTGAAAATAATAAAAATAAAAGAATGGCGACAAGTTTCGAACTACTGAATAGCTCTTCATCAGGTCGATAGGCATTGGGTGTTTGAAAAAATGTTATAGTTTCACACTGTTCTAACAAAGAAATCAATTTTTTCTTGTATTCATGAGAATAAATTTAATTTAACATAAAATATTTCTTTTCTGTTTATTTTTCAACATTCAAAATAGTTTAAAATTTTTAATGACTCGAAAACACGAACCCGTTGCAACCAAATATGTACAAGAAAACATGATAGAAATTTCTATAAACTTGTTTGCGAAGGATCCTTAAATATCCGTTCAAGGCCAATAAAAACTCTAAAAATTCAAAAACTTTTCCTCCTTAAATTGAGGCACGGTATGTGCATAGCGAGAGGGATAGGTCCTGTCCAAGAAGAAAAGATGTTCAGAAGAGGAGTCAATGCTGCAGGAATTAGAAAAGTTTTGGATCAATATCTATGAAAACCAAAACACCGGAGTGATGTAGAGCCAAGAGATATAAGTGCACAAAATCCAAGAGGTATAAGTGCACAAAACTAATTTTTGAAAAAACTAAAGTCAAAGGCCAGAGCCCATTTTTCGTAATTGTAATAACCATTACGTTCTGACTGTTCTATTCACTCAAGTTTCAATTCTAAAATAATTCTGGGAGAGCTTTGAATGATGAGTCTTTTATAACCTTTTCAAGAAATTTATTCAAACACATAGACAGACGCACATAAACTACAAACAAAACATTTATATACTCAGATCAGAAGGTGGGGAGATTCAAAATCTCGATCCGACGTCTGCACATTGTGGCTCTCGGCGCTTAACTGCCCAATTTCATTGTAGAACTCCTCGGCGCCAGAACCCCGGCGTTGCCACTCCAAAATAACTCAACTAAACTGTTGATCTCGAGTCGGCGACACTGACCAATAGATTACTTAGATGATATGAGGATGCTCCATACGAATCTCGACAAGCGCCAATGAAGGCTCTCGTGTCTAAGCCGGATCGGGCATATTCAATCTGTAGGCCTGAAAGTCCTTCTGTAGGGTTTGTAAAGATAGCAGGCGGGTTCCTAGTTGTGCCCAGTCAAAATTGGGGCGGCACAGGACAAGTCAACTTTCCCGACCCATCGAGTGTCCAATAGCAGTGTGAGCTAAACAAGAGTCGTTTGCTTCGTACAGCTTCGTACAGCTTCTTCCAACGAGTTCAGTGGAACGGGTTAGGCTAGGTGGCATTAGTAATAACAACAACTAAATGAATTTATATCTGCATTTCTGCACTTATCACAGAGTTGACATCTGGGGTTTTCATTTGTAAAATAGATTGTTATGGAGTCGTACGACTTGCTCTTCAGGGTCAAGCGTTTCAGTTGTGGAATATTTTCAACGATTACGCGAGGCGATGTTAATAAAATATAACTGTAGATAGATAAAAAAAAAGGCAATGTATAAATTGAAGATACCAGAAAAATTAAGATTAATGATCCAGAGAAATAATGTTGTATAGGGGAATACAAGTTTGATAAAACTCTTGTCACACAAAAATTCATATAATTTCTATGTAGACAGAATATATACTGAGTGTAAAGGAGATACTCAGTGTAACAAATGAATTACAAAGTGGCAAAATTAGACCCAATGCAACGATCCATCAACAGAAAAAGGACACAGATGACCTAATTATGACAACAGTTGACTTAAACATGGCGATATTATTCAACTTTAGGGATAATAAATAATAAAGAAGAGATACAAAAAAAAATAATAAAATAGCAACAAGTAAACATACAAAGTGATGAGTGTAGAAAAAACAAATGACCCGCAGAAAGAGGGTTGTTTCTTCTTAAGAAATAAATTCAGTATTATAACTGTCAAAGAGATTTATGTTAGCTACTTTTATGTTAGCTTTTAAGGGGATGGTGGACCTTTCAAAACGATTTTTGAAATTTTTACCACAGAGGTATGAAATTTTGTATATATATTCATTAAAGTATAATAATGTTAAACACCTTATAAAATTTTATAAATATTTTTAAAAAAATATTTTATAATTAAAAAATTTAAATTAAATTACCCTTCTTTAAAATGCTCCTTGCGGATCAATTTCAAACTTTTCCCCTTAATTTTGCATTTATATTGCTTATAAATACTTTTTGAACAAAGTTATGTATTTTTTTGTACTTTCGTTGAATAGTTAATTTTTAGAAAATATTTTTATGCTTGTACTCTGAATTTTCGCTAAATTTTTTTACTTTTCTACACTAAAGTTAAACTTTTATAACCTAAATGACCTCGAATCCTAAAATGGATACATAACTTTATTTTGATGTATTACAGGAATCTTTATTAAAAATTTCATAAAATTTCGTCAAAAATTATGACGCGTGGAGCATTTTAAAGACTTGCCAATCTGGAAATTTCTCATTTTGAGAAAAAGTCATTTAAAAGATAATTTTTTATCTACCTTTAATACTTACTACTCTAAAGCCACCAATTTTTCATTTTTCTTTTCACTACACATTTTAAATGCATTTCATTCCAATATTTACAGGTTTTTAAAATATTAATACACCCCTCAAAGAAAATTCCAATTTTTGCACTATTTTTGGTAATTTGAAAGTCCACCATCCCCTTAAACAGACGATAATTGAACTGTCAAATGATTATGACTCATGCATGATTACAATTTTGCAACATTTAAACTGAAGTGTAGTGATGAATAAATAAAGAATGTAAACAGATGAACTCAAAATTAGTGATAACCGATTTAGATTTAGCGATATATTTCAAAATTTTGACGCAATTTTGATATTTTTCTGTTTAACTGTTTACTGCTTGCCCAAGCAATACATACTGGGTTTAGCTGCCAAAATTATAACTCGCGACGACGGAAGATTTCAGCGTCTGAAATTTTGCTTTCCGAAGGACCGTTATGGAAGAAAGTAATCCTACGTTAAAACTGCAACATCTGGGGGACTTAAAAACACGTAGACCTTAAAGTGTTTCAAACATGAGCTAAAAAAGAAACAGTCAACTAAATGAGGTATTAAAAGACTTGAAAATGGCTACAGGTAAACTAAAACATCGTGAAAAAGGAAATAAAAATGGCGACTAATTTTAAAAAAATCAGCAACAAATAATCTAGAGTGCAACGATATGTATTTCCGAGGAGATAATTGTTAAACTTTATGCTTGTCAAAGAAGGGTTGTACGAATTCGTATCACTTTGTAGAACTCATTTAGCGAGTTCAAGTTTCCTATTTTAGGAATGTTTGAAAAAAGTTAGAGACAAAAGCGTTCAATAGCAGGCCGGATAAAAATGTTTGGAATTTGTTCACCAACGCTTTCATCTTTTGCATATTTTTAAAATCCTTACTGAAGAAAAAGAATTTCGATTCGCCGAGAAAGGCGACTGTTCTATTTTCTGCTTCAATCCTTTTTTTTTCAACAACTAACGAGCCTCTCCCCTCCTCCCAAAAAGCTCTAATAAAGAAATTAAAGCTAAATTTTCCCTTTTGTAGTCCCGCTGCTCCAAGAAATATTTTTGACAAAAAAAATTTCTAGAACTTTCTAAAGAACTTAATTTTAATTAGGGATTAATCGAAAATTACATCCAAACAATACTGGTGGTAACACAGGAAACGAGAAAATTAAGTGTTTTCTGGACATTGGGGAGCGTGAGAACACTTCGCTGTTACTTGAATTAGTTTACTTTAATCCTAAACTATTTAATAGATTTTAGATAAACAGTTTGTCCTAGGATCAAGATAAAGTTTTAAAGCGAAAGAAACATGTATTGTAATCAATTATTGTATCTTTAGAAAGAATTAGAACAGTCGAGAAAAGGAGAAAAAAAAAGATACAGAAGCTTAATATAAAGCGGTATTTCTGTTCTCATTTTATTATAATTTTTCTGGTCTTGACCCAAGTTCATAAAAATCCACACTGACTAGTTTAAATTATTAAGTAATTAAATTGAAATTTTATGCTTTTTCTATAAAAAAATTAACATATGATACCCCAACAGTAAGAAAAAGAAACGAATAACATTACCTTTAGTCCGATAAAAAAGCAAACATATTTTGGTCAACGGCAGAATATAGCCGCTTGAACATTTGACCCTCCATAACGTTAGTATTCCATATCTTATGCTAATCTCTCACATAGGGAAGGACGTCCTATTTAATATCCCATACTGTAGGAAAGAAAATAACTTTAAAAAATAATTCAACATTTTCTCCGATCTCATAATTGCTTCTTATAATGGATATAGTTCCCCTTCGTACAAACACGTTCGACCTCTCTATACATTCCATTTTCGTTACGACTCTAATTCTTTTACGAAGCCTTCATCTGACAAAAATGTTCTCTCCCGCACATCTATCAAGATTTCGCTCCCAAATTAATCCGGGCCGGAGCGATAAACGCATTTCATCCCCGCTACGCTTTCAATTACTTTATAAACAATCCATGAAAAGTTCTTTTTAAAAACTTTATAAAAATTTTCTCAGTTCCGGAGGAGAAAAGGCACAATCTTCATCGATGTTGTTTTATTTTCGAGGGCAATCTAATTTCGGAGCTATCTCCGTTTAACGTGCGGGTAATTTAATTTTCGCAGAAATGTTCGTCCTATTACGAGAGCGACTGGCGGAAGGAACCCATTTCTTAAAAACTGTCAGTAGAGCGCCATAGGAGGGGCTTAACGACACCATTTACCGGCAAGTCTTTTCATTCAGAGGTTTTAAAGATTTCCGTAACCCCGACGAAAGTGCCCCCGGGGAAAAACTTTAAGAAGTCCCGGGAGACTGGTTTTGAGTGCTGTTCGGAAGGGTTGCCGCGAACGAGATCTTTCTTATAACTGGGGGGGGGGGATCGCATCAAGGAGCTATTTATTTTTAAAAGCATTACACACTTAGATTACTGAAACCTTCTAATGGTGCATATGCATTCGTGCAGAGTTCTCTGCATGCAGACCCCCGACTCCTGTCATCACATTAGTCACGGTAACATTAGTCACATTAGTCACGGTAAGCCCCCAAGGTCCCTCGTGTTTCTTGATCTAGTGTCCCCCGCCCCCACTGTCACCATTTGACCCCCGGACCCCGGGTTCTTTGATGCTCTGCATCAGGACCGAAAGAGGAGGCGATCCACGCATATACAGAGTACGGAGTGAACATCAATCACTGGATTCCCCAAGGCACAGCAGAGCAGAGTGCATGAATGCAAACGCAGCAATAGAGATGAGTTTTGACGCATAACACTGGCAGGAATAGAAGGCTTCCTAAGAACCCCAGTCAAATAAAAAGGATGGCTACATCTGTTTCGGTCCCATTAATCGATCATCGTCAGGTAGAGGAGCATGGATGTGATTTGTCACTGTGAAAAATTTCCGAAGGCGAGAATCACGGAAATATTTGATATAAATAGGGGAAACTGCCGAAAATTCTGGAAGAAACGACGTGGGAGGTGGCGAGACGAGCGGAAAAGGCAAAGAGGGAAGTTTAATGACCACCAGACCACACTCGGGACACACCCGTTACAGAAGCTATGTCCCCATACGAGACACACGAATGAAGAAAGAGAGTGATTAGATTAGTTACTAACAGAACAATGGATCTGTACACTAATCACCTATTTCATTTCATTCCTCTAACTTTAAATATCTTGTATTTCTCCGTCTATTCTGTTCTGCTTTTCCGTCTTTTCCTGCTTTATCTGTTAGTTTCGTTCAGTCACGTACTCGTGTTTCAGAAAACCTAATTTCAGCACCATTAACAAGTGTACTTTAAATTTTATTTAATCATAAAATTTAATGCACACTTGTAAATTTTATGATTAAATTATCGGTAGCATTCATTCACATCATGAGCTAAACTGACAATTGCATAAGGGTAATCTGGCACGCTAAAAAATACTATTTATTGAGTTTTACTTTCACTCTGTTCATAATAGCTTTTATCACCTGAAAGATGTCTTTATACAAAGATCATCCTACATACTTGACCAATTTACAATTTCATTAAAAAAAATTTATCCAAAAATTTAAACAATGCTAGGTTTTGATACATTTGCTAAAACCAAAAGCTGTGTGTGCGTATCTTTTACATTTTTGTACATCCGATATCTATCCAAATAAATCGAGTAAAATATTCTTTAAATTTAGAAAATTTTTAATTACGTCAAAGAGTAAAATATCCTTTAAAAGGTAACTTTTGCTTAAGGAAAAATACTATTAGAATTTTCACTCTAAATAGAAAACTGTGAACTTAGTATAACTGATACAGAATAAAAGAATTTTTTTTTTAGTTTTAAATTGAAACATTAGAGAACGTTTAGTTTTCGATATATCTTCTGAACCTTTTAGCTCTATTTGCATAATTTTTTCCATACCGAGTTAAACTGACTTAAAGTACAGGTGTACAGCATGTTCTAAACTTTTAGATCTAAACTAATTTATTCTATGGTTCCCGTCGGCAATTAATTCTAATTATATAAACATATATTTGCATTTTAAATACAGTACCGGATGCGTGTGCCCAAAATTTGAGAACTATTATAGTGTTCTTTTGCTTTTTAAAACTATACAAACTCTTATTTCTCTGGTTATATAAAAAGATATTTATATATGCATATACACAACCATATATATATATATCGTTTAAAACAATTAGGGGAGCACATGGTTTTAACGAAATTACGCAAATACTTACACCGATAAGTAACATAAAATAAATCATCCATAATTTAAAGCCTAGCAGGAAACAGAAGAAGAAAACTTCATATGAAAATCAAAGTTTATGACGTCAAAAACCAGAAAAAGAACATAAGGGCGGAAATCGGGATGCTGTAGCGTCTGTTTCACTGCCTTAACTGTGAAATTCGATTTCTCAGTTATTCTTTTTGAGAAAAGGCGACTTGAAAATGTCTCAACAACGTGATTTACCGGAATCCATGGCATGGCGTATTATAGGCAGACTTGAATCCGGGCAAACAGAACGTAGTGTCGCGGACGCTGTTGGAGTCGCCAGAAGTGTCGTTGCGAGGCTGTGGAATCGATTCCAAGAAACAGGGAATGTTAGACGTCGACCAGGGCAAGGTCGGCCACGCGCCACTACAGCAAATGATGACCGGTATATACTGTTAACAGCTCGTCGAAACAGAATAGACAATGCTACTTACCTGCAAAGACAGTTGCTCTTGGCAACAGGACGAAGGGTGTCCAGCCAAACAGTACGTAATAGGCTTCATCAGGGAGGTCTCTATGCACGTAGGCCAATGGTCTGCATTCCGTTGACCTCACGCCACCGTGCGGCCCGAAGAAGATGAGCTGCTGAACATCGAGATTGGGAGCAACATGATTGGAGCCAAGTGCTGTTTACAGACGAGTCCCGATTCAGTCTGGAGTGTGACACCCGACGTGTTTTGGTATGGAGGGAAAGGGGCACTCGAAATAACCCCACATTCGTTCGTGATAGGTCAGAATACAGACGAGCTGGTTTTATGGTATGGGGTGGAATCAGCATAGGTGGACGTACGGACCTGCATATCACCCGGAATGGTACTTTGACGGCCCGAAGGTATGCAGACGAGATACTGAGACCTCATGCCATACCTTACGCTGCAGCCATTGGAGATTCCTTTGTTTTCCAGCATGATGATGCCAGACCGCATACAGCTCGTCTTGGGGAGAACATGCTTGAAGCTGAAACAATACAGCGTTTGGAATGGCCAGCGTCCTCTCCTGACCTGAATCCAATTGTGCATGTTTGGAACATGCTCGGACGACGCATTGCTGCGAGACGAAGGCCTCCTTTTAGTCTCCGAGACTTGGAGATTGCACTTCTTGAGGAGTGGAACAGTATTCCCCAAAGTCTTATCGATAACATCATCACATCCATGGAAAACAGGTGTGCAGCAGTCTTAGCTGTTCGAGGAGACCACACGCCATATTAAAAATCTTGCATAGTTTCTAAACAATACTTTATTTTATCTTTTACATGTAACCAAAGTGTTGCCTTAAATCATCTTTTCATGTTTTTTCTATATTTTCAAAGAATTAAAGCTTAATTACAAATTTTTTTACATCTTTTTTTCTGTATTGCGCATTGATACGCGTGTACTATCCGTTTTATGCCAATACATGGCTGTCCAGCACGGTTTTCTTAACTTCTTTGCTTGCTCTCCTAATTTTTTTGAGCAGTGTACATATTAGTACGTAATTAAATTAGTATCATACGAGGTGTGGCTAGAAAATAACCGGACTGACGTCATAAAACTTTTTATTTGTCACTAGTTAGAGCAGAAACGTCATCGCCTTCAATATACTCCTCTTGGCAATCCTTGCACCGCTCCATCCGAATTTTCCACTGTGCAAACCAGCACTGGAAGTTCTCTTATGTCAGCTTGTTGAGAGTCTCCGTCGCTTTTGCTTTGAGCGATTCCACGATCTCAAATCTTGCCCCCTTCACCTCCGATTTGACCCTTGGAAATAAATGGGAGGACCAAGTCACAGGGGGCTAGGTCGGGCGAGTACGGTGGATGTCCCATCACGGGGATGCCGTGCTTTGTCAAGAACGTAAAGCGTGAATATGGGGCAAAAAGAGAGGAGCCCAAAAGGAACGACAGCGCATAATTAGTGGGGGTGAGAGAATACGCGAGCTAAGCAGGAATAAGAAGATATGAGCCACAATTGGGTGTCACAAGCTTGACTGGCTCCTCAGAAATTAAACTACGTAAGACGGTATCATCGAAAATCCCAGACAAGGAGACGACTAGGCCTAAAATGGGGATGGTCGATTTTGAGAGGGAACAGTCGCAACCCTGGGCACAGAACCAGCAACTGGATAAAGATCCTCATTGTTACTGTGCAACCCACCCTGCGGAACCTTCGATGCCGGCGTGTCCTGTGTTCGCCAAAGGGCACCACCCCAATGACGAGGACCGTAACCTCTAGGGTTGGACCAACTCAAGGGAGGCCCAGCTAACCTAGCAGGGCTGCAGTCGATAGGTCAGAGTCCGAGGACAAGACCAAATTTCCTGACTTACGCATGCCCCGTGCCATTTCGCTCATCATAGCAAGCCTTAACCTTAACCCTACCTTGACTCCGGAGTCCCTCCGTCACAGCGTCACATGCAGTTTGACTGCACCACGCTCGCTGTTTGCTGACGGAAGCATCAGTCCAGACCAATAGGAAACACTGGAGTAACTACGATCAATGGGCCGGGCCCTCCACGCTAAATTTGCATAGGAATTGACCATTAGAGAGAAAGGTGAAAGCTGATAGGTTGGTTTTTGGATCCGAGAGTTCTAACAAAACTGCTTAGTTGATCCCAAAGGGTTCACTTTACATTTACATTTTTGCTGACAGTAGTAAACAACCCAAGAAGAGAAAGTTTAAGTATAGGAAATAAAATTATATATGCTGATATGGAGCTTAATAAATTAGAAAGAAGAAAAACATTAATTTTTTTAATAAATAAAACTACAAATGTAGTTCTATAAGAAATTTTATAAGTTTTATAATTTTTATTTTATTTTATGGTTATTAAAATTAAAAAAAAACATTTTTTTAAACAATTTCTCACAGAGGAGAAAAACACACAAACAACAAATTAAAAACAGAGAACGGCTCTAGGCCGTTTTACTTATCGCAGGATCGCCTGGGTCATAATTGGCAAGATTTTTAAGATCACAGATTATTTTCTAATATATGTGTGAGGCGGTGAGACTCAAAACTACTGTGCTTATTAAAAAAAAAAAAAAGTTAGCACTCGTTTCCGATGAATGTGACCCTTCTGAAAGGAAGTGTAGCTGAATGATGAGCAAAAACCCCATTTTCACCTAAGAAATTGAATGTTAAATTAAGAGGTTATCTGAAAAACTTTTGTTATCTGCAAAAGGTTTTTTTACAATTTACGAAATACCAAATATAGTGAATAATGACAGTTGTGAAACTTATTGCTTCATATTATATATACAGTGGAACCTCCGGGAACGATCGTTCCCGTAATCATCGTTTTCCCGTATGTGTCGTTTATGTCATGCAATCCCAATGATAATATTTCTTTGTTATGTTCCTGCATACAGTATTTCCACATTTATCGTTCAGTGCAATCATTCCTTTGTAAAACTGTATGTCGAGGAGAAGGATGTGGAATCATTTTAAAAACTTACTGGAGATGCAGTCATGGAGCCGAATAACACGGAGAACACAACGTAGTGCAAAGACCTTCATTTATTTGCCTCATCCTGAATACAGATTAGCAGTAGTGGCCACATTGTAGAAAGCATAAGATTGCCGGACGTAGTCGGTAATCGGACGAAATACGTAGAGCGAGAGAGATACGTGGGAATATTGCAATGAACAAAATTGGAAGAGAGAAGAGTCTCCCGTTCAGGAGTATGTGAAAATAGGCATTACCTTGTTTCACCACTAGGGTAAGCACTATTGAATTGGTTAGAAGCAATCACATGGCCTATACCCTTGTTTTTCTCATAGGAGTTCAATTTATGGTGAAATAGTCCAGATTGGGTTACGCACGCGTTTCTGCGTTCTGTTAGTGAGTAGGAATTTGAAAACAGACCTTATTTATAATATACAAACCTAATGAGGCCTACTGTTTGGACCCTACATGGTAATGTTATTGGGATTTTAAACATTGATTGAATGGTTGGCATATTTAGAGTGCCAAGGAAATATTCGGCGGCACGCGCATTAATGGGCAGTATACATTATCAATTAAGTTATTCATGGATCGGATTTTAGAAGAGGGGTTCAGCTTTATCAAAAAAGAAATTTTCGAATACGAGTTGGGTTAAAACTAGAAGCAAGCATTTCCTCGTTATATATATATATATATATATATATATATATATATATATATATATATATATATATATATATATATATATATATATAGGACCAAAAATCGTTTAAGTGGTGAATGAATAGCAATGATGGCAAAAATGGAAATTCAGACGCATAATGTTATTGACATTTAATTTACTTGTTGAGAATTTATCAAGAATGTAAAATTATAAGACAAAATTAAACGTGTTTTGAAGACTTAATAACCGACTGGCAAAAGAGATTATTATGCCTGACAACTCAATTTTCCCTAACGAAGAAAAATCTACCAGGGTAAAATTCCTCCGTTTTCCTCTCGATATAACAATGCTTGCATTAAAAATGATTAAAACAAAACCGTCCACAATTTTCCCTTTTGGTACCTCCGAGTCAATCTCCATAGTTTTTTCCCCCCACTCTCTGCCTATTAAGTTTTGGATAATCTAATTTTCGTCCATTTAGCGCTCGGGTGTAATTTAATTTCTGGGAAATCATCGCGATAGCTGAGTGCCGATGGGCGAAAATTATTTCTTTAAAATTTCTGAGAGTAGCTCGAGCGGAGTGGCTTAACGACGCCCGCTCTCGGAGCTTTTCCAGAATGAGGACTCAGATTTATTATCCGGATAAAAATGCCCCTCGGGTCCGCTCTAAGCTATCCTCGGTGACTAGAATTGCATAATGGCCTTATTCACCGTAGGGGTTCCGCAAAGGGGATTTTTTCACTCCTTGGCGAGGGGAGAGAGATACGACAGTTTTTTTGTAGCCTCTGACTCGGTAAACAGAGGTTTGTGGTCTGCAACCCGACCTCGGATTATACTACATTATAAGGATAAAGGATCGTTTAAATGATGTCGTTTAAAAGATAGAAAGTTGCTTTTTTTTTCTTTTTTCTTTTTACAGCTTATATAATGCACGTTCCTTGAATTGCAAAATCTCAACGGGATACTTTAAACTCTTTCAACGAACAAAATCTAATAAAAATCTTATAAGTTATAATTAAATGTTACATTTTACAAGTGTAGGGCTAGAAATCCTAACAGTGCCTTATAGTTTTAAAAAGAATTAAATCGTCTCTTTCCATAGTTTCATTTAGACTTGTATTAGTTCTTACATTTATTAAACTTCTAAGTCACTACTAATTTACTGAAATCTATTGTAACCCCTTTTTTATTTCCAGTCTGGCAACCTAGACGAAACATATCCCCGAAATACACTTTCTTATCCCATTTTTCACCTTAGAACACACACACACATATATATATAAAGTGTTGATAAACATTGAAATTTCATTTAAATATGATTTTATTGTAATTTATTATGTAAATTATTATTTTTTGCAGTTTATAAGACACGCTAGAATATCAAGCTTAATACTTTGTGGTTGGATTTTACTACTAGATTCTACGACAAAATAATATTATTATGAAAATACCCCATACCTTTGAAGACATTATTATTACTCTTTTAACTTGAATGCAAAAGTTTCATGTTCAGATTTTACATACGAAATTTTAAAATGTCAGTTTCTTTGGGGATTAATTATCCTTCGAATAAATCTCAATTTTTTCTCCTATATTAAATTTTCCTTTTATAAATTATAGATGTAAAAACTTTTTTTTTTCTACTTTTTCAAATTTTGAGTCTTTTGAAAAATGCAATACGCAGGTTTATTAAAAATGAATGTTGCTGAGAGCATTAAAAAAC
The DNA here is from genome assembly GCA_907164885.2 of Dolomedes plantarius. Lineage (NCBI taxonomy): Eukaryota > Metazoa > Arthropoda > Arachnida > Araneae > Dolomedidae > Dolomedes > Dolomedes plantarius. The sequence continues at coordinate 180,584,979 of OU015498.1, read as the reverse complement.
AAACTGCAAAATAATCTTCCCCTAAGAAAAATAGATGGGAACTGTCTGTCATTCACAATGGTTAGAGGTGAATACTCAATCGAAAGTGATTAATAAAGAAAAATCTTGAGATCCGTTCATTTTTATTTTTTATGCTGTTGACTGTACCTATATCAAGTAAAAAAAAAAAACTTTACTACTAAATTGCATAGCGAATGTAAATCAGTGCACTAAACTACTTCTGTTTGTTTCATCAGATTAAAATGACAGTACAGACAACCTAGGCTAGCAATCGCTGACATAAGAAGTGCTACAATATAGTATGTGACGACATATATCTACAAATTCAGAAAATGTATTGAATCAAGACACTGTCATATCGATGGATTATTGGCAACAGGTTATAACTCATTTTTAAAAATTAAGTTCTTCGTACCATTATTTTGAACGGGCATTCTCCCCTTTCTTGCAGTGTGTATGCCCGCACCCAATAGGAAGCGAGTATTCGTTTAGTTGGCAGTAGGATGTATAACAGCCAATTCTGACAAGAAGTGATTATTAATTCATAAAAAATTATCAGTTAATATTTCAATAACAATACATACCATGTACAAAATTTCAAAAAAGGTGGCTCTTATTTATTATATATTAATTAAAAAGTTTCTCTTTTTTTCTTGAACAAATCATCTTTTGGGGTTACCTCTCATTGCAAATAAGCCACCAGTATTCAGTAAAGTACTTCCTATTAATTCTCTATATATATTTTAAGCGTAGCAGTAGAAGTCCGCAATACGCAAAAAAAAATTCCTTTTTAATTATTGATGGTATAATCAAATCTGCGAGAGCCGAGAGTGAACTGTCAATAAAACTTCGCAACCCCACTTAGAAAAATTACGTTACCTAATAGTAGCCAACATTACAGCAATCTCATTAAATTTCTGAGAAAAAAAAATCTTACACAACGCCATAAAAGTGTCAGAGTGTTTCTTGGTGCTTTCACAAAGATAATACTTGCAGGTAACATAAAAGAGACAGAACACGGTGGTTAAAAACTTGAAAAAAAAAAAACTCCGCTTTTCCGGATAGTTACACAATATTCAATGATTTTTTCCCTCCATTTCTAATACTTAACTTTGCCGAAATCTAATTTTCGTACCATTGCATATAGTAATTTAATTTTTCGCCAATTTTCGTCAAAAAAATGAGGAAGCTATTTCTTTAAAAATAGCTGCGAGGAATTGGCTCTAAGATCCTCCAATACAGGGATTTTTTTTCTTGGTATGTTGCATATGCATGCAGAAGTGTGCCTCAGGCCAACTTTTTCGAAACACAAGATGTCTTGAATTACTTGTTATGAACTAAAATCGTCAACTGTTATTCCCATTTGGAGGATCCATGTTGCATTGTTTTGTCTCTTATACAGACAAATAATAGAAATCGGCCTTGACAAATAATAGAAATACCACGTGAAATCACTGTTTTTCCGTTATATTTTAAATAAGTAGTGCCACGTCATAGTTTTAGTAAAAAATAAGAGTTGTTTTCTGCACCATGATCTCTTATATTTTGAATATAATTGGAGCATTTGTTTAAAAAAACATCTTAATAAAGGATCACCTGAAATATCTGATATTCATGAATATATATATATATATATATATATATATATATATATATATATATATATATATATATATATATATATATATATAATAATATCTTAAATATTATGCCCTCCATTCTAGCATTTAAATTCCCTTTCCTAAATGTAATGACACCCACCTTATTATGGGTGTCCATAATTAAAGTCCCACTTTCAAAAGGGTGCAAAAAAAGAGCCACTGGTCAGAATGACTTCAAATTTGAACTGAATATTCTGGAAGAAGGGGGAAATGATTTGGCATAATAATAAAAAAGAGTTCCAAAATGTTACAGAGCCATCTATTGACACATTTTGGAACTTTTTTTATTATGCCAAATCGTTTCCACCTTCCTCCAGTATATTTAGTTCAAATTTGAAGTCATTCTGACCAGTGGTTCTTTTTTTGCAGCCTTTTGAAAGTGGAACTTTAATTATGGACACCCTGTATGTATGTATATATATATATATATATAATTATTATTATTTTAATTTACGTGAATAAAATATCTTTAGGTTTCAAAACTGCTTGGAATTCACTTTAACAGTTTCTCCTAATCTGGAGTGATTGTATTTAGACAATGTTATGCAACGGAGAATCAACCCACAAAAGTTTAAATGTTGAGTTTAGAATTTGGTTGAATTCGCGTCATGTTAAGCTATCTGGGAAAAAAGTATTATTATAGGCCATATAATATTCTTTATGTTGACTGGAGAATCAAGTCTCGTCAACTGGAATTTTTCATTGAATACTTTAAGACCAAATTATCTCCTTCTCTTATGGGATACGAGTGATACGATTTCAACCTGATGACTGTTCAGCAGTTCGGGGGATATTATATGTTTGTCTATGTTTGTCCGTAGGATTTGGAAACGCCACCATCAATTTTATCTACGCGAGATATAAACCGACAAGAGTCTTGAAAGCTGGTGTCGAACGACCACAAGCACCTGCGTGAACTGCGAAATTCAGTCTTACAGACTCTGGTACGAAAGATCTCCGCCTCTTGTTGGTCTTCAAGTGGGAACTTGCCTGTAATGTAAAATTAAAGGAAGGCTAAATACGCCTGCTATACCTCAGAATATAATGAATGGCCTCCATGTCTATTTATCTCGAAATCGGAAGTGGATGCAATATAGATATTACCTTTGACTCTCATTTCCTTCGCTATTCGTCCGGATTCACTAATTGTGGTTTCCAAGAATGTCTATAAAGGATAACATACAACTTAATTTAAATTTAGTATATGCACCTGAATTTATACTGAACCAAATACCCTTGTACCCCTGAGTCTACAAATCAACATTTGTTCATAGAAATATTTTATATTTGCGCCAGACGAAAGTGCAGCGTTTAAGTGCTTATGACTGTTGTCGAGCAGGCCATATGGGATTCTCTCAGCTGTAAAGTTAACCTATGGAGAAAATGTTTCCAATGATATTCGATTTGGACTGAAAGATGTTTTTTTATATTCTACTCCGGCAATAGAGAAAGACATTTTTGACTCCGCTATCTTATTCATTTTATAAATTTTGTCCACGACAGGAAATAATCTGCATTTATAACTGTTTATCCAATTTCCCCGCGCGAATCGTTCCAATTTAAAAATAATATTTGGCTTTAAGGTACTGTACACTTTCGGAGGTGTTTTTTTAAATGTTTCTAATTTTGTCTTTTGTGTATTCTCCATAATGAGCTGTCTGTTAAACTTGGAAAAATGCATAAAAAATTGAGCTGTTACATTGAAATCACTTTTTCGAGGAGAAAAACTGGGTGCCAATTCGACATTCCCGCAAAACACGGCAACTCTAAAAGAAACAAATATATTATAATTTTACAAATTGGAGAAGGAAGATAATCACTTTCTCTAGGGAATGGAGTACTCTCGAGATAATATTATGTTTATCTCGGATGCTGTAGCAGTTTAATTAACGACGTACAGAAAAATTGCTTAAAGTTCAATGTCATTTGCAATACATAGTAATGCAGAAAAAAATTCAGGTAGTCTCTTGTAACGAAACTACCGCGGGTTATAAACGTAGGATTGCTTAACGTTGCTTGCCTCTTTTGTATTTATCTATCTATCTATTTATATATATATACTCTAATGAGCAAACGTCCTGGGCTGCTTACGGAAGCAGTGATTCTGCTCCACAATAATGCGCGTCCACATGTCTCCAGGTACTGGCCAAATTCAAATGGGAGCAGCTTGAGCATCCACCTTACAGCCTGGACATGTCGCCACAGAAATTCTGGGAAAAGAGAATCCTTAGGTCGTGAAACAGTGGGATAGTTGTGCTCAGGCATATGGTGATTACTTTTGAATAAAGACTTCAATTATATCTTCAGTGTCGTTTCGTACCTTTTCATTTAAACATCCCTTGAATATATAAATTTTGACACATTTTGGTACTTTTCTGTTTAACTGTTTACTGCTTGTCCAAGCGATACAAACTGGGTTTGGTGCGCTGCCAAAATTATAATTCGCGACGACGGACGGTTTTAGTGTCTGAAATTTTGCTTTCCGGGGGACCGTTATGAAGGAACGTAATCCTACGTTAAAACTGCAGCATTTGGGGGACTTAAAAACACGAAGACCTTAAAGTGTTTCAATCATGAGCTAAAAAAGAACCAGTCAACTAAATGAGGTATTAAAAGACTTGAAAATGGCTACAGGTAAACTAAAATATCGTGAGAAGAGAAATAAAAATGGCGACTAATTAAAAAAAAATCAGCAACAAATAATCTAGAGTGCAACGATATGTATTTCCGAGGAGATAATTGTTAAACTTTATGCTTGTCAAAGAAGGGTTGTATGAATTCGTATCACTTTGTAGAAGTCATTTAGCGAGTTCAAGTTTCCTATTTTAGGAATGTTTGAAGAAAAAAAGAATCAACAATGATGAGCGTAGTTTATTCCCTTTATAAACATTTGGTAAGAAACTCTTCAATGATTGAAAGCATTTCATGAACAACTTTTTACTGTAGGGAGTTTCGCGTAAAGAGAAATGATGAAATGATATATTTTGAGAGAAAAGTTACTTCCGGTTCTTTGACAACTGTTGTCAAAATGGCTGTTACGCGGCTGTTAGTTAGGATAGAAACATAATTCAAACAGAATTAGAATGACAAAAGATGAGGATTTGATATTATTGTATTAGTGGAAAACCGATTATTGGATCGAAAAGGCCGTTTCAAATGTGTACGGATACCTTAAAAGAACGAAAACGATACCAGTCAAAAATTTATTTCTCTATTACATGCTACGAATAAAAAAAACAATCTTTCAGTCCAAGTGGACCCCCAGTGGAAACATTTTCTTCGTGGCTTAAAACTGAGATGAGCGAATCCAATAGGATTATTACCCAGCAGTCTATGCACATATAACTATGCACAGTCTATATATATATATATATATATATATATATATATATATATATATATATATATAAATTATAACCTAAAAAAGGAATTCATTAAATTATAACCTGAAAAAGGAAAACTAGCTCATATTTACATGGCTGGAGCTAGACTCATCCTGAAAAGAATAAAAATATTATTCTTTTCCGGCCCGACTGCTTAAAAATTAAATTTCGAAGCAGTCGGGCCGAATCGTTTATTAGAGCGACAAGAGTACATCCGTTCATTTCAGAAGAACGGCTCAGAATATCACCTTTCAACATTAAATGCGAGGGCGAGGTAGACATATGACTATTATTTGTAGGGTCAGCAGATTTTGGGGCTTGCGATGCTAACCCACTCCTGAATCCGAACATATACACGTGTAGAAATGTAAAGGATGCGATTCATGGGAAGTTCTGTGGCTAAGGGTTTTAAAGCGATAAATTAATATTCCTGGCGATTGGATTTAGGAAAGGGATTTTAAATGCTAGAATGGAAGGCATAATATTTAAAATATTGCATATATATATCCCCTCCGTATGTAACGGGTTTCTTTCAGGTACCGGGTGTCGAACGTACGTCTCCTGAGGATTATTTCCATTCATCTCCCTCGCTTACCTCTTGAAAAGTTAATTTATATAAGCAGCAAATTGTATCGAAGGGATGTCTATCAAAGAAACAAATACTATACTATCTCCTCGCTGCATTATAAATGTTCGAACTAAGCCACTGCAAACTTGTATTTTGGAAATGACACAGTCTTCGCAAACAGAGGTTTCCTAATAACACTTATTTTCGCGGCAGTTTAATTCTCTTGCCATCGCAGTTAGCTGGCGGGCGTAATTTAATTTTCTGGAAATCTTCCTACTTTATAACGAGACTGGGGAAATTTATTTCTAAAATTCTATTAAAGAAGCACCAGAGAAATAGCGTAACGACGCTATTTTTCCGGGGCTTTCGAAAGGGAGGGTTCAGATTGAGTACCCAGGCAAAAGTGCCCCTAGGGTCCATTTTAAGTAGTCCTTGAGGACGGGACCACCATGGAAATAGGGAGGTAGGGATGCCATAACCAAGCAAATTTGTCGTTCCTTGGCGAAAAAATAGGAAAGCTATCTTAAACTATCGTAAATATTAAAAGATTTAATAAATGTAGTTTATTTAATACTTGCATGTTATGAAATGTAAATTTAGGATGCTATACAGCGTATGAAAGTAGGGATAAAAATAATATTTTTTTACTCTAAGTATATATGGAGAAAAACTATGACAGCTAACTTAAAAAAATTGCATATAATACGGGATTTAATAAATCTAATTTATTTATATAATACTTATTTCTACATAATTCCCAAATTTACATTTTATAACAAAGTATGAATAATAGTCTAAAAATACAATCTTTTACTGTAAGTAGTTAAGGCGAAAAAATGTGACAGTTATCTTAAACTATCACATACGTTGCGGGATTTAATAAATGTTATTTATTTATATAATACATATTTCTACAGTATTCTAAATTTTCATTTTATAAGAAAGTAGGAAAAAAGTCTAAAAATCCAATATCTTTTACCATAAAAAAATATGACTGTTATCTTAAACTATTATATATATTACAGAATTTAATAAATGATAATTATGCAATTCTAGTTTCTACAATATTTCTAAGTTTACATTAAACAAAAACCAATATATATATATATATATATATTTTTTTTTTCCACTTTAGATTTAATTTACGAACTTTTGATGTTCAGGCATGGATATATAAATCTTATTTATTCAATTATGAAATTGGTGAATGTTAAAAAAATATTGTCCCCAGTATTTATAAAATTGGCAATATAAGAAAAATAGAAGCGCCAATCCCTATTTTATAAACATTAAGGGGCGGCGGTATTAGCGCAGCTCCATATAAGATAGTTCTGTTACAAAAGTAACATGAGGAGGAAAATGATAAGAATTTAAACTTCTAATTTCATTAATAACTAATTCACTAATTTTCTTCTAATTCACTAATTTCTCCAATAATATATTTTAAATTAACCCAGGAAAAGTCGAAATTACAAATATAATGCATAGTTATGTTTTCTTCGTTTTTTTTTCGCCTTCTATTTTGAATCTCCGAGCCTTGCCTGATGGATCCGACTACAGATTCGATACCATGCTTATGAACAACCCAAGAAAAATTGTATTCCTTGTCAGAACTTATTAGATTTTTTATTTGGTACATAAACTTCATGGAAGACCGGGAAAATATCAGTTGGAAGATATTCGCAATTAATAAATTAGTTTTCCTCAAGATGTCCTGTCTCATACCTCAAGATATATGCAATACTTTGCGAAGAAAAATTGAAAAATTAATACTGACTCTGAATATCCTGCTCTGATATTCTGGCTCACAGACAGGTATTTTCTTTTGACAGATTATAAAATATTAACAATGGATAGTTCAGGAAATCTATTAAAGTGCTGTAAAATTGAAATAAAAGACAGATTCGGTAAAAGAAGACAAACTTATGCAAACTTCAGTGAATTTGGGGGCATTCGCTTGGGATCTTTTCTATTTAAGTCCCTAGATATTTTTAGATATGAATGTTTATATATTTTTTAGCAGAAACGTGTGAGGAATTTCAAAACGATAGAAAAAAACTGGGATATAACTTTTTACTCAAATAATTTTGCCAATGGCTAGCAGTAAAATAAGATTTCCAAGATGGCGTCGAGGATTTGAATATACAACATAATATATGAAAAGAAAAACAAAATAGAATTTTATAGTATCATTTTTATAAATAATAACTTACTGAAGTACCAAGAGTTGGTTCTCCCCTAGAACATAGTGTACGTACCTAGAATAGAAAGAAAAATAAATTTAAGAAAAAGATGAAAATAAATTTTAGTTACATTCTAAAGTGTGTTATTTAAAATTTACTTAATGCCGTGTGAAGAAAAAGAAAACATTATATCGCAATTAGAACTTTTCGTTACCTACAATTATTAGCTTATACTGAAAACATCCACAATCATTTTTAACATTCTGCAAAGTTTAGCAATATTAAGTAAGAAAGCTCTAACAATGAATACATGCATAAAAACCAACAAATATTATGATTTCATTTATAACCTCTGAATCTGTATATTATACAGAAATTCTATATAAAATCTTACATGTTTATAAAAGCACAAACATTTTATTACATATGATTTTTTTTCGGGGGGATTCTGTTCTAATTGATTGACAAGTTTGGTATTTTCAATCCCTTAAATGAACGAGTCAATAGAAATGCGATTTTATACACAAAAAAATATTACAATAAAATAACCCCGAGAGTAATTCTTGGATATCCCTTGCTCATTATCTATCTAATATCTATTAATTATATGCCAAAAAACTCATCCACGTTTTTTTCCCTGTTTTGAAATTTCCTTGAAACATGTTACATTTTTTACTCAGAATCTCTCACAACGAATGGTTTGATGCCCTTCGGCATTAAAAATTTTTACTCTGCCAATTCTTGTAAATGTGAGTATTAATATTACAAATAAAGTAATGCACGCACGAGAAAACACCGACTGTGTTTTAAAAAAATGAATTGATCTAAAGCTTAGTACAAAACTTTAAATTTATTTCTGTCCATGCCACACGAAAGATAAAAAAAAAATTCTGGTTAAAAACATTTGCTTCCGTTTTACAGATGAAAAAAAGCAGTTTAAATCAAATGATTGTCACCGGAAATTTTTCTGCCACCCAGACGTTCCAGGCGATAACTTGTGAGCTGGAATTTGAAATTTTCATCACTTCCTACTTTTTTTTCTGTTACTAGAACCATTTGTCTTTGGCGATTTTCTTTTTTATCATAGACGTCAGTAGTTTTGTAACCATTGTGCGATTTCCTTTCGTATGTTTATTTCCCAGCAGATATGGACCTTTTTTATGAGCGAATTTCTGGTGACCTTATCTAGGTTTAAATACTTATGTGTTAAATATAAATTATTTAATAAAATTAAAAAACCCGCCATATTGTTAAAACAGTTTTCCCAAATAAAATGTCACTTTGCGTTGTATATATATATATATATATATATATATATATTACGGCATACAATTTAAATACTTCAATCGAAAAGGGGGATATTGTACTTGATTTCAAATTTGTTATAACATGTAAAAGAATTAAACTGACATGGAGCTATGTAGAAATGTAGGGACAAAAATATCCTAATCGTTTTACATCTGAGAGCTATCTGCTTTTTCACATAGCAACTAACTATGTGAAAAAGTATGGAAACAACCAATCAGATTACAGTAATGATGGGCACACCGAAAAGTTCACACTCATCGTACACACGTGTGTCAATTTCTGTGTTGCCAAAACTAGAACACAAGATCAGATATAATAGAACACCGAATCCAGGCGCGCGCCGTTATATACCTCCGTGTCTAGGCCGGATATGGGCACGTTAAATCCGTAGACCGGAATGTCCCTCTATAAAGGTCAGAGAGGGTGGGAAAGGGTACGATGCCCCCAGATGTCACCCCTGAGGGGTGCTCGGTCAAAATTGAGGCGGCAACAAGCTAAGACTTACTCCGATCCTTGTGGTGCTATATAAACCGGAGCCGCACACTTCAGCCTGAAGCCTATATGTACCTGGTCTGGAATTACATTCCAGCTAAGGCGCATAAGAAACAACAACAACAACAACAACCCCCCCCACACATATATATATATATATATATATATATGTGTGTGTGTATAAGAAACAACAACAACAACAACCCCCCCAACACACACACACACACACACACACACACATATATATATATATATATATTAGCATTTTCACTCGCATATCACTTGTTTTTAGACAGAGTCATGAACCGTCTTAATTATGAGCTCTGTATATTGACATGGTCAATGAATACATTGTACCCAATTTATGCATCTAAAGACATTCTAGTTAATGGAATTGTCGAACCAAAATTGTCATTTTCCCATTTTTGTCTTCTTTAATGACTGCAAAATAATCCGTGGCCTATAAAAATTAGATCTGAATTTTAAATGTTTTGCCTCGGGTACATTTGGACTGTAATATTGAGCACCCCGTAATAAGGGTGAAATGGAAGTACATTACTGGTGTGGTCGCTGGATACATGTTCTTCATCCCTAAGGATCTCTGGTTTTCATTGTAGCCAAAATCCTTTTCTGTTATCTAATACAATCCTGCACAACTCGGAACAGGATGAAAACCATATTATTTTACGAAAAAACTGCCGCAAGAAAATAGGATAGATGGGAAATCGAAGTATATTTTATCTAAAGTATAAATGGATGTTTAGTTTAAAAATTAATTAAAGGGGTCCGGGATACATTTAAATTTTTTATTTATTTATTAAGTAATTAATAAATTTTTAATTAATAAATTTTTAATAATAATTTTTAATAATAAATTTTTATTAATAAATTTTTTATTTTATTGTGATGGTTAACCATATAATTTGTAAACAAAATCACATCAGAAAACTTAATTTAAAGTAACAGTAAATTTAAAAAAAAATAATTTTTTTTTTAAAAAGTGGGGTAAATAAAAATTGTTATAACTCGAAATTTTATTTGTCTAATTAAAATGTTTTTTGTTTGATTAAACAGAAATATATAAGTTTAAATTTTGATTCATCATTTTTAAAAATATTAATTTAAAAAACATTTAAATATTTAGAGTAAAAATTAAAAAATTATGTAATTTATTTTTAAAAAATTATATTTTCAAAAGCAAATATTTTTTTAAAATTTACTGAATCATAATTAAAGTTAAATAATTGAAAAAGGCACGTTCCAAGTTTGAACCATTTATCTATAATGGTTCTTGACTTATAACAATTTAAAGACGAGAAATAGAGAAAAAAACCTTCATGCAGAGAATCGCATTTAAATGTTTAAACAAAGATTGGCTGCTATTAGAACGTTGCAAAAAATATTAATATCTCCTGTTCTAACTAAGATAGAAACATGATTTAAACGCCATTTTAAGCGGAAAAGAGAACAAATTTTTTTTTCGAAAATGTGAAGAATTTTGTGTCCTGGACCCCATTAAATATTAATATTCGTCGTCTGGTGTACGCACAGTCACCTAGCAACGTACCCGCGAGCTGTGCTAGTTATCTCAATGTAAGTGCGAGCCTGCTACAAGTCTGGGGATAAAAGGAGGTAGTTCGCAACGTTCAAATACGACTTCCCAAGTACGTGGTTGCTGTATTCAACGATTTAGTTGTAGCACAGTTATTTAATTTAATTATATGCAAGTGTGCATATCTTTTTATTTTGCATGTCAACAAGTTTTTATATGTTAATAAACTAAAAGTTTTTATATCCTCGAGTACTGTCTCGAGTAAGAAAACCTCAACACATATAAAGACAGCTTTGATAAGTATCATGGATACCACAGGCGCTTATAAATTCCTATTTGAATATTATAAATCTAAAAATAATATTGCGTATGTTTTAGATTTATAATATTATGCGTCTTCACAAAATGCTCCGCGAGCAAAATTTTGAGCAGGCCTTATCTAATAAATTCGATTCACAACCGATTCTTGGTGACTGTACTACTATTGATTTTTATTTTATTCTTAATTAGGAACCATATGGTTATAGGTTATTCATTTTGGTCACACTGCTTATGACGTTCCTCATTTTTCATAAATTATTTACTATTTTGTTATTCCTGCAATTCTGATGCCGAATTTACACATTCGCGCTCGCGCCACCAAGACATTCTCGAGACATTCGATACATTCCTGCATCGACGCGAGTGACCGTTCTCACATTCGCGCCTCTTGCCGTGAGAACAAGACTTCCCGTCGCCATTCGCCCTTTGATCCCCGCGGCGCCATTCCTCCCTTTTGACTCGTGCCAGAAAACCGCTCTCAAAGCGAGCGCCACGATTGGCGAGGAGAAACGGCGAGGACACCGTTTACACATTCGCCCCCTACGATCCGACTCACCGCTATCGCGACTGTGTAAATGCGGTGTGAAATCTCCATTTTGGTCTGCTTTAGGGACTTTAAATGACTCCGTGACGTACAAAATTTAAGCTCGCGTTGTGAATTCGGTTTGCCATCAAAATATTTGACATGTAATATTCTACACCTTCTAATAAGGGTGAAATAGGGGCTCATTACTGGTGTGGTATGTACTGCAAATGTTCATTTTTTACCACGTTTTTATTAACTCTCTTTCTTGTTTGTTTGTTTGTGTGTGTGTTTGTCCCGTAAAAATCTTGCAATCGATTTTTAACTAACTTCCCGACTAGCTAGACTTTTGAAACTTTTAGAACAGCTCAGAACACGATAACAATGCATTATTTTAATGCTTTTAGCCATCTTTAAGCAGGATTGAATTAAATTTCAGTTAATTTTGTTTTGTAGACTGGTGCAGCCATCTATTGGCCGGGACGGGAACGAAAATTTAAACGCAAGTTAACTTCCAATTAACTTTAGTTTCTTCAAGTTGATGGGATAATTCAACAAAAAAATTTTTAAAAAGTATTTATTAATGCATAGAATTGTCAAGTTTATATGATTCAACAGAAAATTTAAAATCATGGTAGCTATATAAAAATTTCTTTTTATCTTGTAATTATTTTTGCATTAGGAAACTAAATTGAATTCGCATATCAACATTAATAGGAAGTAAAGGAAAGCAAAAACTAAATATTCTAATCCATGTTCCCGAAAGGACAATGGGTCTCCTTTGTTCTAGTTGTTTTTACAAAAAACGGAATTTCCTGCTTTTGACCTGAGATATTATAAGCTGTTGTACCTTACATTCATTTTTTCTGTTTAGTTTGTGGTTTATTCTTTAGATTTGGTTAAATCTTGACAGAAAATAGATAGAAAATAGCTTATGATGTGATTTTCATCGTTTCGTAACAAACGATACAAATTATCGACAAAATTCTTTTAACTATTTTAGAACTGTATACATGTTAAGTAAACAGTCATAAAATACTACAATAGTTTTGTTCGAAAAGTCTATTTTTCCTCAAGTAATAAAATTCAACGTACTTATAGGATCACTCTACATTTGTACTTATACCGTAACTAAGTGAAAATCCGTATTTCGCTATGGAGTACATTCAAATTAAATAAAACGGTCAATGCAATTAATGCCAAAAAAAACAAAAAAAAATATTTATAATAAATACAACGTTCAATGTATGATATTGATGCAAAAAAATGAAAAAATATATTTATTAAAAAATCGTAACGGATATTTTATAAACAAAATAATGTGGAAGAAAACATTCAAATTAAATCTAATAGAATATATTAAAGAATATAGTGCAGTTAATATAGTACAGTTTGAGGAACAATTCTTTTACTGTATTTCAATATTTTTTTAATAATGTCCAATCATCTGCCGCATGAGAAAGAAAAAAAAAATTTTTTTTTGTCTGTTTCGTTGTTATGCACGTGACGCAAAATTAGTTTAAAGTATCACAAAAGAAAAGAAACCACGTGATCAGCGTTTAATAAATTAAATTCTAAAAATGAATCTTTAAAAATTCACCAAAAATCAGAAAATGGAGGTAAAGATTCGAAAAGGATTTCATTTGAAAGGAATTTTTATGATCTTTATCGTGATATAAATTTTATAACCCCCGAATTAATATTTTAAATGAAAACTTTAAAGAATGTTACAAAAACAACTTAAAAATTTAATTTAAAAAAATCTAAGAAGAATGTTTCAGAAATCTCTCTTAGTGCACCCTTACACTCTGAGAAGAATCGCCATGCAAAATTTCAGCCCTTTGGGTCCAGTGGTTTGGCCTGTGCGTTATATGTCAGTCAGTCAGTTACGGAACTGTTTTATATATTATATAGATAATAAAAATAGTAACACTTTCTAAGAGCTTCGAGTAAAATATTTCTTTATACATAAGGATGAACTCAATATGTTTGGAGTGCAAATACGTTTCATCTGTGGCATCGCTCAAGGGCATTTCCTGTTCGCTCAGTTTCCTTTTAATTTTATCTGGACAATTTCATAGGTTAGTAGATATAACTCAGAAAAGCAGTGAAAGTAAAAGACTTCACAGTGAACCTGATGTTGTTCTCTGTGTTAAAATAAAATGAAATATAGGGGAAGACCACCTCTAAGGGAGGGCCAAAGCAGAAAAGCAAAGAAAATGTGTAATAATTAACATCTATGGCAAAACAGGGTTTGGAAGGATAATTGACCCACAGGTGGACTGATTCGGATCAAAAGAAGTTTAAAATTTTCGACGTCAAAATTTAGAAGACTATATCTCAGCAGAGTAACCCAGGAGAAACTTCTGAAGTAAGTCAGAGCTTATCTTGGCATTAGAGAAAACAAATACAGCCAAACAGGGAATATAACTGTGAAAGCTGAGAGATATGCGATAAGACACAGATTTTGTTTCGCTTCGTATGTAGCGGCCACTTAGTATTACTAGACAAAAAAAAATTAGAGATTTATTATTTTACTTATCTTCAGCATTGTGATGAATGAGATGTTATTAAGCTCTACTATTATCTTGGAATACTATTTCATGGCTATGAAAAAATGAACTATTATACACACACACACTATATATATATATATATATATATATATATATATATATATATATATATATATATATATATATATATATATATATATATATATATATATGACAGGCGTTTGGTTTGCCTGTTCTCACATTAATTTGCAGTCATCATCTTAATACTGGTGGCGAGTGGTAAGTAGTCTAAATCAAGTAAACAAACATAGTTCCAACGAAATCAAGTTTAATTTATTTCTTCTTCCAGCAACCACTGATCCAAGTAGCGCATATTTGAGCGCTCGTCATTTTCAAATTGTGGACCCAGCTGACACACGTCCACCAGCAACGATTAAATCCCCCCGTTCTGTTAGATCCCACGGCTAAATTCCGAGCGCCAACTCTCTCTGCACATGCGCAGAGCCCAAACTAGACATCTTTCAAGGAGAATTATATAAGATTTCCTCTTCGAACGCTTAAACCACAGACGCGCCAAGATTATATAATGAAAAGGAGAATTTCCCTTTCCCGATTCGCGTCTTGAAATGCGAACAATTAGAGGCGAATTATGCCACGAATATAATTTAATTCTTAAGCCTTCTTTAATTTACATTGATTATTCCCTTCCCAACTTGAGTTCTGATATATATATATATATATATATATATATATATATATATATATATATATATATATATATATATATATATATATATATATATATACATATATATATATATATATATACATATACATATATATATATATACATATACACATATATACATATACACATATATATATATATATATATATATATATATATATATATATATATATATATATATATATATATATATATATATACATACATATATATACATACATATATGCAGACTTAAAAATATGTTTGTGATTAATGTATTAAAAATTATCGCAACCATTTAGATAAAAACACAATGTTTCTTCAACTATTACATAAAACAATAGAATAATACATTCCCAGTCATGAAAGAATTGACTACCAGATAAAAAGCTAGCCCCCTCCCGAAAACTATTAAAAAAGCAATAGATAACTAAAAAAGGTAAATGAGATAAAACAATTCCACATTTCTCGTAGGTAATATTTGGGTAACGTAGACTTATTTCTGCAGCCAAACATTTGGCTTATAATTCATATTCTTTTTAAATTTTTCGTATTTTTCACGGAGACCACCGCTGTCATGGAACAAAGCAAAATCTATTGAATATGCTTATTTTGAAATAAATTTCCCATTATAATATAAGCCCAACTTTTTAAATCCTCTGGCACGGAAAATATATCTGAAGCGAAACGTTTCTACAAAAATGTTTAAAACTGAAAGTTGAAAGCCTTTCTGTATTTTACGATAACGCTAAAATCATCTACTTTGTCATCGAGTGTTTCATCCAATCCCGTGTTAAAGGGCCATAATTAGTGAAGTCCCATACATCCATTTGGCTTTTATGAAGACTGACTGGTGGGCGTTACTCCATTGGCGGCTGCATTTCAAAAATGTTGATGTATTATGGGTGTGGCTTTCACTTTCTTGGGCTAAAAATAATGGAATCACACTTCTACCTTAGGATGAGGCGATGAAATATTCACAAAGGGTTATTAGACGTTAGATATTAGCGAGACTTCAAACTGAAAATTAACTGTTATAGACCGCTTGGCGAGTAACCACTGATAAAATATTATCGGAGCGTTTCCAGATATACACATTATGATAGTGTTAATCCATCATAAAGAACTGTCACACCCAGACAGTTTCATATTTATCTTTCAATCTCTCTCTCTCTAATATATATATATATATATATATATATGAAATAAATTTCAAACTTTTTCGTTATCGTTAAAACGTCAATCCAAAATTCTTTCATCCTATTGCAATAAAGCATTATCCCTCAATTTGACCTAGAAATAACCAAAAGTAGCCTATTAACTTTCCCCTAAAAGCCACGCACCTACACCTTATATAACCGTTATATAACTTCGAACACTGGAGAACTTTCGATGATCACGCCATATGACGCCTCATAGTCAGGTGATGAATTCAGACCAACTAAAGTTCAGCGCGCCTTAAATCCGCGCTTTTTCTCGGCGATTCCCTACGACTTGTGTATCTGCTCCCAAACCGTAAAGATGTAATTTCGCTTCTATCCATATTTGCTGGCGGGGCCACGTCCCCGGCTAGCCGCGATGTCCGCCTGAAAATTATGTTTGACATAGTTGTATATCCAGTCTTTTAAACTCCAGTCTTAATAAAAACTGTGTAGCTATGCGAAGTACTATGTTTTTGTTCTGCCTGGACTTCCTTCCTGCGCCACTCAGCCACTTTGACTACAAGATTTCCTGGGACGCTGCGATTTCTCGTCCCTGATGCTCCAACGTCCAAGTTTATTTTCAAGGTATACCTCCTTATTCATACATACATATACATATATATATATATATGTATATATACACACACCCTGAGGACATTAACTAAGACATACCGCGAATGTGTTTACTTTATAGTTCGATCATCATAGAGCTGAACATAAATTCTTCCCTATGAGGGGATAACACAGGATATGTATAACGTATAACATGATATGGATAAAGTATGACGTATGATCTTTGATGTCTTACAAAAAAATTTTTTTGTCTATTTAGTTGTTCTGCACATGACGATGAATTTATTTAAAGTACCAGAAATAGAGTCACGTGATCAGCATTTAATAAATTAAAATCTAAAAATTAATCTTTAAAAATTCACCAATAATCAGAAAATGGAGGTAAAGATTCGAAAAAGATCTCATTTTAAATTAATTTTATGATCTTTCTCGTGATATAAATTTTATAACCCTCAAATTATTATTTTAAATGCAAACTTTACAGAATGTTACAAAAACAGCTTAAAAATTTAATTTAAAAAAATCTAAGAACTTTTCAAAAATCTTTCTTAGTGCACCCCTACACTATAAGAAGAATCACCATTCCAAATTTCAGCCATTTAGGTCCAGCTGTTTGGTCTGTGCTTTGTATGTCAGTCAGTGAGTCAGTCAGTTACGAAACTGTTTTATATATATGAGGCGTTGAAAGGCAAAGTGGTGTAAGTCACATTTTCAACTTTTTTCATTTGGGGTCAAATATGTAATCTCCATGTTCAATTTATGGTAGAATGGTAAATAGTTATTATTTGCAATATTGTAATAATTGTTATGAATTTTAATTTGTTCAATTTATGGTGGAATTTTTTGTAGTTTTGGCAGTTAAACTCTTTTGACTTACACCACTTGACTTACTGACTTACACCACCTTGCCTTTCACCGCCTCATATATAGATTATATATGCAAAAATAAATATAAAAAATGAATATCAGAAAAAATCGTTCTTTTTACATTAAGAAAGGAAACTGCTTTAAACCATGATTGGTATATTTAACTTTATTTACGTTTAAGTACGTTTCAGGCAATGAATCCAAATGTTTTATTTCAATCTCGACGAGAAAACTGTAAAATGTAGTATGAAGGAGGAATCTATTGGGACGTGTATGCTTTACCGTCATTAAAGGAGGGATCCGAACAGCAGTCATAAAACGTACATTTCAGCGTTGAAAAAGGTAATTCACAGAAAGCGGGTGTGAGCTCTGTTAAAGCATCTCGTATAAGAATATTAAAACTTTTAAGTTACCAAATTCATGAGATTTTCTAGGTTTAAAATTGCGTAGTAGACGTTTATAAAACGCATATATCTTCCTTAAAATAAGGAAATCGCACGCCATAAAAGCATAAAAGCGCCAGAAATATTTTTCAGCCTCATTCGAGGAAAACGAAAAAGGAAATGCTAAAATCAGTCCATCTCTTAAAAACATGCAGAGACATGACTAGCATGTTTGATAAATCGCTTTCCTGCGTCGCCTTATAACTCAACGAGCGAGCACACAAAAATGGGAGACATTTTGAAGTATAAATGGAGAGAAAAACAAATCTTTAATAAAAACAATTTCGAAACGTTATGGGGCTTTTGCAAAAAATATTTTTAAAAAATTGAGTTGAGTTCTTTTATAGCGGTTTTTCGTGGATTAAAATTAGAATGTAAGAACAATAAAGAACGGCGTTTAATAAAAAAAATACACGCTTTATTTATATATATTGAAGGTGTTATGATTTATTTATTTTACTTACTTTCAAAATTTACGGTTAATAGGTGAAAATCTTTACAAAATTCACTATGCTTGTAAAGCTACGGAAATTGTTGAAAATATAATGTTCGAAATAATAAGTGCTTTTTGCCAGATTTGTGGTATTCGTCTAAAGCAGGGGTTCCCAAACTTATTTGGTCTATCTACCCCTTTTTCAGAAGAAAAATTACCTCAGCGCCCCCCTGGAAATTTTCAAACTTATAGGAACAAATAGAGATGCAGTGAAAAATTTGCGCCCTATTATGTACAGGGTGCGGGAGAAAGAACGTTCTGATTTGGAACGTCAATAACAAAAATGCAAAGCAAGATAGAGAAAGAAATCTTTTATTCCTGAGAAAAATATAAAAAATAATTTATTATTATTAATTATTTTATTATTATTATTTATTTTATTAATTAATTAATTTATTTATTTATACCCTCGGAACGTTCTTGCTGCCGCACCCTGTATCTATATTTCTACCTATGCCCTTCAGCTTAGTAAAGAAAGATGTAAATTAGGCATCTTGAAGCTTGAAACTATAAGATTATTTTTGAAAACCGACCATGGTAACATTCGCATGACACACAGAAACTGAATATGACGAAGAATATTATTAAAGTTAAAATTACGAATAACGTTAAAAACTAATCCTAATGAGAAGGGTGAACTGCAATCAATTTATGAATGTCCCCCAGACTGCATTGAACCCATGATCTACTCAATAAGATGAAGGAAATGCAATTAAAGCCTACACTTTGTATTATATATCCTACAATCCAGGATAAAGTATAGGTATCTGTTTCTGCAGCCAGAACTGTTGGTAGCTGAGTTTGAATTAAAACTGACCGCCCCCTGAATCGTTCCAACTCCCTCCGAGAAGCGGTATCACCCAATTTCGGAAACCCTCGTCTAAAGGAACCTCCATTGTATTTTCAATGCTTGGAAAAATGCATTAGCAGTTCTTCCTTGCTGAATATATCGACGACATGCAACAGAAACAAAAGTTACGAAATAAATATTCTAGTATGTCAAGTATAAAGGGGAAAAAATCTGAAGGAAAAATTTTTCTGGAAATGCATACAGCATAAAACCTTTTGTAAATTTCACAAGGCAAGCGTCCATTTCATTTAACCATCTTTCAACTGTGAAAACTGTTTCTAAAATGTAAAGGAAACAGTAAAAATGTGCGACAAAATATTTTTGAGTTTAAGATTCGACTAAAAAATGTATATTGAGACTTAATGCACATTTCACCCTTTTTCCTCTGTGGTATGAAAACGTTTTTAGCAAAAAAGTGTTAAAATGTCTTTCTGTCAACGATGAATTTTGTCTAATGCTGGATTTTATGAGGAAAAACCGTTTTTATTTTAACGAAAAGAGGTAAATTTTTGTCGCTATGGAATATTGAAAATGAATCATTTCTTTTATAATATCGAGAAATGTGCTATTATTTTGTATGGCTTCCATGTCGGTATTTATGGTCATACTGGAATATGGGCAGTCGATATTGTTTTCAACATACTTTAATGATAAAGAATTCTTAATTACACAAAATTAAACACCAAAAGACATCACTACTTAAAAGATAGGATGAATTAGGATTGGTGAATAATGGCTATTGTGGTATATGAGACTCCGGTTTGAAAATAAGACTTTAAATGAGATTTAAGGTTAAGATTTAAGGTATGCACAAAGGCGCTCCGTATACCTTCGGAGGTGTTTTTTAAATTTTTCAAATATTTTTTGTCTTTTTATGTGTTTTTTATAATGTGATGTGAATTGAAATTGTAAAAATGCATATAATATTGAATTGTTACATTAAAATATTTCTTTCGAGGGGGGGGGGATACCGGAAAAACAGGGTGCCAATTTGACATTTCTGCAAAACAGGATAACTCAAAAATAAATAGATATGTTATTCTTTTATAAATTGGAGAATGAAGATAATAACTTTCTCTAGGGAATAGACTATTCTCGAGATAATATTCTGCTTATCTCAGAATCTGTAGCAGTTTAAGTACAGAAAAACTGTTTAAAATTCATTGTCATTTGCAATTGATATCAATGCCACAAAAAAAAATTCAGGTAACGAAACTACCGCGGGTTATTAACGTAGGATTACTTATCGTTGCTCACCATTCCCCCAGACCTGGCCAAACGGCTAAGGCAAGCAGAGTCCCGTTACGTAATTGTGACAACTCGTATATATATGCATTTGTGTATGTGTATATATATATATATATATATATATATATATATATATATATTATATATATATATATATATATTTTATATATATATATATATATATATATATGTGTGTGTGTATATATATATTATATATATGTGTATATGTATATATGCATATGTTTATCTATGTTTATGTATATAATATATATATGTATATATATATATATATATAATTATATATATGTATATATATATATATATAATTATATATATGTATATACAGTGGTGGCCAAAATTGAGGCAACCGTTTGGAAAAGGTGTATTTGTATCTTAGAACACTACTCTGTCCCTCTTGATTTATAACTCGCGACGATGTCATAAATTTTGCTTTACTGCGGACTGTTATGGAGGAACGCAATCCTACGTTAAAACTAAGGAATCTACAATGATGCGCGTAGTCTATTCCCTTTATAAAAAAGCATTTGAAGAGCGACTCATCAAAATTTGAGGTCATTTCATGAAAATTCTTTTTTTTGTAGGATGATTTAAGAAATGATGAAAAAACTGATTTTGAGAAAAATCTACTTCCGGTTCTTGACAAGTGTTGTTAGAATGGCTGCTACTCGGGTCTTAGTTGAGATAGAAACATAATTAAAACAGAATTAGAAAGATAAAAGACGAGGCTTTGATATTATTGCATAAGGAGAAAACCGATGTTTGGCTCGAAGAATTTCAAAAGATACCTTAAATGTCTCAAACACGCGATTTTTTTCACTGTGCGTTTTACTCAGTTTAAAACTCAGCATATTAAAATTTTTTTCGCTCTCTGAAAATGAAAATTTATGGTTAGAAACTCAGTTTTAGAATTTTAAAAGGAATTTCATGCCAAAAAAATGTTCCATTTGTATCTTACTTTATTCAGAAGTTTGAAAAATAAAAAAACCTAAAAAATTCAATCATGATACCCTTCTCAATACATATTGTTAAAGGCTTTTAACATAATCTATGTGCCCTCCGACATTAAATTAAATGACCACGGTTTTGTATAGAAATTGGCATTAATTTAAAGAAAGAAGGAAACTTTCATTTGAAAATTTCCTTTGAAGTTTAAGAAAATTTTTTTTCAAATTTGTTTCTGTTTTTTTGAAGATTTCATAGGGAAGATTTGTAAGTTTGTTAGGGAATCTGCAGTTTATTTTTGCTAAATAAGGGATAAACATACTCAACAGGAGGAAATAAATATTTTTTCTCTTTTATGAAAAATTCAATGATTATTAATTGAATAATATCGTTTATGAGGCTATTTGACCTAAATATATATTAACTGGCTTAAATATGTGCTGTATCAATAAAACGCAATATATGCTTATTTATGAACGTTTGATGTTAAATGCTGTTTTCTTTACTTTGCTGATTGGTGGTTTTCTTTTTATTGATAATTGCCAGATTTGGTTTCATTCGTTTGTCATACCGTTTACCAGAAATTAGTTTTTAATTTATTCTAGCATGATTAAATCTTATTTGGAACGAAAGCTTGAATTTTCTTCCATTTTATCGGGTTTTTTGTGGTGTTAATTCGAAGTTTTGTTTTCAATTATTTGCCCTCATCTGTATCTAATATTGACTTTTATTTTAAATATCAAATTAAGGATACACTTAAAGGACAGGTAAGTGGTATAAATGTTTCTAAAGATTAGTAAAACGTAATATGCTTTGTTATTCTTCTTTTGTTTTTTTCTTATTATTCTTTTATGCTTCTTTTAAATTTAAACTTGGGATAATTTTCGATTTGTGTATAAAGAAAAAAGAACTAAAGTCACTGAAGAAATTAATTTTTTTATAAATGGGATCTCAGCAGTTATGTGATCCTCAAAAAGTTCAAAGCTTAAATTTACCTCACACTTTTTACCGCAAACTGCAACTGTGCGCAATTATTTTACAGGTAAGGAAATCAACATGTACTGGTTCATTGACAAAAGCATTATTTTTCTCCTTTATTGATCACTGAAACAAGTAGTTAACAAGGAGCGCGATTAACAGAATCGCTAAACATAATACGTTTTGGAAAATGAGATTAAATCTGATGTAAATCTTGAAATGAAGAAATATTTTAGTTTTGTGGTTGCCATTATACTATCAAATATTTGGTAATATGCTGTGCAGAAATTAAGAACATGTAAAGTCTGTCCGCAAGTGATCTAAATATTTGCATATAGGTTTTTGCATAAACAAACATTACATGCTTTGTTTACGATCCCTCTGCCGAAATATATTTTATAACGCGGCTTATACCACCATAAGCTGCATAAAAGCTCTCTAATCTTAATTTACCTCCGATATAAGTATACCAAGCATATTTGTTACAGATGTAACATATATTGATCCCCATTATGAGATAGTTGATGACAATAACTTACGTATTCTTGTGAGAAAGCTTTGACAAAACAGTTTCAAACTTCATCAATCGCTTAATTTTTTAGGGGTTAGATTAAAGTTCAATTTTAAAAGAGAAATCATGAAAAACATAACACAGAGTTGCTGTGAAATGGAATTAACTAACTAAGAAAGGAACCACGTATTGCTTTACCTTGGTGAGAAAGCTACAAGTAATATTGGGCTTTACTTACAACAATATATTGCTCGATCTGCTTAATCCTACAGAAACCTAGACAAATGAAGTAAATGGCAATAAAAATGAAACTCATATAAAGTGTGTATTATTACAATCTTCTTTTCTTCAGTAGCTGGAAACTCATGAGTGGGTGTTGGTCTTCTCTAACTGTGAACTCTTATATCCATTTTATACAGTTTAAAGATTTTTATGTATTATATATTTAACTGCACTGTCAATAATATGATATATAAGACCACGTTATACTACACAGAATAAAAGCATGATTTTCGTAGATTTTGAAGAACAAGATGTCTATGTTTCAGTTGGTTGGGATTTTAAAACATACGAAGCATTGAAACATTGAATAAAATATTAAAAGGAGCGTACGTAAGAATAGTTCTACGGAAAGAAATTTTCAACAAAAGGAAAAATTCAAGTGAAATATAATTCATTACTCAAATTTATATATTATCAAATTTATATATTACTAGTATTATTGCCCGGCGTTGCCCGGGTAGATATATAGATATAAAATATTTCATGCATTCCATCAAAAAATACTGGGCTGCACTCCCGCTCTTCATGTTCATCTGGCCAGACAGAATGCGCTTAGCACGTTTCGACTGAAATGATATACAAACAATAAGAAAGAAAGAAACTTTGAGCCTGCGGACCTTCGTCTGATTTTAAGGTCATTCCCAACCCTCTTTCTCCCGCGCATTGGAATTTGACCCCCCCCCCCCGTCATCCTCAAACCACCCCTCTTAACGCAGCTGGTCGAGGGGAATCCACAGGGGGTAGACGCACCTCTATCGGGCACAAAAACATTAAAAAATTAATTTAAAAAAAACTAATTGAGCCCCAAATTTCGTTTTTCCTGATTTAAGTTTCTCGGGTCCAAATTATTAACTGTGCCGAATTTGGTCCCGGTGGGTGAAGCAGTCTATGATTCTATAGCGGACAAACAAACAGACAAGCTCTTTTATATATATAGATATATGTAGGATTTAGTTACCGCTCTTGGCTCCGCCCATCAGCAAGAGTTCCCGCACACAGAGAAGTTACTCCGGAGCATAAGAAGTTTTGAGACGCAGAGTGGCAACGAGTAGAACGACGGTGTACGAGGAGAGGAACGGTGGGAATGTACCATGAGGAGGTTTTGGTGCGAAGACGCTCTCGACGGTTGTTCTTTTACTTACGATGCATTGATCTCTATATGTTTTTCGTGTAAGCAGTCAATAAATGTGTGTCCTTGTTTAAAGAAGGTATCTTTTTATTAATCATAATCTACAGAACCCACCTGTAATTCACATTATAATGCTCATCAAATGCAACATGCATTTAACATTTTTATTTACAAAGTTCTGTTTATAAATATTTGACAGATGTATGTATTCAAATTTAAAATATGAAAAATCTATTAATTTCAGCGGTGCATAGCATTTAATTCTTGTAACTTTATGAAAACTAAAACATTTTCCTTTAAAAAAAAAATTGCTATTGTTTGAAACATGTGTTGAATGCAAAATAGTATTAAAACTAAAGAAATACCTGAACATTAGGCATCAAATAATTTTTTTTCTAATTTTTAATAATTTTAAAATGATAAATAACAGAAAATTTATCATACACGTGTGTATATATATATATATATATATATATATATATATATATATATATATATATATATATATATGTGTGTGTGTGTGTATATATATATATTACGTACATACATATATAAATATTATCAGCTTTGTAGCATTTTAAAATATTTAAACATAAGAGAAAATTTCCTTTGGAGAAAATATTCACCTGAATCTTCAGATGGATCTTTGTTGTTTAAAGCAATGTTATTTCTTAAAAGCTTACGAAATAGAAATATTTCATGACTATTACGTTTTTTATAGCTGGGGAGAATTATTAACAAAAAGCAATAAAAATCGATATCGTCTTATAACACCCGAGCACCCTCACAAAAAAAAAATCTATTTTAAAGCTTTCCTAACACGACTTGAAGGAGTTTTCCAGCATCACAGTGAGAGAGCGGTAAAACTTTTATGTGTTGGCAACCTTCTTAGCGCCCCTTTCAAAAAGATAATTCCTGCCGCCCCGCGTTTTTGAACACTCTAATGCCTAGAAACTAATCTCTAAAACGGTGCCTAAACGGATGATGTTTAAGAGTGAAGTCGAGATAGGAAAGAACTGCGGAAGATTCCGGGTAGTAAGGTCCAAAGAGAATACATCGCTTGGCGGTACATCAGCGTTTCGGGCCGAAATAAAACTCGCCAAGGCAGAGAGAGAGGAGGCAATAATGAATGTTATACGCGAATATACAAGTTTTGGGGCTTAGATGAGGGTTTCAATGCTATGTAATACTAAATACACATCACACGTAATGTATAGAATATTAATTATAATAAAAATTCGCTCATGCAATAGAATTTGTCAATAGTATAAAAGTGGATTTTTTAAAGTATTTTTTGTTATAAACACTCAACTTCTTCATTAGGGAAGTACCATGTAGGTGAGTCAACATAGCTTCGTCTGAGGGTTCCATCAGTAGTTTGAGATCAAGCACCCTCAGAGGCATTATTAGGGGGCCTCGCACCTTTCTCCCACCTCTACAAACCATACGGGGGGACTATCTGGCCTACAGATTTAACATGCCCTTACCCTGCATAGATACGAATGCATCCAGTGGCTCGATCTCAGCTCCCTCAATAGCGAATCCTGATGAAGGTGCCATCATGATGGTGCTCCGGTCTTTTCGTAGTATTATCGCAAATGAAACCTGCAGTCGATTTCCACTTTTCTGATCATATCTTTTCGTAGTAAAATGCACGGCGAAAAATTTCCTAATTTTTTCAAAATGGGAAATGCATTATACGAATCTGCTGATTTGTTAGTCACAGGGCTATGCAGCCTCTAGAGATCACAAATTTTTAAACTAGGGAAGTAGAATTACTTTGATTCTAAAATTTTCATATGATAAAATTAAATTTAAATGCACCTGTTAAAGTTAAATGCATAATAAAATATAAACAAAAGGAATGAAAATATATATATATATACCGGGTGCGTCATAAATTCGTGCAAAGTTCAAAAATTCGTAATAAAAGTAATAATACCCTGAAAAATTTTCTATTTGCACGAATAGGATCAGAGGGACATTGAATTTTTTTTCATGTATAAAAAAAAAGGTTCCAAAAGTAACCGAAAGAGGGCGCTTTTGCGTGACCACATTAAGTCTGCATTGCAGGAAAGACATGCGTTACCTGTTGTCACCTTCATGCAGGATGGTGTCCCGCCCCACATTTCACGTGATATCAAGACGTTCCTGTTGGAATCTTTCACTGAAGACCGAGTTCTATAAGTCGCGGTTGTAAGGTTCAGTGGCCCTCACGGTCACCAGATTTGACCCGGGCAAATTTTTAGTTGGGGGGATACTTAAAGTCTGATGTGTACCGGGGCTCCCCAACCACTTTCGTGGAACTGAAAAATGCCATTCGACAGATAGTCTCTGCCATCGATGCTACAATCCGCTGTAATGGGCTTAGTGACGCGCCTCACTTACCTATTACCTTGTGCTGGTAGTAATGTTGAACATCTGTTACTTTAAAATAAATGCACAGTCTCGTGTTATTGTGATCTGTTTGATTTTATGTTTGAGTTTGCCTGATTTGCATAAAACGCCTCAGTATGACGTGTGAGTGCCCTCTTTCGGTTACTTTTAGAAACTTTTTTTTTTACATGGAAAAAAATCCAATGTCTCTCTGATCTTATTGGCGCAAACAGAAAAATTGTCCGAGCATTGCTTCTTTTATTATGAATTTTTGAACTTTGAACGAATTTATGACGCACCCGGTATATATATATATATATAATTTTACATAATTATATCCCAGCAAATATTTACACCTCAGCCTTTCACTTTTTTAAAAATATCTCCCGCACATTATAAAACTTTTAAATTTCTGAAATCATTAAGCTACAAGAGTTTTTTGAACTATAATTTAAAGGTGAGTTGATAGATTTTTTTTTGAAGGCTTGCCTTTTTCTCTCTGATTTCCGTGCTATTAATTCTGCTTACCAAGCTCGTAATTGACGTGCTCTCTTAGAAATAGTCATAGTTATACGGAGTAAAATTAATCAATGTATAACTGCTACTTTTCAACGCATACATGGAAATCAAATGAATAGTCTTAATAGGTTCTTCCAACTCCCATTTTATAATTTTCCGAGATAAAATATTCGGATTCTTTGGTTAAAACATATCGAAGCATATATAAATATACCTGCAGTTTTTGGAAGCAGTTTCCTTTGCTAATGTAAAAAATTGTATATCTGTTATTAATTTGTTTGGCAAATATTATAAATAAATAAATATATATATATATATATATATACTTATAGATTACGGAAAAATTTAAATGCTGATCGCTTCTAGCTAAAATACAAATACTACAAATGACTCCATATAATTTGGCTCTCCGAGGCGAAAGGAAACTTTATTTTTAGCCCTAAATATGTTTTTAATCTTCTATGACTGCGCTTACAAATTGCATTACATAAAAATTGAAAATGCTTCCATCCGTTAACTATAAGTTTCAAAATTTAATAAATGGGCCAAAATCATCCATTAGCGAGAAACCTCGTTATGTGTTTTTCCCCGTGTATTGAATGTTTTCGTGCAACAAAATGGTGAAGAAAAGTACATTAAATCTTTATTTAAAACTTTTTTCTTTTTTGCAATGATTAGTTATAACTTCTTCATGTCGTTCACTAATTTTTTCTTCTATTTCAGAAATACATTTCTTTGAGCGTAGAAGTTTTGGCAAATTAAGTTCGCGATAGAAATCTTATCAAACAAGCAATTAATTTTAAATTTTATGTTCTGAGAAATATTTCATTTATTTTTATGTTTTGTCACCTAGAAATTTCAGTGGGATTTAAGTAGAACGAAAACATGCATTGAGACATCCTATCATACAACAGTGTATTGAATACATAATATGCTTAGTCTAGTCTAGGAAGTCCGCAAAAATACAAGCTTAGAAATATATCACTACTGCAACTGTGATTGCAGAATTTGAACACTCGATCTCACCAGATCTTCCCGGATGATCACTGGTTAGCTAAAAAAACCTTTAATTTGAAAAAAAGTATGTGTTAAAAATGTTTGACCACAATTATCTATTTATTTCACTTCCATAAATGTGATTTTAGGAAGCATAACATCGCAACAACTCTGAGTTGAAGCATTTAGTAATTTAGTAAGATATATTGATAACACTTTTGTGTATGGTTATATGCATTTATAGATACTTTTAATCAAGTAAAGAATGTTTAACCACAATCATGTATTTGTTTCCTTTCCGTTCTTGTGATTTTAAAGCGCATAAAATTGAAATGGGTAAAATGTTGCATTTGCTTAGATCAGGGGTGGGCATTAAGTCGATCGCGATCGACCGGTGGACAACCAAGACAATTTGAAGTGACCACCTTTACTAAGACCTAAGACGCGCATACTAAAAGAAACATATTTATGGAACACCGACTTGCTTTAAACATGGTTTTAAAAGAGTAGGTTTTTTTTTCTTGTAGTTATGTAGGTACGTACATATTATTAAGTTATAATAAATATTGTAGACCGTTTTTTTAGCTCATCACACCTACGTCACTGGGGGGACCGCGACACCTTGAAAAAATTAGAAGTAGCCCATACCCTGGAAAAGTCTGCCCCCCTCCCCTGGCTTAGATAGAGGGATAACAGCTTTTGTGTACGATTATATGCGTAAATAGTCACTTTTTAAATGTTAATATTGTTATGAATATTCAACCCCAATAATGAGTTTAAGTAACGTTTTCGTTAATCAGATATTAGACAGCATACCATCGCACCGAGTCAAATGCCGCATTGGCTAAGATACAGAGATAACAGTTTTTATGTGTTTAACGATTGAATTGGACATTTAAAAATGTCTCTGGTCCTTGATGAGTTAAAAATTAACTATAGTATAAAAAGATAGGGCTTACAAAACAGAAAAGCAAGAAACTAGAACCCATTTCCAACTTTGTCAATCTGTGTTGAAATTCAAACCGCTTCACAATGTGGCCATCTGAGTTATCAACCGTGCACCACTTAAATGTAGTATGCATAAATAACTGAGAAATGAAGCTAGTTTGAAAACGACTGTGTCATTTTTACCCGCAAAGTGTAGGGAAATAACAGATTCTAGCGTGAAAAAAAGAAACACATTTCCCGGTCGAGGAATACGTGTTGTGCAAAAATTTAAAATGTTTTCACCCCGCTAACAACAAGTTTCAAAATTCAATAATGGACAAAAATCATCATCAACGAGAAAACACATTAGGTGCCTCTTTCCTCTTTTATAAAATGCTTCGGCACAACAGAAGCGATAAATAAAGAAAAAAACACAGTGCATTAAATCTCAATTTAAAACTTTTAGCAAAAGACTCATAACTTTTCAGATCAAAGATTTTCTTTCATTTTTTTCCCTCAGAAACTCCTCTTTTTGTTCGGATGCTCGTTAAATTAAGTTGACGTTGGAGAACTTATAAAATATGCAAAGCATTTTTTGACATTTTCTTTGGGGGGGGGGGCAACGATTTAAGGTTTTTATATTTCATTTCGCCTCGAATAATATTTCAGGACCTTTTAAGCCTTCATAGGGTTTTACTACGCTTTCTGTAGAAGAAATGAACATTTTCAGAGTCAATTTTCTTTTAACAGACATAAAACTATTTAAATGTTGTAAAGCGGTATCATAAATTTCATTGGATGTAATAGGTTTTATAATATACGCGTGAGACTAAATTCATATATTATAGCAGTATTTAAACACGCGCTAAATACGTTTATAAATATTTTCAAGAGGGAATGAACTTAAAATAATATTTATTGAATTCATTGAAAATTTAAAGAAATTGGCACAGTACTTTAAACGATACCATTCAGTTTAATAAATAAAACGCATTGAATACTAGATATATGGCTACGATAATATGACGTAGCCATACGTAGGGAAAAAAATTTCTGTATATCAGAATTAAAGAAACTGACTGTTAAAATCTGATGTTAAAAACCGGTGTCAGTGACGGAATCCCCAAAAGGTACTGTGTAACGTAAAATATTATTCAATAATTGCTGTAGTATTACTGAAACGAAGTACTAATTGAATATTACTGAATATTTCATTATTAAAATTGCCATGCTAAAAGTTAAACATAGAGGGTTATTTCAAAATTTTCTGGGTAATAACTTAGACTCTTACATATTAAAGTATTTTATTACTTAGATGAATTAAAAAATTTTTTACCTATAAGATAAACTTATTGAAGTAAACGTTATGGATATTTAGATTTTTTTCCTTTTTCATTCTCTAAAACTATTTATGCAGATATAAGAATATTCTAGATTTTTTCCGTTTCTACACTGTAAAACGATTTTTGTAGATATAAGAATATTTAGAATTTTTTTTTAGGTTTCTATACTGTAAAACTATTTATGCAGATATAAGAATATTAAGAATTATTTCCCTGTATCTATCCTGTAAAACTATTTATGCAGATATATAACTGTTAATGTAAGAAAACAAACATTCAACCAAGTTTTAATTGTATAAAAAGAACACTCTTCGAAACAGTTTTTATTATTTCATGCAGGATAAACTCTTTTTAGACGGGAAACGAAGTTAATGGATACGTTCTCAAAACTCTTCACTACTGTTTTTCTTTTAGCATCAGCATTTTATTTGATGTTTCAGTGAGAGAAAGATATTACCATGGCCGACTCCAAAGATCGGTAGTAATTCCTCGGAGAGAATATTTTATCAAACGTCATGTAAAATGCTTGAAGTGCTTACATAATGCAATTTTTGCGCTATTTACAGCTCAAATTCATAACCTAACCAGAGAGACAATGTTAGGCTAGAACTAGATTTATTAGGAGAAAGAGTGCAATTCATTTAGGAAAGACAATGTATAAGATTTTACTGAAGCTTATATTTTAGGATTTAAGAAATGAAGGTGTTAGTAAAATCAAGACTTAAACCTTTTAAACCTTTAAATATTAATCTCTTTCATAGTTCCGTCTTCTAGCTTTTATTTTCTTACTTTATCTGTTAGTTCCGTTAACGGATGTATCCTGTGTGTGGTTTGGTGGTCATAAAACTAAGCACCCTTCCGTTTCCCTCTACATTCCTTTCAAATTCAAGCCCCCCCCCCCCACCTCACACGTTCTTTTTGTTCTGATATTTTTGGTTGTTGCCCCTAATTTATACATAAACCTTATATGTGTGAATAGTAACAATCAAAGCTAATGCTCCTCGTCTGGACGATGTGCTATTGATTAGTCAAAAACATGCCGCCATCCATTTATATACATTGGGGAATGTAAGATGCTGTGTTTTTCTGTTTGAAGGTTTAAGTAACATTTCTTTTCATAAAATGGTCCACTAACCATAGACAAGAATGTTAGGAAACAGTTATATAAATTCCTAAATTTCTCAAACGCATGAATATATATATATATATATATATATATATATATATATATACACTTGGTAGAGAAGATCGCTAAATCTCTTCTCATCACCGCTTATACTTCACATGAGAAAATTCTCGAAGGTAAAACTTTGACGATACATCATGTAAAAAATGTTTTTCGAAGTCTACGCGTTTAAACAGCACTTTGGAGATAAGCTTCCTACCATTTAAAGCTTTAGAATATATTTCTCCCCCCTTCTCTACCAGGCACTGAATCATTTTCAGAACGAGCCAAGGGCTGGGCTTTACAACGATATTGAGGGAGATGTATAAAAATTTTATTGACCCTTGTCGTTTTCACACGCGAACGCTACTAAAAAGAGACAATAAAGATATTTGGTGGCAGCTTTATTTTCCACTCTTCCTTTTTTGAAGGGTTTTTGAAAGAAAGTTTATCACTTTATCGACGTGTTTTATTGTTCGTCCAAATAATAAAATAAGTTTGTCAGACGAAAACTATGAAGTGACGATTACGATTTCGATTCATTGCGTCGTAAAGAAGAATATCAATTCTGAAAGCATAAGATCTTTGGTCATCTAGGAAGGAAAGACAGAAAAATACGTGCGTCAGAGTCGTCATTATTGATTATTATTTAGCATCTTTTTTAAAGATTTGTAAATAATAATTTACCTTAAGGATTAAGGTAAAAAAATCCTTAATTTTTTTTTTTTATAAGCATTAAGAATAATTTACCTCAAGGATTAAGGTAAATAAAATGTAATTTTTATAAGGATTGAGAATAATTTATCTTAAAAATAAATATCAGTTTATCTTAAGGAATAAGGTAAATAAATAATTTTAAGGCTTAAAAATAATTTACCTTGAGGATAAATAACAGTTTACCTTGAAGATAAATAACAATCTACGTTAAGAACAAATAATACGTTACCTTAAGGATTAAGGTAATTAATTTTTTTTATTTTTTTAAAGATTAAGAATGACACACGAGAGAAAATCTAGCAGAGTATTCATTATTAACTATTTTTCATTATTTTTTCTAAGGATTAAAATGGATTATAATTTCTGCATTTGGGGGTTCCGAAACAAAATATTTTCAGTAGACGATAGACATTTTAAATCACAGATATCTCTGTTTAGCGGCAATAGATATTTTAACTCTCTAAAAATCTAGTGCGGATGGGCAGTAGAATTTTAGACAAAACAGTGCATTATTTGCAGTTTTTTTATAGAGCAAAAGGATACATAGGAGAAAAGGCGGTAGAGTAGTCTTTATTCATTTTTATTTAGCATGATGTGAAAATCCTAATTTGCACTTGTTTTGCTATTTTTAAAGGGGTACGTCTGAAATTCCCCGTAAGGTATCGCTATCAAATTTGGTGTGGTGTTGTTTTGTAATGTTTCTATAAATCTGTCCTTGGAATTTTGTATTTAATGTAAAAATTTTATAAATATTTTCAATGAAGCCAAATTACTAAGAAAAAAAGATTTTTTTCGACTTAAAGCAATTAAAAATTTATAAGTAAATTTTTTATAAATCTTGATGATATATTATTTTAAAACATTACCATGTCAAAAAAGGAAAAAAATGCCTATAGAAGTATTTGTTCTGAAGCTGTATAAAAAACCCCAAACATACATTGGATTTTTAATATAATTTTTTTAAAGATTTTTAAATTATCCTGATATTTTCCTACTTATCTGTTGGGAGGGGGGGGGGGACTTCACTAGTCACCAACGACTCGTCGGAAACTGTGTGGTTGATTTCTACCCTACCTGTCTATTCATTTTGTTTTGCATATGAAAGATATAACGAAAGATTAGAGAGAATACTAAACGGTATTTAAAAAGGTGAGGGAGAAATGTTACAGAGAAACACGAAGCAAAAATTTACTACACAGAGTAATTGTTTCAGTTACCTAAGGTAAATTCCTCGTGATCTTGATATGAAGACAAAAGAAACAGAAAAATATGAGTGTAAATGAGAATATATTTTGCATGTCGGACCCCCTAAAAATCTCTGTTGTCACACAAAAAAAGATTGGAATTTTTCGTAGGGCGTGGTTTGATCGGGCTTTCCGTACTCCGCAGTTCGATCGGTAATTGCTTGCTGACGACCCCTTAACTATAGGAATCTTATTAGAATGAGATGGATGCATGGTTATCGCATTTTCTACTATTTTTCCCCATTCACTTGTTTTCTTCAACTGTGATCATACACGAAGCTATGTGAAATTACTGCATAACTTTTTATCTAGAGGATATGTACAAAGGTTAACAATTTGCTCGACGAAATATATTTTACTCTTCAGCATACTTTAAACACTCTCTTCGATTTAAAAAAAAAGACGAATGATACTTTGGTATGCTAATTCCTTTCTTCGGGAATGAATGCAAAATTGCAGTATGTTTCTCCGCGTGCAATCCTTATAGTAACACGTGCCGATCCCAGCAACCATCTATAATGACCGAGGAAAGAAACACGATCTCCCAACTTCAAGACCAGTGTCCTATATCAGAGCTCTCCATTTTTAAAAAAATTCTAATCCTTACACCACTCACTGACCCAGTAAAACATATCTTTAGTTCATACCATCATTCATTAGTTCAAAAATAGATAGCAGCGATCGAGGCCATCATTACGCATAACAACCTGAAATTTTGTGTCACAACTTTTCCTCGGACGCCGAATTTTGCTTAAAGTTCTGGCAGAAAAAAATTGGGCAGAAAGAATTAGAGAAATAATTATTCATATTTCTACACGTTTAGCGTCTCGTTCTCCCAATTTGTTCCATGTCTGTTCCTGATTCATTCCCTTTTTCACAGCCCGAAAATGATTTCGTAGCTCGTCTTACCCAAATGTGCTTAAAATTTGCAAAAAGGATTTGGGCAATAATTTTTCAGAACATCTGCAGTTTTTGTATCTCGTTCACACAGTTTTCCTTAAGTGTCTTCTTAATTGCTTATTTTTTTATTTACCCAAAAATTATTTCTCAGCTCTCGCAATGTTCTCGAAGTTTCAATAAAATTCTTGCAGAAAGAATTTGGTAAATAATTGGTTTGTTCTTCTGGTTTGGTGTCTCGATCACAGAACTTGCTCTACATCTGCCTCTAATGCCCCTTTTTTATTCACCAGAAAATTATTCCTGCATTGTTCTCGAAGCCTGCTTAAAATTCTTCCAGAAATAAACTGAGGAATAATTGCTCATAGCTTCTGCTGGTTTTGTGTCTCATTGACAAAGTTTGCTGTACGTCTTTCCTCTTCCTTTTCTCAGAAAATTATTCCGCAGCTATCTATATTGTGCTCGAAGCCTGCTCAAAATTCCCGCAGAGAGAATCTGGTAAATAATCGTTCACAGCTTCTCCTGGTTTAGTGTCTTGTTCGCCACGACACTCTACGTCTGCTCCCAGTGCACTTCTTTTATTTCCCCCGAAATTATATCACGGCTCCTCCACGGTCGCTTAAAACTCTCGCAGAAAGAATTTGAGCCATGCATCACGTGATAAGTGCACTTCAACTACATCCGCTTAAGTAATATTTGAAAGATAAGCTAGGTGGCATTAAAACGCAAAATATCTTCCCCCGCACTGCCCGGAAGCGGTATTGAACCATCTCAACACCGAGCTTCGAGTGCGGGGCTTTACCAGTGGGAGGGGGAGGGGACATATAAAAATTTTACGGCCGTCAGCCGTTTCCATTCTCACACATAAATGCTAATAAAATGACATCGGGAAATAGATGAAAGCTGTTTTTTCTAAAGGGGCCCTTTATTTTTTAGAATGGAACTTTTTCCGAAAAGCATTTTAAGCTTCATTACTTCGTAATATAAATATGGTTTCTAGCTAGAACGAAACATTCCCGAAATTTCGAATTTCTTTTCTCACTGAGTGATTGACAAAATACACTTTTGTCAATTTAGCCTACAGTTGGTTCGTTGGTTGGTTAAGAGCACTACGGTTATTTTTTACCACACGAGGGCTCATTAGACTGGAACCAACTGCTTCAAGCTGATTCTGAAAGGCTACAAACAACCGTGTCAGTAGTGGGACTCGAAACCACAGAGTCTGGTACCGAAGGCCAGCCACCTACCATTCGGCCCAAATGGAACTGAACCAGTCCATTAATACCTGATAGTTCCAAATTTGGATCGCAGATCTGCAGAATGGCGACGGGGCATGGTCTTCACGAATTTTCTGAGGAAGTCTGTAGACAATGAACACCATACCCATAGGAGCGCTACGGTCCATTTTTCTTGCTACACGAGGACTATACCTATAGGACTTCGACGTGTAGTGGATTTGATTTGATGCATGGCAAAAACAAAGTCGAAAACATTCCACAGTTATTTATTGCAACTCCGACATGAACACAAAACATAACGGATACTAGGTTCCGCTCATCAAAAAGTAACACAACATAACTATTTCCTTATTCCAACAACTGGATAAGTAAAAAATGACGTATATCAAAAATAGCCTCGTGCAAAACCGTTTACATAATCTCGTCATCAGAGACGTTTTCTATCACAAACAAATCTAAATGCCAACCATAATGCCAATCATTTGAGAAAAAATTCTACATACCTTCTAAAGAAAGGTCCCCAATTCAATAATATTCCTTCCTGCTTTGTAAGGAACATTGCATAGTCTCCCAGATATGTCCAATAACATTTATATATAATGGACAAGGGGTACATATTATGTTTGAAAACTCGGATGAGTATTCCTATAACCATAATTTGGCGGCGCATTCTTTTGTCGGAGGGCACCCAAACCCACGAAAGTGAATACAGGACATGAATGGCTATAACACATCTGAAAGGATGTTGGATAGCGTTCAACGGTCTAAGAAGTTGTAGACGTATGATCCTAATTCATGCCAGAACATCACACCCCATACCATGATGGAGGGACCATCAGTCTGTACAGTTCCATATTGACATGCTGAATTCATTGATTTATGGTGTGTTTTTCACAAACGGACACTTCCATCTGCCCGAATCCATTGAAAACGAGACTCAGCTTTGTCTGATGAGTCATCAGACAAAGCTAATCGTCTCCAGTCATCCAGTGTCCAGGGGCGGTGATCCGGAGCCCAGACGGGCCTAAGAGCTGTGGCGGCTACTACTCTTACACACACACACAAACATAATATATATATATATATATATATATATATATATATATATATATATAATTTTTTTTCAAATAGTAATATAAATGCATTGTTACATTTTAAATAATATCCAATTTTTTCCCGTGATTTTTTGGCTCAACTGAGTTTACATCATTAGCGAATTAAGTTCCCTCTTTGGCGATCGCCATTTGGCAGGATAGCGACACACCCCTCTCGAAAAAAAGAATTACTGGAAGGTTGCCAGGCATGTTGATAACCGCCTAGGGTATTTCGAAACGACTCCAGTAACCATTCCGGATGGCATTGTTTTCTCTAAGACTGTCATTTTTGCGGGACTACGAAACCATCGAACGAAAACACATTTCCAACGACCTCCTTACCAGCGGAGGGAAGATCTGATATAACGAGCGTTTGTGATGTTAAAACGGGATTTTACGAGCCGGTTTCCGAGGAAAATGGTGGAAAACAGAGAATATTTAAGTTCTGGAAGAACATTTTTAATGCTGCTTGACATAAACATTTATTGTACAATATGTAAACTTCCCATCGATGGGGAATGAAAAAATTTATTACATCAGAAACAACCGTCACGTGTTATCTTCATAAAATAGATCAGGGATTCCCAACCTTTTTACGTTTACGGCACCCTTGTTAGAAATTCTGTTTTTTTTCTTTCAATTTTTTAAATATCAAATCAAATTATGATGTATATCAGGACCATGGTAAATGTAAGTTCAAATAAATACTTGATTCATTGTTGAATTTATTCAATCAAGGAAAGATAAAAGTTACAAAAACACCAGAATAGCGTATATTAAAACAGTTTCAAAATTAGCTGTGGTATTCAGTATAATAATACACTGCAATGAAAATCCCCGGAAGGAGTTTTGTCTTATATGCGAGATTTGTGATGGATACTTAGAGCACACATGCTTCATATCGAGCCTTAGGCCGTCTGCACACGGAGCAACTCAAAAGAAACTGAAAACTGACTCCAATCACAAACCAGTCCGTGATGAGTCGTAACCTATGTAATTGAATGGAGCCACGCACACGGCGCAACTGGTTACAAACTCGTCCGACGAGTTTGTAACCAGTTGCGCCGTGTGCGTGGCTCCATTCAATTACATAGGTTACGACTCATCACGGACTGGTTTGTGATTGGAGTCAGTTTTCAGTTTCTTTAGAGTTGCCCCGTGTGCAGACGGCCTAACAGTTGTGGGCGGGAGAGCAGCTAATTCATCCTTAGGAAAGAGTGCATCGATTTGTGTCACAATCTGCCGGGCATGAGAGTCATTCATTCAACTTAATATTTATTTCAAGTGGGCCATATCAATATTCTTTTGTTTATTCCCCCGTGGAACCCCTGGCCGATCTCGTGGCACACTATTTGGGAACCAGTGGACTAGGTTATCATTCGGTTTTCCCCTGGAGGTGCGGGGTCAAGTGTTCCGGTCTCGTCACTTGGTTCTAAATTACGGGACCGGCTTGTAGGGGATAATGCTGGCAACCTTTACGGTGCCCCGTTAAATGAAAGGCCAGCGGTGTCGCCCTTTACTGTGAACAAATGGCGTCATAGCCAATCTTCCGGGCATTTGTAATAAATTAAAAGGTTGCCACTCTGACAGCAAAAGTGAAACGTGACGTTGGCTATTTCTACCTATTTTATCCGATAGGAAAATGTTAGATGTGAACGGTTTCTTTATGATGGAAATAACCGAAAGTAAAGATGTACTTAGAGTCTATAATAATAACAATTCTGCCATTAATGCCAGTCTCATAAGTAAATTAGGTAAAAATGTAAATAATTTTAAGAAATCAAATAAGTTTGGGAACAACAGCATGAATCAGCGATAGCCATTTACTGCGCCATGTGCCGAAAATGAGTTCTTTTCGACACTTTCACCGTATAATGTTCGGAATTCTGTTTCGGTAATTCTGTTTCTTAATTTTTTTCAATAAAGCACTGCGTTACTGCTGCAAGGTTCCGAAACACTGAACTATGCAAACAATTAAAACGTAAAAATCGTACAAGTACGCCCCCGAGGCAACTGACTGGGTAGCGCGTCGCGATTCGGTACCGAGGGTGCTCCGTCCGAATACCAACAAGCGACACTGAATGCTTTCGTATTTAAGTCGGATGTGGGAAAGTTAAATCTGTAGGCCGGAAAGTCTCTCCGTGAGGTTTGTAGCAACAGGAGGTTTCGAGTCCAACAGATATCGCCTCATGGTGTGCCGTTGTTTTTCTCTCAGTCGTTCAGGAACGGCAATAATATAAAAATAATAATATAAAAGTAATAATATAAAAATTATATTAATTTTGTTATTTGTTAATTACATTATTAATATAATTAACAAATAATAATTACTATTAATATTTTGGCATATTAATAATAAAAATACTTTGGCAAACACGTCCTCCTCTCAGTTTTGCATGATCTCTTGGAAAAAAAAGTTAACAAGAAAGTCTCTGCAAAAACATGTTCCATGAACGTTGATTCTAGATGTAAGGTATAAGTAAGTAATGCCTCAACTACTGCAGTTGAAATAATTGCAGTAATTTTTTTTCTTGTTGTATGAACATTTACATAGACATCTTGTTTTCGCTCTATGGCTGGAATTATTATTGCTATTGCTAAGTCCCTCAAGTATCTCTGGTCTCCTCCTTCCCCCAGAAGAGATTCAGCATCGAAAGTAAAACCTTATATATAAAAGAAATCCAGCCACAGCAACGAGAAAAATAAAGCATAGAAAACTTCTTCAAATTATCGATTTAGTTTTTGTTAATCGGTACTCCAACAAGAACAAAATCTCCCTCTGGTACAAAGAATGCACCAGATAAATTTCTTTGAGTTGGAAATTTAGATTATGTACAAATGTCTCTATAAACTTTATCAAGATTATGTAGTTAACTAGGAAACGCTTTTATCAGCAATTTTGTTGTGTTTGGGGGAGATTCCACCTCCAAAAAGTGGAGTTCAAAATTTAGATTATCTACTTACTTTCTGTTTTAAACAGCACTCAGTCTGCTGATATTGCGATGTAAGATGGATATGACACAACAGGATGCTATAGTAATTCAAAGAACTATAGTAACTGAAATAGTTAACTCAAAGTTTCCTACACTCATATCCATTCACTCATGTCACTGATAACTGCACAGACGACGAGGGTCGTCTAAGGCATTGGTGCCGTCTGTTTTCGTGAACTGACTGGCGACGGATACCTCCAAGAATATCTGAACCCAATCGGCCTTGCATATTCTCGAACTTGCACTGCGTATAGCCTTTCCGGCAGGACAGGAACCCATATCAATAGCTTCCCTTACCTTGATGATGTTGAAGCTAATAGTGATGAAGATTCTGATCTTAACTTTTTGAATACCTCGGATCCAGACAATTCTTAGTACCTCAGGCTGCCAGACAGAGACAAGCGTAGGTCAACAAATATGTTCACTCTCATGTTTATATACACCTATAGTATATTAACATACGGAGAATCTAAAATGCAAAATTTCACTTTAACCAAAATACACTAAACACCGATAATCGATTTATCTGACGGCCCAAATGCATCTAAACAAGTA
Source organism: Dolomedes plantarius (assembly GCA_907164885.2). Taxonomy (NCBI): domain Eukaryota; kingdom Metazoa; phylum Arthropoda; class Arachnida; order Araneae; family Dolomedidae; genus Dolomedes; species Dolomedes plantarius. The sequence continues at coordinate 180,544,142 of OU015498.1, read as the reverse complement.
CAATTGGAAGTTCAGAAACACACTTCAACATTACCTTGATAAAATGAAAATACATCTCTCCGAAAACAAATAAGAAAACACGTTTATTGCGTACAACCCCCTCCCCTATCTACATCAAAAGTCTTCCCGAAATCTATGCGCCAATAAATAAATAACATCGAGATTTTTCCATCCGTTTTATTGAAAAACTGATTGCATAAGAGTTTCTCGAAAAAACATATTTTATTTATTTATTCATGCTGGCAAAATATCGCCTGTCCATAAATAAGACAGAATTGCCAAATGCTATGAAATATTCAGTCGTCGTGAGAAATGCATATCTAAAATCTAAGAGAGATATTTGTGTTCATTGGATTCGCTGTACGTGTTGGAGGGTGGAGTTTTTTTTCCTCTTCTGGCTTAAGATATTTACTCGTTAAGGCGGACAGAAATAAATTGTTTAAATCGTAAAGCTGACAAGTACGGATATTATTTTCTGCCAGGGACTGCTTAAATTAAGGCTTTTTCATAACAAATTGACTTTTTTCCCACTATATTGTTTCTGACTGTTGGCTCGAGAAAGATATTTTCTTCAACCGTACTGTTAACCATAAGAAACTTGCAATTAGTAAAAAAGTTTTTTTCTGAAAGAGATTTGTGACATTTTGGACATCAGGTGAATTGAAAATGTCGAGATGCTGGTTTTGTAACTCGTTCCCCCTGACCGTGTCAATCATAGCTAAGTCCACGGAAGGCTGCAGGGCGAAGGGGTGCGGCATCTGTTTAGCTCAGGACTATTGGGTCTTACAAAGGTCGGGGGCCGGTATTTTATTCCCTCTGGTGCCTCCTCTCACCATTATAAACCACACAGAAGGATTTTTCGACCCTTCGATTAAACGTGTCCATACCCGGCCTAGACACTAGAGCATTTAGTGGTAGTTGTTGGGATTCGAACCCTCGTATCAAATCCCGTTGCGCTATCTATTAGGACACCCCGGGCCATAAAGCAAGTGCCATCGGACTCAATATCCATGCTTCCTACATTTGAAATTTAAAAAAAGAGAAAGAAAATTGGTAAAAGTGCAGGTGGAGAGTAGTTAAAAAAATTCCATATTCCTCGAAACATTATTCTAGTAAAGAGAAACCAAATATAAATTTAAAAAATTCTATTTGCCTATTTATTTACCAATTTATTTTTATAAAAAAATCTATTAGCCTAGTTATTTAGTTTCTGAATAATGCTGACGTGCTTTTCAGCTTATGCTAAATAGCTTCAAATAGTGTTCACGAATATCTCTTTTCTTCGAGTGTCTCCTTGCAAAATGTCGGTGCATCAATTGAAATATTTTAGACTTACTACTGTAACTACATAAATAAATAAATTATTTGTAATATTGGCATGTGCGTGCGTGTGTAAACTGACGTCAGACGTAAATACACATTTCTATAAAAAATTTCTTCCCTATACGTCGAAGATCCTTTATCTAATTTTAAAAAAGTTTCCCGCTCTCAGTTCAACACGTTTTCCAACACACGGCCTTATACAGGGTTCCTCCTATATCCGGTACACCCCCTTAACTTCTAAACGGTAACAGCTTAGGCCATAAAGTTGGTGTCTAGGTATAGTAAAAAGGATATGCGCTACTCGGTGAGATAACTTTCAACGCCATCTATCGGCAAAATTTGGAATGAGCGTTTTTATTTGAAAAACGGTACGAGATACGGGAAAAAAGTCAATTACAAAGTTGTTCAACATTATCGATCTAGTAAGAAAAGACAGCTTGCGCACATTAATACTTAAAACAGAATGTAGACAATGAACATTTGTTTGGTCACGATTTCGAAAATTGTCATGTCATGAAGAGTGGATGTTGCACAATGTGCAGCGAGAAATCCACTCCAGAGTGCAAATGTTTATAGTGGCTAATGGAGAGCACTTTCAGCAACATAAAAAAATATTCCTGAAGATAGGGAAGTATCTCAGTTTCTTTCTTCCACTCTTTATGACATGACAAATTTCGAAATCGTGACCAAACAAATGTTCATTTTCTACATCATTCTGTTTTAAGTATTAATGTGCGCAAGGTATCTTTTCTTATTAAATCGATGATAATGAACAACTTTGTAATTGACTTTTTCTCCATATCTCGTACCGTTTTTGAGATAAAAACGCTAATTCCAAAATTTGCCGATAGATGGCGTTGAAAGTTATCTCACCGAGTAGCGCATATCCTTTTTACTATACCTAGACACCAACTTTATGGCCTAAGCTGTCACCGTTTAGAAGTTAAGGGGGGGGGGTTGTAACGGATATAGGTGGGAACCCTGTATAAAAGAAAATTAGACCATAGTACACAAAATCCTTAAATTGACAAAATACTTTTCGAAGGTAATTAGCATTTCTTAACTTTTGTAACTTATAAAGTCATCAAAGGTCTTAAAAAAACCCAGAATGGTGTACAAAATTTAAAAAGAAAAAAACTACAATAAATTTCAAAAATGAGAAATGAGTTTCCAGACAATTTTTTCCTTCTTCCTCCAGTCGATGTATAAATAAATGATTTATCTCCCACCATTTTTATTAAGACGGCGCGGAAAAGGAACCGCTACGTCGGAGCAGAAATTTCGAAAAATATTCCAGAATGAGATATTATAAAACCAGTAAATATGTCGAAGAGCACAGATATGGCCATTACGATGAAATATTCGGTGCTTTCGAACAATTGCCCTGTCCACAGAAGGGGGACGTCTTCAAGTGCTGAAATGAAAAAAAAGGCGCGAAAAATTGAATGCGCTTTCTTTGTTAGGATAGAAAAGGAAAAGTTTTGACAGAACTTTTGTGTCCAATAAATCTCAGTTCGTCTTTCCTAGACGAAAATTTGCATTTTGGGCTGTTTGCCCCGTCTTATTATACGTAATGCTTGAACTGTCCTCCAGAAAATATCAATGGAACAACATCAGTAGATCAATAACAGTATTCTTTTTAATTGAAAGGTTTAAACCTTATGTTCAATGAGTAAAACTTATTGAACATCTGAATTAAGTGAAACTTAAGAACCATGGAAGGTAAAAACGTATTTGACTAAATAATGACGTAAGTGTGTATATATAATATATATATATATATATATATATATATATATATATATATATATATATATATATACACACACACACACGTGTGTGTGTGTGTACTTACGCCAAAATCAGTTTAAGTAATTCGGAAATTTTATTATGGAAGAAGATCCATACAAGAAGCAAATCTGTAGATATTCTGAAACATTTTTCGTAAAAAGATGCTAATGTGTCAATTCTTAAATTGTATCGTTTCTTGTAACTTTTTATCAGATAGAAATGTGACGGAAATTAAAGAGTATAAACCAGGTATTGGAGGTATATGTAATGACCCCTATGGTTGTTTTCATAATAAATGGGTAATTATTGAGATATAATGTACACTCTTACATGGATAAAATTTCGAAAAAACAATTAAACTTGTCAATGGCATACAAAGTTTAAATTTCTAGGGAGGGGACGCAAAACCAAAATCTATATATTTAAGTTGCTAAGCCGACTTTTTGGGCAGTCCGTGAGAGAAAACTACTGCATTAATTTACTTCATTTTGGTATTAAACGAAAGACTGTAATCTGTAGATTTGTCAAATTTGGTTTTTGTAACCGCAATTTCTATTAATGAGTGATAATTTACAATTTAAAAATTGATTTCTGAGCATGCTCAGTGGCATGTTTAAATCTGTCTTTAGAAACTCACTGTTTCTGCGCATGCTCAGTGACATGTTTTAATGATTAACACGTTTATATCGAGGAGTCTCTAGATCTCTCTCTGCCATTTTTATTTTTATAATAATTATGTTTGTGAACTATAAGATTAAACCTGATGGAAATTGCTTAATTAGCGATAATTTACGATTTTTGAAAAAAAAATTGCTTTCTGCGCATGCTCAGTGACATTTTTCAATCTGGCTTTAGATACTTACCACGAGGCTGCTTAAACACATTAATTTTTTCTGCGCATTTTTATGATTTTCTACATTTGGAAATGATGTGTTGAGTATAATTTGTGTATTAGTACGTTTATTTACTATCTAGCCGTCATGTTTTTACGGGTACCAACTAGTATAAATTTAATTTTACTAGAGGAAAAAAAATTGAATGATAATTTCACTTTGCCAATAGTTTTTGCCAACCGCGTATTTTCTAATCAATGCTTAAACAAACAACATTTTGAAATTTATATGCTTGGACTACAGTACAAAATTATTAAGAAATAATATATTATCATTCGTTTCGAAATATTACAATTACAGATGATATAAAATTTTAAAGGATATAAAACATTAATGGTTTTTTGTTTTCAATCATAATATCAGAAAAAGTATTGAACTATTGAAAGTAAAAATGTATTTGATTAAAACATTTCATATCCCAACTGACTACCTCAATGTGCTAGAATCAGTTGATATCCTACAAGGATGTAAGCAAACATGAAACTATTAATCGAAATCGACCAATCACAGTCTTACACATGAGCATTACTTTTAAATTTTATAAACAAACACACACACAGACATAGACACACACACCTATATATATATATATATATATATATATATATATATATATATATATATATATATATTATATTATATTATATATATATATATATATATATATATATATATATATATATATATAGTGATTTCCGCTTATAAGAATCACGTTTGTTATTACTGTTTTTGATTCTTATAAGCGGTTGATTCTTATAACCGAAATTTAGGTTTTTGGACTGGAACACACACACCTATATATACATATATTAGATAATTTACCATAAAATACTCTTTAATTTACATTAACTATCTTTTATTAAAATTATTTTTTATAGTTTTAAAAATAAAACTTAACTTTTAGACCTATAAGTAGATACACATGATTATAGTAAGAGAAGAAAAAATACAATATTTGTTACAAGTTACAACATACCTGCTTAACAGTTTTAACATTTCAACTACAGGAAGGGAGCAAGAAAAAGTTTTCTACGGTAGTTTGACGTAATGAAGTTTTCAGAAGGCTGTTTATACCTCTTTCAATACTTATAGTCTCAGACGAAGATTTACTCGAACGGGTAAAGTTGCCCCCGGGTCAAGCTAATAGGAAAGTGTTGTGGTAAAGCGTTTAAGGGGAAACGATTATGTTATGTCTAATAAAGAAATGGGTGAATTTTACGACTATATTCCTTCCCATCTTATCAATCTTTCTTTAAAAAAAAGAAAGAATTTCGTGCCTTTTGAAGGTTTAAGTAGGTTTTATGGAAAAATGAAAGGAAAGCGAAGAGTGTAAACTGATTCTTAAAACCGGTGGATTGATTCTTTAAAGCGAAAATTTTAACATGGAAATAATTCATTTGTTTTTGTTTTCGCGATATTGATTCTTATAAACGGTTGATTCTTATAACCAGTGATCACTATAAGCGGTGGTTAGTGTATATATATATATATATATATATATATATATATATATATATATATATATATATATATATATATATATATATATATATATATATCACGCCAGTCACGGTTCCGTAAAAAAAAAGGCCGTTTTGAGGGGTGGCCGGCTAGAGAAGTGTCACTGGATATAAGTAAATCATTAGAAATTAACAAAGAAAAAGTTTAAAAAAGAAGGAAGCGAAATTCAAAATCGAAAAAATAAACAGCTGAAAGTTGTAAACATTTTATACAACGAAGTCCTTATTTTTTTCATTTTAAAAATTATTTTACTTTGACAGCAACTTGAAAAACTCGCAAAACATGAAACATAAACACAACAGCTATATTGTAAAAATATGAATTTGCAAAATATTCAGCGGAAAAACAGAAGACATACAATGCTGCAGATCAAAAACCACAAAGAGAATGACCAACAAAATTTCTTCTTTAATATAATACAGATAAATAATTGCATAACAAAGAAACAAATAAGTAATATTTTTTCTTACCTTTCAACCTTTTGTGTGAGAGCAGTTTAAAAACAAATTGCAATATTCAAATTGGGTACAACGAAGGATAGGTGTATGTGTGTGTGTGTGTGTGTGCGTGCGTGTGTGTGCGTGCGTGCGTGAGAGAGAGAGAGAAAGAAATAGTTTGATGCATTCATTTATTTACACACATTTCTTTAATTTTTCATCAAATGATTAAAGTTAAGATCACAATCGTTTGCATGTTGTTCTCATAAATCCCATCAAATGGAAGTTCTGCAGACAAAACAGTGAATAAAGCAATAAGAAATTCCCAGCAAGGCAAATAAACGAAACAATCCGAAGGGGATTTTTCAGCATTCTAACCGGCATCGAAATCTGCGGGATTCTTTATGGACTGTACATCCATACACATACGCGCCGTTCATAAATAAGGGGGAAAATATGGAGGCGTCATTATCATGAAATATGCAAGCGCTCCGAAATATATTTTCAATCTGTAGTAGTGGATTATCGCCGACGGAATGCTGGCGGAAAAAATAAATTCCGGGCAGAAATTATGTTCCTTCCCGTTGGCATCACGTCCTCACGTTCCCGATAAATTGAAAAATAAAGTACACCGCGGTATTTTTTAACTTCGTACACATTTTCTTGCGTTTATTTCTCGAGAGATGCCAGCTGATAAAAACAGATTTTGATGAGTATATCCCCGTGGCGGGGGCTACGGCTCGCCGAGAATTTTTTCTGCTCTTCTTTCTTTGAGCTAGTACGTAATATTTGGATTTTGTTTTCAGCTTCAAAGGAAACTGCAACATAGACGAAATTTAAGTTGATGTTAAATTTTGGAGCATTTTTAACCATCTTTTGTTATTTTGTATATATAAATGTATATATATACATAAATATATATACATAAATATATACAGTGGAATCTCGATCTATCGTTTTTCAAGGTACCGATTGAAATGAACGATAAATGCGAGTAAACGATAGATGCGGAAACATAACAAAGCAATATGATCGTTGGGACTGGATAAAATGAACGACACATACGGAAAAACGATGGATCCGAAAACGATCGATCGAGATTCCACTGTATACACACACACGTATATATATATATATATATATATATATATATATATATAATAAAAACAAAGGAGAGATGTTGGACCAGGGCAGAAATGGAATACAGGCCGGACTGTAGTCGTAGCTAGCATCAGTAACAAGTGGCTGGCACGGCGAATAATAATTTAAAGTCCACCACCCGAAAGGAAGAGGTGTGAAAACACGATCCTGCAGTTAGCTGGTTATAAAGTCTTTTATTTACCACAACTCCCATGGCACAGGCTGTAGTTATTTCAGAACTTCACATTTGGACATTTTATAACAGGATACCACATTCAGAACAGTCCGGAGCCTGCCGGAGCAAAACATAATGGCCAAAACCCTGCAGCGCAAAACTACATGTTGCAAGCATGGATATCAGGCACACAATTCTCGCGAAAACTCTAGTTCTATGCCATTGAGAACAGGCGCGCTGAACTTTAATTGGTTAGAATAAGCACCTGACTTTAACGCGTCATATGGGGCGATGTTTCGAATGTTCTACCCGGTTGGATCTTATATAAGTTTTCTGTCCGCACGTGGACTTCGGGGAAGATCTAATAGATTAATTTGGTATTTAGGTCAAATTGAGGGATAATGTTCTGTTGCGATAAGTTAATGACGGAAAAAGGTTTGAAATTTGTTTCATATTATATATATATATATATATATACAAAGGATTTTTTTATGGAAGGTAAACTGTAAGGGGTCTAAAAGGGGGTTTTTCTAGAGAAAATTGGAATTAAAACATTTTACGCCAGATTATTCACAGTTGAGAGCTCGAAAAAGGGAATAAGTGAGTAGCGAATTGAAGGTCATTAAACTATTAATTGAATCGGACTGGGTCAACAGTGGGGCACGCCCCACCCTCATCGCTTGTGCATACGTCATAGCAGTGTTCTAGAAGTTTTCGATGTGCTTTTGAACAGCTTGAGAAAAAGAAATTTACGGCAGGGACAATGTGATCGCCAAGATAGTAAGACGTGCCGCTTCGGCGGGCAGGCAATTGGGATAGGGACAGTAAATTAAACTAAAATGGAGCTGAGCATTTAAATATGAGTTAGTAAATGTATTTCGGAAGATTAATTGTGCTGGTCTTTATTCTACTCGAGCCATACTGACTGCATTATGAAGAAGATAGAGGATCGAATATCTCGGCGGAATATCTCGGCGTGAAGTACAAATCCGACATATATATATATATATATATATATATATATATATATATATATATATATATATATATATATATATATATATATATATATTGTGACATAGAATTCGACTTTGTAAATATATTTTCTAATCTCATAGTCTTGATACAGCATTGATTCGGTTCCATGCACGTTTTAGTGTATCTGTTTTATTATGTATGTCCTAAGATGTATGTGTGCTTGGGATCGCGCCTATGGTTTATTTTGTACCGGTTTCTGGAAGAAAGGTATGTACCTCCCGGAGGCAAATTTAGCGTATCCTGTAGAAAGGTTTTGTGCAAAGAATAAAAGAGTGACTTGCCACGCCTTCTCGGCTGTAAAGGGGTCTTAGCGTCCCCATAGCAACGGCCTAGCAACATCTTTTTAGCCAATGAGAGCTGAAAGGTGTTTGTTCGAGGACATAGCTGACCTCTGCTCTCCCCGGTTCTAAAAAAGTTTGAGAAACGTTTTTTCTTAGTGAGTCGAAGAATAAGCAGCGACAGGAAGAGGACCTCGTGGTGGTCCGATCTAGAACTATCCGCCATTTTTCTCTTGCTTTGCCGATTCCACTGGTAGACTTAGTAGAAACGATCAGATGCTTCTTCTAAAACGAGGGTGGTGGTAAGTCATAATTATTTGTATTATATTTATCAGGCGAGAGCACAGTACTAAATTGAAAATATGTAACTTGAATTTTATGTGTTCTAATAATTATTTAATGTATGAAAACAATTAATATGATGATTTTTGTAAAAGTTTGTAATCAGTGTTTAAATTAATGTTAAGTAATATTAAGAGAAATTAAATGGTAACATTAGATATTAAATTTGAGTTCATGTCCTTTAGTTATTCTCAGACATGTGTCAGAGTGTATTTCTCAAATTAATAATTTAGCAAAAAATTAAATAAAAATAAAAATAAAAAAGCCACTATACGAAATATTCTAATTATTATATGTTCTAGCTTCATTTAATATATATATATATATAGGGTGAAGTGGGGCAAGTGAGAACGCTGGTCCCAATAAATCATAGTTGTTTATAACAAAATAAGTAGGGCAAGAGAAAGAATAGATATTTCATACTGAACAAAAGCTGTTTTTTTTACATTCTTTCATTGTGGAGGTATTTGTTGTTCAAGTTAGCAGTGTCAGTAACGTCCGAATATTAACAAAATAAGAAAATTTTTATTATTTGTTTTAGAGTAACAAATGTATGTTAAAAGTTCAAAAAACGTTTATCCTCTGTGCCTAGGTACTGAATATTGTAAGACCAAAAAGACACGAAAAAAATTAGTTCACCGCGCCTTCCAGGCCTCGTATCCTCCAGAAACACTAATAAGTTATCATTTGGTACAAAAGGCAACGCAGAAATAGTGACAACAGAATTAGAAATGGAATATATTCACACACAGTTTGTAATGCCCCCCTCCACGCATATTCACTAACAGTTAGTCTAAACAAGTTAGTTTATTAAATTCACTTTTTCAAACCTACAACAAAAAAATTAGTTTCAGTTGCATAATTTACTATTTTTAAATGTTATGGAATTATAAACAATCATCAGCTATTAAAGAAATATGACAAAAGGTGGTTGGTTATGAAGTATCTCCAGCTAGAAAACATATGTTGGGAAGAAAAATATTTATATGGCTGTTATAACACAAAGGTAGGTTTTTTTCAGTATATGGGGACAGTTCTGATTCTTGTCCAAACCTTCATGTTCTCACTTGCCCCGACACAAAATTTTTATGGGGTAAGTGAAAACCCTGCAGTACTGAAGTAATATTGCAAAAAAAAAAGTTTTATATATTTTATCTGTATTCTTCTTTTCTTAATGAATAAGTGGGTATTTTCAAAATAAGTATATGTGCTGTGGTTAATTATTTATGATTTTTTTGGCTAGTTCTTGAACTTGGATACCTTAGTTAAAATGGAAGGGTTTGGTAGGTATAAAAATTTTCCTTATTACATTTTTTTTCTGTAAATAAAAGCTATACATAACAGTAGTGTAAGACTTTTCCTACAAAATACACTTGAAACTTTTTTAAAAAGGTTAAATTTTCTAGGGTTTTAAGCCCGCGTTCTCACTTTACCATATATATATTCTGTGATAATATTATTAATAATCTTTAATCGCCCTTATCTGAACTTTCATTCTAAATGTGGTAACCTTCTGATACCTTGGCGAGATGATCCGCCTTTGCATATGTTAACTCTCTCCGCCAATTCCTGGCAATCCCTCTTTGACCGAATTCTATATTCGCGAGCAACGAGAGACGCGGGTTGACTTCGATCCAAGTAACATGTTGCTGTTTTCATGGAATAAACTTCAATTGCTCTTTTTGAATTGAAATTGCATATATATATATATATATATATATATACAGAGAGAGAGAGAAAGTTTCATGCATTTACTTATTTACACGTTTATTTATTTATTTAATTATCAACATATTAAAGGTAAGATTTCAGTATTTCTCAGAACAGGTGAAATAATATCTCGATTCTGTCGTCAAAGTCAATCGAATATCAAAATCATGCCTATTATTTATCTTGATCAGAACAGTCACCCTATTTAGAGTTTTATTAACTTAGAATCTCAAACTATCAAACACAATAACTGGAGACATAAAGGACCTATGGAAGATTGTTACTATTTTGTTACAAGAGAGGAGATTTAGAACCCTGGTAAAAAGAATAAAATTGAGAACTTCGACTACTGTCTTGCCTAACTTTAAATTAGGGGAAATCCTTGTACCTAGGGCCATCGTGTACCTAGGGCTACCATGCTTTATTTAAATAATTATTATTTTACAGCATTTTTACTCATTGGAGTGAGTGACAACATTGTTTCAAATCATAACAGACATTTTTAAGGAAAGGAAGGAGAAGCTATAGTTAAATAGAAAAGAAAGTCTTGATTTGATGATCAAAACTAAATTTTTTCACTTCAATTTGAAGTCTTATTTTCTGAAATTCAGTGCAAACTAATGTTTTAATGTATAGCAGATACTTTTTGTAACCATTAAAGGAAAAAAATGACATAAAAAAATGACATAAGTTTGGTTTCTGCAGGTCTTTGGCTATGGAAGCCATTTTGCCAAAAACAACAACATCTTGTACCTAGAGCCATAATCCTGTCTTGTACCTAGGGCCATGGCCTCTGGTAGAAAAGAGGTTCACAAAAACTTGCCAAGTGTAGAATTCTCACTGATACCCCCGAGAAAAATGAAAATCAAACACAATTATTGAAAAAAGTAATTGATAAAAAAAGGTTACAAAATCTGTGTTTGAAACAGAAAATTTATGTGGGATCATTAAGAAGACAAAGGAGAAAAAACATACATTAGAAAGTGATGAAATAATAAACATTTCTTCCTTTAATATATTGTCTACAATTAACATTTCTTCCTTACGAAGATTTTAGAAGTTGTGCAAGAAAGAAATAATGCCTACAAATTGTTTTTTGTATTGTAAACAACAATTTCAGTGTTTGGAAATAACTGGCCCTAGGTACAATAGTGTTATTGTACCTAGGGCCATTTGAAAATTTTTTTTTTAAATTTTCAATATCATTTACAAATTTTTTTTTCTACACTTGATGTGATTTTCATTTAAAGAGAATAAAGCACGTAATGTATACAAACTATTTTTATTATTGTAAGTTAGTTATAAGTAAAGATACTGCCATTTGAAAATAGACGGCCCTAGGTACAAGGGTTTCCCCTATTGATGGCTAAAAAAATTATATAATATTAAAATACTGGATTTCTTTTCCTGTCATTAAATACAATAAAAAGTTTCCATCTGAAAGAATAATTTAATTCTCAGTCAAATACTTTAATTTTTTAAAATGGCCGCTCACTCCGTTATGTAGTTTAAAACCAACAATAGAGAAGGTCCGACTGCTTCGAGGGATAGTTCATTGACTAAAAAAGGTCATCAATCATTCGGGTTTTGAATAATTCTTATTTGTTCCTTAAAGAAAAAATACTTTTTTGCAGTGATGAGAAATAATTCCTTCAGATATTTCTGTTATGAATAGCGCAAATGGGTCACAATTTAAAATTAAAGTAACCAAAAATTATCCTTAACGTAGACCAAACTCAAGTTAAATTCTTTATAACTTATAAATGTTTGGTGAATGCATTCTAGTCTCATCTTTATCTTATTTAAATAAAAATATATCCATGAGATAGACACACACACACATTATATTATATAATCTATATATATAAAACAGTTCCGTAACTGACTTACTCACGGACTGACATATAAGGCACAGACCATACAGCTGGACCTAAAGGGCTGAAATTTTGCATGGTGATTCTTCTTATAGTGTAGGGATGCATTAAGGAAGATTTTTGAAATATTCTTCTTAGATTTTTTTTTTAATTAAATTTTTAAGCAGTTTTAGTAACTTTTTAAAGTTTGCATTTAAAATAATAACTTGAAGGTTATAAAAATCATATCACGAGAAGGATCATAAAAACTTCTTTAAAATGAAATCTTTTTACGAATCTTTACCTCCATTTTCTGATTTATGGGGAATTTTTAAAGATTAAATTTTAGAATTTAATTTATTAAGTGCTGATCACGTGATTTCTTTTTCTGATACTTTAAATTAATTTATCGTCAAGTGCATAACAACGAAATAGACAAAAAATTTTTTTCTTACTTATGCGGTAGACGATTGGACATTATCCAAAAAAATAATCTTCCTTAAACTGTACCACATTAACTGTGCTATATTCTTTAGTATGTTCTATTTGATTTAATTTGAATATTTTCTTCTACATTATTTTGTCTATAAAAATATCCCTTACGATTTTTTTTATAAATATATTTTTTTCTTTTTTCTTTACATCAATTGCATACACTGATCGTTGTATTTATTATATATATATATATATATATATATAATAGCCGTTGTCTCTGTATAACACTTCCGGGCTGTACTCATCTTTCAATTGAAGCCCTCAGTAAACAAACGGCCGGTTAGGCTTAATTTCAATTTCAGATGTTGATCAGAATTTTTTCTTACCTAAAAACTAATATCTTCTCCATCAAATCACGTTTGTTTAGCCTATTTTTCTATAAAACATTCAGAACAAAAAAAAATTGGATGTTTTTAGCTGTATATTTAACAGTTTTTAAAAGTCTGTTTACTTTTGCGATGAATTCTGAAGTAAGCAAACTTGAATGTGAATGAATCAAGTAGCTTAAGTATTCATATCGCGTAGTGAGCTGTAAAAATATGGATGGCAGTCTACTACTCCAATCGCATGAAAAATTAAATAAATAAAAATAATGAAAGGGTTTGCTTTTACAAGGTGTGGATTAAATGCAATATTGTTAGATAATTCGGGATATTTTTTAACTTTCGTTAACTTTTTCCATTATGACGTCATTATTAGTATTATGACGTCAAAATGACGGGTTACCTTCTAGTATATATATATATATATATATATATATTACACAAATGTAAATTACTTAATAGGAAACAAATAATGAGTAAATAAATTTTAGGCGCTATGATGCTCACAAAAAAATTTGCGATATACGAGTAATAGATATTTAAAATTAAGATAACCAAAAGGGACAGATGCGACCATTTAGTACTCTAAAAACATAAATCAAGATATACATATAAGTGCTTAAGCAGAAACTAAGTGGAGGTGGTATAGTTGATGACTGGGGAGGGGGAAGGGATTGTGATCAACTATACCATGTTTTCAGTCGGTCAATTCTTGTTACTGCTTCCGCAATCGAGTGAAGCGTCTATCACGTGTTGATTAAACATTACTTTTTAAGAGAAAAAACGAGGGAAGAAACTAAACCCATACTTGCTAAATTGTACGATGACTTTGCACCTTCGCTCAAAAGGATTTACTGGGGGTTTCTTGGTTTCCTTAGAGTTTGAATGAACACAAGCGATGCTGAACATTCAGATCTGCTTGCTGAGATCACTACGCCAGAAATTAATCAAAAATGTCTATACTATATTGATGAGGGATAAAAGATTCAAAATGCGTGCGATTTCTGGAGCTGTTGGCATCTCATCAGAGTGCGTACATACTATTTGGCATGAATATTTATTAGGACATGAGAAAACTGTTGGCAAGGTGGATGCCACGATCGATCAAAAATATGAACTAAGACATACTTAGAAGCACCAACTAGGAGCTAGTACAAAGAAACCAATATGAATTTTTAATCGTTTCGTAAAAGTTGCTGAAACGTGGATGCATCACTACCAGCCAGAAACGAAAGAAAGCAGGTTAAAGCAGGTGAATCTGCAGTGAAGAAAGCAAAAACGGTTCTATCAGCATAAAAGTTCATGGCCACAGTTTTTTGTTTTTTTTTTTGGGGGGGGGGGGGGGTTTTCTGCACAAGCTGTCTGTTTGGGAAACTAATGGTATAACAGTTATTGACTACTTGTTAAAGGGCAACAAAAGCACCAGAGAGTACTAACCATTTTTACTGGACCGTTTAAATAGTGAAATTAAGCCCAAAAGCCCACATTTAGGTTCTTTTCAATGCTGACAATGCCCCAGCTCATACACCTGTGATTGCGGGGGTGAAACTTTTAGAATTACGGTCCGAAATTATTCCCCAGTCTTCGTGTTCAACAGAATTAGCGCCCACTGGATTAATACATGTTTCCAAATTTGAAAAAAAAATTCTTGCAAGGGAGAAATTTGCATCCTATTACGAAGGAATAAGTGTCACTAACGACGCTTATTTTTCACAGTTGGACAAGTCTTAATTTATGATCTCAAACGAGATTATGCTGACAAGTAAATTGGCGATATATATAGTACAAATTTCCTCGCATCTTATATGGTCATTTAGAGATGATTTAATGTAATCCCTTGCTTGAATTTTGAACTTTTCAATTCAAAATTTTAAATATCTCCAGTATTTCAATATTTTAGAATAAGCCACATGCAGATATGTAAAACATATTAAATGATTCATTCATGTTCCTATTACTTACGAAAATTGTTTTATAATTCCGGCTCCATTATTGAAATGAGCAGTATTAAAATAATAGTTTTGATTTTTCTCAGAATTGGTTAAACTAAGTGACTGATCTATTAAAAAAGTCAGCTGTTCTATAGAGTTTTACCTTTTATTTGGTATATTTTCAAACTCACTACATATAAACTCCATGTGTAAAGAAGTTAAAAGGCAAAATAATGACTGTTGCTGATGCATTGTAAATTTGTTTCCGTTGTATAAGTTTTCAAGAACAACCTACTGCTAATTTATGAAACATTTAAGTGAAATAAAGGACAATTCTTTATTCCTGTTCTCCAGAATCGAATTTCTGTAAAATATCTAATATATGGTTCCACCAGAGGAACAGCTGATAAATAACACACCAGCGGAAAAAGAGCAATACTATAAAATATTTAATGCCGAACTTGGGGAGAAAAACAAATTCCCGAAGTTTTCTCCGTCACTACACCCTTTTTCCACCCCCTTAACTACCGAGAGGATAAAAAACACAAATAAATAAATAACACCCATCGCGAAATAGACTAGAGATTGAAAACTAAACGACTATATCTTCCATGTTTTTCGTTTTTTTTTTCCGTGCGCTATCGCGAAAACATCATAAAAGAGTTATGCCGTCCGTTTATTTCGGCGGTTGAAATTTTTCTGTTATCTTGAACTTCGATTTCATTTTTCAGGAAAAGAAATGATGGGAAATGTAGATCGAGATTAAGGAGCAAAAATTTTCCGCAGCAAAAGTAGTTAACCACCGAGGAAAAATTTTTAATTTCGTCAGTCGTTTTCCCCCCGCGAGAAAGAAAGTTTGGCAGTTTTTTACGCGTTTCTCCAGCAAGCTGTATGAAATTAATCGAAAAGAATTGTTTGGTAGATTTTTCTAAACACGTTTGCATGCTAGTGAGATCATTATCGGTGATTTACTACATAGTGTTGCGTGGAAAAATTCATCAGAAGTCGTTTTATACACACCAACCACTTAAAATAAATAATTTTTTCATTCGGACCTTTCCGAACCTATTTATGCGAATTAATCTGCCCACGTAACAATGGTCACTGCAGAAGTTATGACGTATTCCATAACCATTTTTACATGGGCATCGAAAGTTGATTTGTTTGTAAACTTCAAACAATTTTACCAATTATTTATATTTGGTTCTTTGGAAAATCGGCATTGTTAAAATCATTTTAGCTTTGTTTTGTTTCAGATGAGGTGAGTTATTTCATCGAAATATCTGTATCATTTCGATTTGAGGAATGAAAGGTTAGAGGAAGCTGGAAGGTCTAGAAAAAGCTACAGTTTACATCCGATTTCGAATGGCTACAAACATCTATTTCCAACAGAGGGACTCGAATCCACAGGCTAAGGACGGAATGCAGGCGCCATAGCCAGTCGGCCATCGCCCAGCTTATAGTGTGAGTTAAAAAAGTTTGTTAATAATGTATCAACGGCTGTGTAATGTAACGTAACAAGCTTTTCTGTGCCAATACATTCCCGTGACAAATTTGAATTAGGATTCTAAAGTGCATCATAATTCGCTACAGCCCATGAAAATATAAGGATGCTTCTTTGTTCCCGCCGCCTTTAGAAGATTTTGCTTAAGTTACTTTCCGTTTGGTTTCCAACTGACTTATCTTCGATGAAGGTAAACTTTTAAGCTCGGGATTCTTATTCATGCATGCATTGTTTATTAAGAATAATTCTGTTTAACTCTTTCTACAACAATTACCCACTACTCCTTTTAAATTAAAAATAATCCCCAGCTAGAAAACTATTTCACTAGCCAAGAATCTTCTTTCTTGCTAAGTGTATTAAAAATTAGTGTTACCTATTGCATTATGGCCTTAGAAAAGAATTAAATGCCCTCATAGTACGTCATTTAACTATATAACGTCATTTAATTTCATTTTTGTTTTACCAATATCCTAATTTGTTTCAACGCATTTGTTCTTATCATTTTCTTGTTATCACTTGAGCTGCCTGTAAAATTATTTTCCCCTCTTTATTTAGGTCTCACTTGTTTTTACTGTAAGTTGTTATCCCTCAAGTGACTCATGATTCTTTTTCTAATTTCCCTTATGTTACATTTACTTTCATAGTTAAATTAAATTTTTTAAAAATTTTCCTTATGCCATTTTTCTTTTATTGTTATGTTGTTATCTCTCAAGTGACTCATGGTTCTTTTTCTAACTTCATTTATGCTACTTTTACTTTCATTCCTAAATTTAAAAAAGAAAAAAATTTTGAAATTCCCTTTATGCAATTTTCCTTTTTATTGTTATGTTGTTATCACTTAAAATCTAATGCTGATTCTTTTCTCAGTTTTCTTTGCTTCTCTCTCCATTTCATGGTTATGTTGTCATCACTTAATCATGTGAACTTATGTTATCTTTCTTCGTTGTTTTGACTTCTTAAATTTTTTTGCCTGCATGACCACTGTTTCGCTTCATGTTTTGCCCTTGTTTAGTGAGGTTGTTCCCCCATACCAACTATTTAATCTTTCCTGAGCGGATGCTATGTTGCAAGGTAACCTTCTGAGGTGTCCCACAAGGGTACCAAGCTACAAGATTTAAAAAGTTGAGTTCGATAGCCGGTAGGGGCGTCATATGTTAAACTACCCGTGAAAAATTATGATTATTCTAGGCCAAATAATATTCCCTTTATCGATTGATGAACCGATCATTAGCGACGGGTATTTTTAATTTAGTCTCTCTATTAACACTCAATTTTCACATATTCAGTGTCGTGTGGGTTGGTCTCTTGTTGCATAACACCCTCCAGTCAATGTTCCGTGTTTTACTTTCAAGATGGCTGCACAATATCAGATATTAGGAGGGCGGTCGGAGAACATTTGAGATTTTCTTTCGAGAAACAGGTATTTAGAAAGCCTGCACAACAGATAGGTTGCCTTCAAAACGTCCAGTTCTCGATAATTTTGTTTCCCCTATGTCCTAACTGTTTAATAAAACTGACAGTATATATATATATATATATTTTTGATTCCTTAAGAGGCTCAAGCAGATTTCACGCATGGTATATCAGTGTGTTTTATGCATTTAATCTATCATATAATGGATCCCAAATAAGAAGGAGGGTATTAAGATGCTCACGCAATACATGTTTTTTTTTATTGTACTCTCCTCTTGGACAGGTTAGTTCTCTTCTTGGTGAGTCTCCTCTTGGATGCTGTCTTATCACATTAGTTGCGGTTTGTGTGGCTCTCAACTTGCTTTTATTTAGTGGCTTATGCATCATCGGTATGGTGTGGTGCTATCGACTTGGACTGGAGTGTGACAGTTCCCGAGTTCGGCCCTCGGCAGTGCTGTCAGTGTATATTGGGTAATTGCCTGGTATTCTCGTGTATGGACACTAGTTTTTGACTAGCTTAGTATGTTAGTATTTAGCCTTGGGTGAGGCTGCACCGGAGCTCCCTATTGGTCGGAGAAATTTGTTTGATGCCAGCGGATTAATTTGGTGGCTGTTCTCCTGGTAAGCGGGTTGTGTTACTTAGTTTGTGCTCCTTTGAATTTGTTGTAGTAAATAGTTTGTTGAACGAAAATTAGAATTTCTATACTGTTGTATTGAGTTTGCTTTGGGGTAGGAAGGAAAAAAAATGTGACTAGCGATTTTTCCTAGCATGTGTTCCGGCGTTGTTTGGCGTTGGCTAGGTGGCGTTTCCCAATGTTTGCTCCTAATTTAATTAGTATGTATTTTGCTGTTTGGTTCTTGTTGGGGGGCCACGGCGTGTCCGTTAGTGGTCGGTGGTCGCTAAGTCGGGTGTCTGGTTGATTGTGCCTTATAACCATTTTGGTTGGGGGGGGCGTGAAGGTTATCGTTTTATTGTACTCTTTCCAAAGATACTCGCTCGAAAGCTCTCGCATGGCTTAATGGGTGCGGCCTGCTTTTGAAACTTGCTATTGGGCACCAAAAGAGTCGGAGTTCCGACTTCTGCCCTGGTGCACGTATGTTTAGACTGAGAAACCCCCAGGGGCGACATCTGGCGAGATCCTAAATTCTTCCCCCTCGTACAAACCACACTTACAGATTTTTCCGGCTTATAGATTTAACGTGCCCACGAGAGCAGTCAATAGCTATTATCGGGACTTGTACCGAGCATCCTCAATACTGAATCCCTATGCACTAACCACTAGGAGCACGGCGCCCTCAGAAGATATTCTGAGTCTATTAAGACAGAACAATTTAGTGGCCACTTTCATTTTTTTCAGCATTTTGTTTTTTTTTATATGAAGCGCATTTTTTTGCTACTTTTCTTAAAATGTTACCTCGACTAGCACATACTTCGGAAAGTTTTCTGTGATACCCTTTCGACTATTTCTTTTCAAAAGTAATCGTTGTTTAAGTCTACATTTAGCTCGCCTAAATGCATGCAATATCCCGACTTATCCATGCCAAGGATAGTTCATTCAGTTTTTCTGCCCTGTAGAGAAAAATCCGTTATGGAGACGTAAAAAGAACTTTTAGAAACATTTATCTGAAGCACACCAACATTGTAAAACGGTCATGAAGGGGGAAAAAACTTACCGCCGAAGAGAAAGTGCCTCTTAAAATATTTAGACAAAGCTTACATTGAAACCATCGAATTTTTGTTCCTGTTTTCAAAAGTAAAAACAATCTAAAAGCTCCAGAGCATAAAAACATCGAAGAACCCACATTTTTAAAAACTGTTATAAGATCTTAGAAATAAAGATAGGTTTAAAAAATGTTGATGTCTTATTTTATCAACAAACATTTAGAGAGGAAAGAAATCAAATAAATACTTCCTTATTCAATACGAAATTTGTTTCTGAAACTTGAGCATTTTTCAAACGGCATTTATTGACGTCTCAAGAAGAAGATAAGTGTAAGAGTTGTCTCTGTACGAATAACTCGAAGTGCACTTAACGACTCTTCGTGAAACAGTACAGTCAGTTCGTTCACTTTAACAACTCCGAATGCTTGTTCCAGTGCTGTAGCGCCAAAAATGGAACTCCGTAAAACAAAATAAAATACCTATTTGAAGGTTGAGTCTTAGGCCGTCTGCACACGGGGCAACTCAAAAGAAACTGATAACTGACTCGAATCACAAACCAGTTCGTGATGAGTCGCAACCTATGTAATTGAATGGAGCCACGCACACGGCGCAACTGGTTACAAACCCGGTCGACGGGTTTGTAACCAGTTGCGCCGTGTGCGTGGCTCCATTCAATTACATAGGTTGCGACTCATCACGAACTGGTTTGTGATTCGAGTCAGTTATCAGTTTCTTTTGAGTTGCCCCGTGTGCTGACGGCCTTAAACAATTTCAAAATACAGTAGAACGTGCATAACTCGTTCGACTCGCATATCAAGTGGTGAGTATCATACCTGTCCTTATCAAAAATTTTTAAAAATCAGTTAGCACTAGATTCTGATTTAGGTGGCACTCCTGCATATAGGTGTAGCTGATTCATGTCACAAAACTCCCCATTTCCTGAAGAAATGTAATGTTAAAATAGGTGGTTATCTGCAAATGTATTTTGCAATGTACGAAAAGTAACTTGTAGTAGATAAGGAATGTTTTGAAACCTTCCTCATCATTCTTCCACCTCTTAATTATTCTAGCCCTTCTCACACCTTTTCTCGCCTCGCCAAGACAACCATTCCTCACCCAAGGAATGTAAATTTGTATATAATCGAAATTCTGGGCATAAACTGATGTTCCGGTATATTAATCTGGGATAGTACTCACAAAAGAAACTGGGGAATTTGTACATTTATCAGTTGAAAAGTACATTCTAGACCAGAGGTGCCAGACGTATGAGATGAGGAATGCAAGTTTCATACATTATACATTCTGTGAATAGTTTGATGAATTCCAGAATATTAATCTGGACTAGTCCTCAGAAATGAGGTCATGGACCTCGATCAGTTGATAATCTACATCAGAACTTTCGGCAATTTAGACAGATGTAGAAAGGGGTATAAAAACATAAATAGCAAATAATACACTTAAATTTTTAATGCTGTATTAAAAAATTGAATGTAAAACTTTTTACATCATTTCCGCAAATAAGAACACCCTAATACCCTGATTAAAGTCTCATTTGTTTAAAATAACCACAATAAAACGATTTGACTTATCTTATGTTTATAACAAGAGTGTCCCAGACCAGGTCCTGTAGACTTTGCAGGTAGAGGAGTGCGGCTCCATTTTAAAATAGCACCACGAGTGTCGGAGTACTTCTTAGCTAAGTGTCACCTTCATTTTGTTTGAGCATCCTCAGGAGCAACATCTGGGGGATCGTACCCTTTCCCACCCTCTCTCATCTCATAGAAGGACAAAGTCTCTCCTACTTTTGGTTACTGGTGAGAAACTTTTATGAATGATCACCAGAAAACTTTCCGGCATACAGACGCATTCACCATGTATGAAAATTCCCTTTAAGCCATTTCTCTATTTGGAAAGATCAACTTTTGTATTCTTTCCAAATGTTGAACTTTGTACAAACTTTGGAACTTTGTACGAACTTTGTTGTTTAAATGATGACTTGTACAAACGAAAGAAAGAAATTCGAAGTGGACTGAATATGAAGTGAAAAAGGCCGATCAGAAATGTCATTTTCCCCTGGGTTGACTCTGGTACAAGCTATTACTCACATGTAAGTCGGGATATTGCATTTAAGCGAGCTAAATACTGATTTCAAAAACAATTACTTAGGGAAAAGGGAATCGAAAAGATATCATACAAGACTTTTCCGACATATATCACTCTAGTTTGTTAAAAAAACCCAGAAAAATATGCTTAATTTAAAAAACAAACAAACTGCAAACGAAAATGATTGCTATGTTTGCATTTAAATGATTACACGTTAGAAGGATTAGAATGTATTTTAAAAATGTGTAATATAACACAGATTTTATTGTAGCATTAAATAGTACTGTGGTGATTCTCAGCCCTAACTTGGTTGGTTGGCTGAGAGCGCTACGGTCAATTTTCACTACAGTGGGTCTCATTAGACCTACAGTTTAAAGCCGATTCCGAACGCCTACAAACATTCCCTTTATGACCGATATCATTATCCTTGAAGTAATGAGAAATAGTTTGTATTAAAGGATTCCATTTAAAGCGAATGGATGGAAATTTTAGTTTAATTATTCCAAAACAAGTCACCACTTTGTAGCAATATTAATCTCACGGTGAATTTTTCATAACTTACTATTACTCGGTTAACCAATTTATAACAGGTGCTGCAGTTTATACTAAAAAAATGCATGTTTCAAATACTCAGTCTAATACCCTATGTTACGCAGTTCCTCTTTTTAGCCTGTTTCACTAAATCTTTTTAAAAGGAACATGGAACTTACTTGAAATTAAAAATCGAATATCCCATTTAGTACCCTAAGCAGTCGAAGCAAAACATTCAGCGATCCAAATTATGCCGATTCTTCCATTTTTTTCACACCACTCAGATGATAAGAAATCCCGGCTGCAGCAAACAGTGGCTTCTGCATCCACCAGAAGCGTCTTATCGGCCATTTTACCTTTCCCTCGGGGGGTGGGAAGCAGAAAGAAAATAAAAGAGAACCAGCACAATCAAAACTCTCCGTGTATTTCCCGCTATTCTTCAAAATATCTTCTCTCGAAAAATAAAATTGAATAAATAAATGTAAAATACAGCGATAGGAAGCGGTGTATGCATCATTCATCTTAGGTTTACTGTTAAGCAGACCTCCTCTTTGCGGGTTTTTAGACGTGTGTTTTATCCTTACATTATTTGTTTTTGCGGTGCAAATGTGCGGCTGTGTGAAGGAAAAATATATGTCCACATACGAGCACATATGGCAGTACGGGTGTAAAGTTATTCAAAATTAATTGTTGTAGGAAAAAAATCTGTTAAATTGGATAAAAAATGTTAAATCTTAAAGACTTTCTTGCCTTGCATTATGACTGCATGTTTTTAGGAGAGACAATATCTAAAAAAATTTATTAAAAACATTGAATGAATTCATTAACAACATAAGCAACTTTTAAGGAACTTACGTATTTCGATTTCTAATTCACTAACAATCAAATATTTCGTGCTTGGATTATTTAATAATTGATATTGCTTTACACTACATTTCTCTAAAAGAAATTCTTTCTTTTCCAAAGCGTCATCCACGTTTTCTTTCGACAATCACCTATTGGACACCCCAATATTATTGATTTCATGTAATGGGGCTTTTGGTAAAGATCAAGGTTTCCCAAAGTGGGTGGCCCTGCCCCCCAGGGGGGATCTGGAACGACCAGGGGGTATTCAATCAAATTCAAACTCAGCTACTAAGAGTTTGGGCTGCAAAAACAGATACCGATACTTTATTCTCGATTTTAAGCTATAGTACAAAAGTTTTAAACTACATTTTCTTCATATTATTGAGTGGAAGATGGGTTCAGTGTAGTCCCAGATCTGCAAACTGAAAGCAGAAACCGACTAGAAATAGATAATCAAGATGATTTAAAAATGTTGACAAAAACAGAGCCGAACATTCATAAATAGAGATCAGCGCACCAAATTCATCCTTCTCATTAGGATTTATTTTAATGTTATTCGTCATTTTTACTTTCATATTATCTTTCGTTATATTCCTTTTCTATGTGCAATACTAATGTTATCATGGTTGATTTATAATTTCGAGATGTCTTACTGGCAACATCTATCTTTACTATGCTGAAGGACATGAGTAGAAATACAGATACATAAAAGGACTCAAATGTGTCATTGCTTCTCTATTTGTTCACTTAAAATTTACAGGGGGGTGCTGAGTCATTTTTTATAAAGGGCGCAGTAGGTCAAATAAGTTTGGGAACCCCTGGTATAGATGAACCAACATCGCCTCTTGGTGCCATCTCGACTCAGACTAAGCAACCCCAGAGGTGACATCTAGGAGGCTCGCACTTCCCCACCATGGAGGGACTTGACAGTCTACTAACTGAACATGCCCATACCCGGCGTACACACTGTGGAATTCTGCGGCGAGCATCTTCAGTGTATCCGGACGTGCTGATGACTAGAGTGCCCCGGGCAGAGAAAATGATTGCTACCATTACCCCAGTTTTATGTAGCTAAATCTCTAAACACTAATATCAATTTTAAAGGATTTGAAACGTTGAAACTGTATTTCTCTGACCCCTCTGTATATTTAGTATTTCTCTCTATTCTAAAAAAAAGTAACTGGCACCTCCACCGTCGCCGCTGTCAAAAGCTTGTCACGCTATCTTCTCCGAAACCGCTGGGGGTATGGGGTCGAGACCGTTACCAAAAGATGCAGAACAATGCGTCGGAAGAAAGTAAGACATGTCTCATCTTCGAACTTTAAGTTTTTTTTTATTTTGTGTTTTGTGGAAAAATATTGACTTTTTCATGTTCAGATTACGATAACTCGCCAAAAATTAATCGTAGAATTTTGATCTTTTTACAATCTAAGACTACAGACATTTCTACTTCAAACAAGACCTCATTTGTTTAAAAATAATTTAAAACAGACTAATATTTTCATCAAAATATTAAACCCACTTTTTCGAGAAATATCGTCACATATGTGGATGTAATATCGATGCTCCTCGAGTTTTTATCTTACAAAGAAAATAGTTACATCACCTGAAAGATGAAAGCTTTCTCATTCATATAAACCCCATTTCAAGTCTCTATCTTAAAATTTCGATTTTTAATTGAATTTTAAAGCTGAAACAGTGATTCAACAGTGATTCCCCTTCGCATAAGGGTGACTGACAACAGTAAATAGCTGTTACATTGCCCGAGAATCACCCCTATGTATCTCGCTATTAGCCATAATAGAGGAACGAGCGTAGCGAGCCTAGGGGCAAAGCCTCTAGTTTTAAAAATAAATAATTTTTTTATTTAACTATTAAGTCATAAGGCTTCGTACTCTCGAATATTTTCCCTCAACACAATTATAATAAGATAATGCAGGACATTCATCTATGTGCGTAGCAGTCATATCTTGTCCGGTTGTTAAATAAATAAATAAACCTTACCTTTTCTGATGTGCCATTCGAAGTAAACGATGTAAAATTGTCCCGTGGGGAAAAAATCCAAAAGATTGTCACATTTCCTGTCGAAATGGATAACGTTGCTACAAGTTTAATGCTTTCTCCGATAAAAACTGCCGGAATGGACCGAAATCTTCCGAGGTGGGGTGGCAAGCATGAAGGCTTCCTTCTAGCTATACATCGCAAGTTCAAAGCAGGCTTGAACAGCTCCGCACTTCTCTTTGTAATCGACACCTTTGCAAGTCCAGTTGAAAGTACGGCATCTGAAAAAAAAAAATGCTTTCCGTGATTTCTGAGGTTATATTCCAGGAGAGGAAAGTTTTGTGGGTTCATATATAACATTAATTAAAATTAGTTTTCAAATTAAAGTTTCAATATAAATAATTGTGGTTTCAAAATAGAAATATTTCAATAAGCCGTGATTGTTTGGCTTTAATTTTAAATTATTATATGTACTAAAAATAAATTGCTCATCATTCCCGATTTTTAACTTCACTTTTAATTGGTTCTCAAAGGAAAGAATATGTTTTATGTTTCTTGAGTTTCTTACAATAGAAAGAAAAATTCTGCAAACAAAAGAAACCTTATCAAATAGCTTACATCATCGTATTTAATCGTGAATAATGATTAGGGAGACAGATGTTTCGAAAACGGAAATTCATGATGAAGCATGAATCAAAAGAGACTTTCACCTTCATAGTTAAGTAACAAACTTAACTTTTATTGTACAGTAAAAATTTCCCTGATAGAAAATAAAACAAAAATCAGACAATCATAATTATCATGCAACATTTGCATGTGTAAAAAATTATCTATTGCGTGTGTAAAATATTATTCATCACCGAAGTCTCCAGTAACTTTTTTTATATGACACTTAATTAGTGAAGAAACAACGAGTTTCAGGATTTCTGATACAATTCTGTTATAAAAGTAAAGTCACGCAAACATATAAATCATAATCAATTTCAACTTTAAATTTAAAAGAACTTACCTGGATATTCTTCGCAAAAAGAAAATCTCATTTTAGGATTGTTTCCGTTTATTGGTTAAAAAATAAAAATCATGCACACCTAAAGCATCCATAGAACTCAATGT
This sequence comes from Dolomedes plantarius, assembly GCA_907164885.2. Taxonomy (NCBI): domain Eukaryota; kingdom Metazoa; phylum Arthropoda; class Arachnida; order Araneae; family Dolomedidae; genus Dolomedes; species Dolomedes plantarius. Next base: position 180,517,718 of record OU015498.1, on the reverse strand, counting down.
TCAATGACGGTCAAGATTTGTTAAACAAGATGATCGATTACAGATGTAATTTAGGTGATAAAAGTCGATCGATGCTACTAAAAAGTTGGTCACGCCAGACAACATGCAGTAGTTAAAGAAATAAGTTAAAGAACCAATCTGTATAACATATCGTACCCCTATCTTATGTAATACTACCTGAAATTAATTCTTAGATAACTCTTTTCTCCATATGCTATCTAGTATTTCGAGCAAAATCTTTCATTTATTCCCCCAATATTTTTTTTCTATTTAAGCATATTTTGCTCGCTTGTAAATCTTAAAAAGTTTTTCTTAAAAGTCGCCCTTCAAGAGTCGCCTTTCTTAAAAGTTTTATATTACTAGAATTATATTATGGGTGTTCTTTGAGATCGAACATTATTTCCAAGATTTAGACACATATTTCTACTCCATACCAATTTTATTTGCCTTTCGTACAGTGTAAATATAATGCGATTAATATGCATGGAATTACATAAGAGAGTTAAATTAAGAATTCAATTAAGATTGAAAATACCAAGTTCTTAAAAGTATAGAGGGTAAAATACAGTTACTATATCTTACACCACATGCAATTAATTCTCCCATAATTCTTTCTTGCTAAGTTATATGTCTCATCCTAATCTTGTATTGTTAGGAAAAGATTTATTTATGTATTTTTTTTCGGAAGCAAGTCCATGATTCAGTTCCTAAAATATCGTCTTTCTTAAAAATTTGTGTAACCCAAGAATTAAGTTACGAGTGTGGTATGAAATCAAACATTATTTCAAAGTTTGAGAAATATATTTGCACTGCCTGTCTGTTTATTTGAGAATTGCACAGAGTAAATAGAATATAGTCTTACGAATAAAATCGAATAATATGGTCTTACGGCTTTCATATTTTTGAGACACATTTTTAAAGAAGACATGTGTATTTGATTTTCATTTTATGAAAATATATCTGAAAGGAAATATTTTATTTACAGACATCTCCAGACACACCAGTCGAGCTGCTCTTGTAGAAAAGCTTTTGTGGTGTATAATCAGTCGTTCCCCATGTAAACATTATGAAAGGTTATTTTTGCTTAAAACTCGAGGAAAAATTCTTTGAAACTTTCATGACATGGAATTATTCGAAGAAAACTATTAAAAAAATCAACAGCTGGCTTTCAGGACCTGCAACTGAATTCTCTTATACAAACATCTAAGTCCGTTATTCAGCCCTCCCTGAACTTTTTATTACAATGTGAGGAACTCTTTTTATTTAGCCTAACGACAAGTTTATTGGCTGATGCACGTTTTTCAAATTTATTGTATTGTTTATTTTTTATTTAATTTATTATTTTTTCCACAAACATTGCATTAATCCCAAAGTGTAAATGCTTTGTGATATGACAATAAAATGTCCATCCTTTATCTTTATAATAGTCGATCGTCACTGTGATATTTGTTTAATTATTTTGGTCTGCCTGGACCGGGAGTTGAACCCAGCCTCCACATTGCAATTAAAGTATCCCGCCCAAGTGAAAAACACTCCTTTTACGAATCAACCTTATTGAAAACCTTTAATATGGACGCAAAACAAACATTTCTTTCACACTGTCTAAATTACGTATACTGAACGGTGGCAAAATTTATAAAAAAAATATAAAATATCAAAACTAATCTTTGTGGTATCACCTGAGAGTCAACTGTTTATATACTACTATATATTATTTACTGTTATTCTATATATATTGTCATGTTAATAAATATTGTGTTTAACAGATTCGTTGGTAAGTGTCATCGCATTACATAAATTAATACATAGGCTAATAGAATTAAATGATATGCTTAATAAAATACAATTTTGTGCAATTATCAGGAATTTTGATATTTAAATATTTTTTGACTACACAGTCAATTAATCCGGAAGGTGAATTTACAGATAATTTCAGGTAAAATTGTTACAGATCGCCTTTTCTGTTATATTTTATATTTTCTAAGATTATAATGTAAAATCCCCCCTCTCTCTCTCTATATATATATATATATATATATATATATATATATATATATATGAAACAATAACGTTTCCTTTCACTAAGTTTATTTTACCGCAATAGAACATTGTTCCTCATTTCTGAATTTGACCTATGTATTCCAAATTAATCCATTAGTTTCTCCCTTAAAGCCTAGCTTATATAAGCGTTATATAACGAAGAATATTCCACGATATTCGGCGTTTGACGCGATCATCATCTGATGTGGCGTTACTGGGGTCAGCTGTCACCTTTCAGCCAATTAAAAGTTTTGCTCGCCTCTACCTCTCGAGAATCCGAGCATCCCTGTCATCTTTTGGGTGTTCGTAGT